>CANIUD010000196.1:657500-1026092 GCA_947470075.1 Closterium sp. Yama58-4
GCGGCTGTTGCAGTGATCCTCGCCAATATTCGCCAGGTTTTTGGGACGCCACGGCTACCAACTGCAAGCGTTCCCGCTTGCGAAAGCTATGAGAAGTCTTCTTCTCGTCAAAATTTTTGCTAACCTGCTGAACCAGTCACGGAGCTCGAGATTTCAACGGACGTGCGGCTAGGTGTTAGGTGAGTTTTTCCAACGGTGGAGTAGGTTTTGGAGCGATACTGGGGTATGGTCGAACACCCTGACGAATGGTGCTGATGGCCTGGAGGCTTGCAGGGAGTTGTCAGTGCTTCTGTCAAACTCACGGACCTAGAAGTTGTCGTTGCTCCTCGTTTTGCGTACGAGTGTACACTTGGTCTGCGGGTTGTGCTGCTGTTCTTCTGTCTTACCCTCTGGTGTAGTGGTGTCTCGAGAGTGTCAGCACAGCATCTAAGCGGTTTTGGTTTTGACGGCATCACCTTTAGCGGTTGTGGTGCGTGAAAGCCGGTGTCCGTTTCGCCGCGTCCTAGTTCCGATATTTCAAAGTCGTTTGTCTGCCATACATATTCCTCCTCGACGATCGTTCTTGTAACTTATCACAGAAGCAGAAGGATCAATGGGCTCAGGAGCGGCGATGGGGGAGGTGGTTAACAGCAGCACCGACGTTGCGCCGATCGACGTGGAGCAAGGCGAACCGCTGAACGCGGAGGAGAGAGTCACCATTCCGACGGAAGGAACCGAGTATAAGCGAACGCAGTCCGTGTTCCAGGTAACGCTGACGGAGCATTTACTCTCACTCCGTGCAGTCATGTCGTTTTGCTCCGTGCTTGACAAATCCGGTGTCGTTTTTTTTTTTTTTTTTTTTTTTAATATTCATGTATCATATATTTATATGTATCCTTTTTTTCTGGTCATCTTCTTCTTTAAGCTGACTGACGCCGTGGCCTCTGTGCCCGATACGCGTGTTCCGCTCGGTCCTGGCGTTTAAACGCGGGACGTAAATTAGGAAACTCTTCCGCTTTTAACTCTCTCTCTCTTTCCTGTCATGCAGGCTGCGGCGTCAGCGCCAGGGACTCGCTTCCACCCCGTATCCCTGGCCTTCAAGAACGTCACATACACGGTGACGCTGGGGCGAGGCAAGTCGAAGACAAACAAGCTCATATTGGATAACCTCACAGGATACGTCAAGGCGGGCTCCTTCCTTGCCATTATGGGCCCCTCAGGTGGGATGCTTGTTGCTGCTTTACGCTTCGTTCGTAGTTACCCTTCAGGGATACGTAACGTCAAGGCGGCTCCTTCCTCGCTATTATGGGCCCCTCAGGTTAGTCATTTCCGGTCCAGAGCCTTGTTTACAGCTGACCTTCCACTCTCATTCTGGATAACCTCACGGGATACGTCAAGGCGGGCTCCTTCCTCGCCATCATGGGCCCGTCAGGTGCGGTATTTTGTTACGTTTCGTTCGGGTCGTGTAACTTTTCGCCATCAACCTCACGGGATACGTCAAGGCTGGCTCCTTCCTTGCCATCATGTTTGCAGTTAAACTTTCGCTCTCTCATTTCGAAACGGGCTTCCCAACCTCCCTATCGGGGCAGGTGCTGTGCTGTTCAACGCACAGGCGCCCCCACCTCTCTAGGGGGACAGGTGCTGGTGAACGCACAGGCGCCCCCACCTCTCTAGGGGGACAGGTGCTGGTGAACGCACAGGCGCCCCCACCTCCCTAGGGGGACAGGTGCTGGTGAACGGGCGGGCGCGGGACGAGAGCTTCAGGCAGTACCCCTCATCTGCCCCTGTTTCCCCCTTCCCTGCTTGCCCCTCCAGGCTCCGGAAAGACAAGTCTGCTGAACGTGCTAGCAGGCCGGGTGATGAAATCTGGAGCTAAAACCTCCCTGTCCGGGCAGGTGCTGGTGAATGGACGCCCAAGAGACGAGAGCTTCAGGCGCATCTCGGCGTATGTGATGCAGGACGACCTCATGTTCTCCACGCTCACAGTCTGGGAGACGCTGCAGACGGCCGCCATGCTGCGCCTGCCGTCGTCCACGCCCAAGGCGCAGCGCCTGCAGCTGGCCGAGTCCATCATTGCGGAGCTGGGGTTGAGCAAGGCGAGAAATACTCCGATCGGAAATGAGATGATCCGTGGGGTTAGTGGTGGGGAGCGCAAGCGGACGAATATTGCAGTGGAAATGCTCTCCAACCCTTCGCTCGTGTTCCTTGGTGAGTTGAAATGCTCCGTGAAAAAAGGAGTGTTTTGAGACGTCTCAAAGCTCTCCAACCCTTCGCTCGTGTTCCTTGGTGAGTTGAAATGCTCTCTCTACCTTTCTTGCGATACTCTCTCTCTCTCTCTCTCTCTCTCTCTTTCCTAAGAACATGTATTGCCTATTGCCCAACCCTGTCCCCTCATCCCCCTCCGCCCCCCCCCTCTCAGAGCCTACATCAACGCGATGAGCGCACTCTCTGACCTCTCCTTTTGCAATCATTCCTATTGCCCTGATCCTTCCCCTCCATTCCTCCCCTTTCCCCCCTCTCTTCAGACGAGCCCACGTCCAGGCTGGACAGCTTTCAGGCGCTCAACGTGATGAGTGCGCTCTCTGATCTCTCCGTAGCGATCATTCTTAATTGCCCTACCCCCCCCTCTCCATCCCCCCACCCTCCTACCCCCCCTCCCCACTTCCCTCCCTTTCCAGACGAGCCCACGTCCGGGCTGGACAGCTTCAATGCGCTCAACGGGATGAGCGCACTCGCTGATTTCTTGATCTCGTGAGAGTATCGGTTGACTTTTGAGTCGACTCAAAAGTAACGTGATGAGCTCACTCGCTGATCTCTTGATCTCGTGAGAGTATCGGTTCCCTGAAACCATGCATTTTCGCCTGCCCCCGCCTCCCTCATCCCCCCTCTCCTTCCTCCACTTCAGACGAGCCCACGCCCGGGCTGAACAGCTTCAATGCGCTCAACGGGATGAGCGCACTCGCTGATTTCTTGATCTCGTGAGAGTATCGGTTCCCTAAAACATGGCATTTTTGCCTGCCCCCGCCTCCCTCATCCCCCCTCTCCTTCCTCCACTTCAGACGAGCCCACGTCTGGCCTGGACAGCTTCCAGGCGCTCAACGTGATGAGTGCGCTCTCTGATCTCTCCAAGAGCGGCCGCACCGTCATCTCCACCATCCACCAGCCGCGCTCCTCCATCTTTGCCCTCGTGAGTGGGCGGCTTGAATTGTATACATTCGTCTTAGAGGTTCTCTCATGGCGCATCCCTAGGCCGTACGTGCATGTACCGTCATCTCCACCATCCACCAGCCGCGCTCCTCCATCTTTGCCCTCGTGAGTGGGCGGCTTGAATTGTATACATTCGTCTTAGAGGTTCTCTCATGGCGCATCCCTAGGCCGTACGTGCATGTACCGTCATCTCCACCATCCACCAGCCGCGCTCCTCCATCTTTGCCCTCGTGAGTGGGCGGGTTGAACCGTATAAGTTCGTCTTAGAGGTTCTCTTATGGCGCATCCCTAGGCCGTACGTGCATGTACCGTCATCTCCACCATCCACCAGCCGCGCTCCTCCATCTTTGCCCTCGTGAGTGGGCGGCTTGAATTGTATACATTCGTCTTAGAGGTTCTCTCATGGCGCATCCCTAGGCCGTACGTGCATGTACCGTCATCTCCACCATCCACCAGCCGCGCTCCTCCATCTTTGCCCTCGTGAGTGGGCGGGTTGAATTGTATAAGTTCGTCTTAGAGGTTCTCTCATGGCGCATCCCTAGGCCGTACGTGCATGTAACGTCATCTCCACCATCCACCAGCCGCGCTCCTCCACCTTGGCCCTTGTAAGCACATTCAAGCTTCCCACCATCCACCATCTCAACCCCTATCTCTCCCCTATTCCCCCCTCTCTGCAGTTTGAGAACCTGCTGCTTTCTAGTGAGGGCTGCATTGTTTTTTTGCAGGCAGGCTGTTGGCTCAATTGGCTGTTTCTCCAGCCGCGGCTTCACCTGCCCGGAGCACTTCGACCCCGCCTATAAGAACATGGACACCATTTCATCTCCGTCGACTTTGAGTCGACTCAAAAATCGACTTATCACACACGCCGAATATAACATGGACAACATCATCTCATCATCTCATGGACACCAACATCTCATCTCCGTTGACCGCCGTGACGAATAGCGAGAGTTTCACCTTTTCCTCTCCCTTTTTTCCTCTCCCTTTTTTCCTCTCCCTTTTTTCCTCTCCCTTTTTTCCTCTCCCTTTTTTCTCTCTCCCTTTCTTCCTCTCCCTTTTTTCCTCTCCTCATTTTCCTCTCCTCATTTTCCTCGCTCCCTTGCTTCCCACTTCTCCCCCCTCTTCTTCCCTCCCGTTCAGTTTGAGAACCTACTTTTGCTGAGTGAGGGCCGCATGGTATTTTTCGGGCAGGCCGTCGACTCGGTCGATTATTTTGCCCGCCATGGCTTCACCTGCCCGGAGCACTTCAACCCGGCCGACTACTTCATGGATATGATTTCCGTCGACCGTCGCGACGAGCAGAGGGAGACCGACTCCATGGCCCGCATCGACAAGCTCACTTCCAGCTACGAGCCTTCGCGGGAGGTCCGGCCGGACCTGCACCAGAAGAGCATGGAGGAGCAGGCGGAGGCGACAGAGGGGATGAAGTATTCCAAGTACGCGTCTAGCTGGGGGACGCAGCTGGCGGTGCTGACAAAACGATCGTGGTTGCAGGTGAGGAAAGAGAGATGAGTTTGAGATGTCTCTGTCTCAGCGGTCTCAGAACTCTACTTTTGTCACAGAGGGGATGAAGTATTCCAAGTATGCGTCTTCCTGGGGCACGCAGCTGGCGGTGCTGACGAAACGGTCGTGGTTGCAGGTGAGGAGGAGGAGGGATGAGTTTTGAGATGTCTCAGAACTCTACTTTTGTCACGGGGGGGAGGGGATGAAGTATTCCAAGTATGCGTCTTCCTGGGGGACACAGCTGGCGGTGCTGACGAAACGGTCGTGGTTGCAGGTGAGGAGGAGGAGGGATGAGTTTTGAGATGTCTCAGAACTCTACTTTTGTCACGGGAAGGGGTGAAGTATTCCAAGTATGCGTCTAGCTGGGGGACGCATCTGGTGGTGCTGATGAAACGGTTGTGGCTGCAAGTAACGAGGGATAAGCTCCCGATCACGATTGCGATCGCTTACGTGAATCTCACTTTTGAGAGTTCTCAAATTTTGCATTGCTGGCTCGGCGATCGTGGTTGCTTGCAGGTGACGAGGGACCGGCTGCCGATTGCAATCGCGTACGTGCAGGCGATGGTGATGATGGTGATGATATGCATCCTATACTCCAACACGAGCGCCGCCCCCAAGCAGAACATGTCAGGATCCCTCTTCTTCATCTCCCTCTTCCTCGCCTTCAACGGCATCTTCCAGGTGACGCACTTTTCTCAATATTCTTTTTTTTTGGGGAGGGGGGGGGGGGGGGGGGGGGGGGGGGGGGGGGGGGGGGGGGGGGCGGGTTGGGGGGAAAAGGGGGTGGGTGCGGGAAAGGGATTGGGGGGGAAGAGTCTCGATGTTTTGGGCTGAGAGCGGTGGGAGTATGTGGGAGCAGCAGCAGCAGCAGCAGCAGGACATGATTCCCACTCGAGCGAGAGCCCCTAGCAGAACATGACGGGGTCCCTCTACTTCATCGTCTTCCAGGTAATTTCTTGGATTTCGTGGCTTGTGCACCCATGCCTTTTTGGGCGGGGATTTGGGGCAGCCCTGGACCCTGGTGTGAGGACTAAAGAGAGGAGAGGATCATTCGGCTGCCAGCAGAACTTTTGAGGCGCCTCAAAAGTCCCAATGACCCTGGTGTGTGTGAGGACTAGGAGAAGAGAGGATCGTTTTGCCGCCAGCAGAATGTGACTGGGTCGCTCCCAATCATCTCATCTCATCCCTCTCTTCCTCTCGCCCTATTATCGTTGAAAGCGTGGTCATGCTTCTCTCTGCTACCAGCATTACGTTGCTACAAGGGAAACGCCCCTTTGACAACCGCCCATCCTCCTGTCCGCCCATCCTCCTGTCCGCCCATCCTCCTGTCCGCCCATCCTCCTGTCCCCTCCTGTCCATCCCAATCTCTGCAGATGATCACCACCTTTCCGCTTGAAAAAGGAGTGGTGGACCGCGAGCGATCGTCCAACACGTACCGCGTTACCGCCCATGTGATCCCCCATCTCTCCCCCTCTCTCCCCTTCTCTCTTCTCTCCCCTTCTCTCCCCTCTCTTCTCTCCCTTCTCTCCTTCTCTCCCTTCTCTCCCCTTCTCTCCCCTTCTCTCCCCTTCTCTCCCCTTCTCTCCCCTTCTCCCTTCTCTCCCCTTCTCTCCCCTTCTCTCCCCTTCTCTCCCCCCTTCTCTCCTCCCTCCCCTTCTCTCCCCTTCTCTCTCCCTTCTCTCCCCTTCTCTCCCCTTCTCTCCCCTTTCTCTCCCCTTCTCTCCCCCTCTCCCCTTCTCTCCCCTTCTCCTCCCCCCTCTCCCTCCCTCCCCCCCTCCCTCCCCCCTCTCCCTCCCCCCTCTCCCTCCCCCCTCTCCCTCCCCCCTCTCCCTCCCCTCTCTATATCCTCATCCCACCAGATGATCACCACCTTCCCACTGGAAAAGGAGTGGTGAACCGCGAGCGATCGTCCAACACGTACCGTGTGTCCGCATACTACCCCGCCAAGGTGCTCTCCGACTGAACCACTGACCTCGTTTATTCCCAATCCCTTCAGATGATTACGACATTCCCACTGGAGAAAGGAGTGGTGAACCGCGAGCGATCGTCCAACACGTACCGGGTGACCGCATACTACCCCGCCAAGGTGCTCTCGGAGTGGCCCATCCGCATCGGCCCTGTGATCGTGTTTGGCATCATCGCCTACTGGCCCATTCAGTACCAGCGCGTGGCGTCCAAGTTCCTCCTCTTCCTCGTCATCTGCATGCTTGAATTCACAGCCATGAACGGCCTCGGTATTCTGGTGCGTTGGGGTGGGAGGGAAGGGCGTGTGTGCATTCATGTGTGTGGGGGGTGAGGGTTGGGGGTCGAGCGTGTGTGGGGGAGGGGCGAACGTCTCTGTTGCCTCCAAGTTCCTCCTCGTCCTCGTCATCTGCATGCTCGAGCTCACCGCCATGAACGGTCTCGGTATTCTGGTGCTTTGGGGTGGGAGGGAAGGGCGTGAGTGCATTCATGTGTGTGGGGGGTGAGCGTGTCTGCTTGCCTCCTTCCTCGTCATTTGCATGCTCGAGTTCACCGCCATGAACGGCCTCGGTATTCTGGTGCGTGTGTGCATGCGTGTGTGTGTGGGGTGAGTGTGTCTCCTCTTCTTCCTCTTCCTCGTCACCTGCATGCTCGAGTTCACTGCCATGAACGGCCTTGGTATCATGGTGCGTGCGCGTGCATGCATGCGCGGGAAGGGTGGGCGTGTGTGCATTTGTGTGCGGGGCAGGCCTGTTTCTGCCCTCCTCTTCCTCATCGTCTGCATGGGTCCTCTCTTCACGGTCGTGCTCATGCTGCTTGCCCATATCTAGCCTTCATTTTTCCCCTCGACAATCCCCTCGGACTCCTCTCAACCTCCTCTGAATCCCTTCTCCACTCACCCGCAGATCGGGTCAATAGCGCCCACCCCTCAGCTCGCCCTGGCCATGGGTCCTCTCTTCACGGTCGTGCTCATGCTGTTCGGCGGCTTCTACGTGAATCTCGATTCCATCCCTGTGTGGATCCGCTGGGTGCGCTACCTCTCGCCCATCCAGTGGGGCTTCGTCGGCCTGGCTGTCAACCAGTTCGAGGGTGAGTCGCTCTCTGTTTCACTGGGATAAGCTTGAATGGGGTGGGGTGGGGTGCAGTGCGGTGCGGTGCGGTAGGTTGAGGTGCGGTGGGTCACTGCGTGAATCTCGATTCCATCCCTGTGTGGATCCGCTGGGTGCGCTACCTCTCGCCCATCCAGTGGGGCTTCGTCGGCCTCGCTGTCAACCAGTTCGAGGGTGAGCCTCGAATGGGGTGGGGTGGAGTGGGGTACGGTGGAGTGGGGTACAGTGGAGTGGGGTACGGTGGAGTGGGTGGGTAAGGATGGGGTTTCCAAGCCCATCCAGAGGGGCTTTGTGTTGTGAGCACCATTCCAGGCCTGGCTGTCAACCAGTTCTCCGGTGGGCCTTAAAGCCTTAAAGCCTGTGCATTGCCTTAGTAATAGCCCATGCATTTTTCCTTCCTGCCACTTCTACCTCCCCCTTAACTTCCTGCTTCTTTTCTTCATTTATCTTTGTTTTCTTCATTTATCTTTGTTTTCTTCATTTATCTTTGTTTTCTTCATTTATCTTTCTCTTCATGCCTTGCTCCTCCTTGCATCTTACCTGCCAGCCACTTCCCCCCCACCCCCCTCCTCCGCCCATCCCAGTGTTGACCTTTGACTGCTCTCACTCCTGCCGATTACTGACGCACCGTGAAGGTCGTCTTGTCTCACTCTGCC
Organism: Closterium sp. Yama58-4; assembly: GCA_947470075.1. Classification (NCBI taxonomy): domain Eukaryota; kingdom Viridiplantae; phylum Streptophyta; class Zygnematophyceae; order Desmidiales; family Closteriaceae; genus Closterium; species Closterium sp. Yama58-4. The sequence continues at coordinate 665,917 of CANIUD010000196.1, forward strand.
TTACCCTGTCCTGCCTCGCCTCCCCCTCGCCTCCCCCTCCGCCTATTTCAGGGCTGACCTTTGACTGCTCTCCCACCTGTCTCTCTCCTCCCTGCCCCTCGCCTCCCCCTCGCCTATTTCAGGGCTGACCTTTGACTGCTCTCCCGCCTGCTCCAGTGGGGACCAGATTCTGAAGGACCTTTCCATTGACAACTACACTGTGAGTGTGCTTCTAATGGTTGTGCTTGTAGAGGGTGTGCTGTTTGGGAGTCACTTATGAGAATTATTAAAAGGGACCAGATCCGTAAACTCGAAACCCTCACCATTGACAACTACACTGTGAGTGTGCTTTCAATGGTAGTGCTTGTAGTGAGTGTATTTGTTACGAGTGCGAACAGGAAGGTTTTAAACGTGTTAACAGAGACAAGGGTTGTTTTTAGAAATGTGGGTCACAGTGAATGCTTGCGTTGCATGACACTTGCACCGCTTGATGCTCTAACTCTATGGTTCTGGTGTTGCACAACTGCGAAAACGCATTGGTGCATCTCTGTGCAATTCTCTCTTTATCTTATTTTTTATTCCTTGGGCTGTATCTCCTCTACTTGTCCCTAACCTCCTCTGACCCTGCCACAACCCCACTTTGCAGCTTCCATGCCAAACGTTCCTTTCGCAATACACCTACTCTTGATTTTTCTTCGTGACTTTTTCCATAACCTTCCACCCTCATGTTTGCATGTAACATCACAGGTGGCCGAGGCGATCGCTTATCAGTGCTGCCTGATAGTGGGCATGCACATCATCGCATGCACATCATCGCATGCACATCATCGCATGCACATCATCGCATGCACATCACCGCATGCACATCATCGCATGCACATCATCGCATGCACATCTTGGCATGCACATCATCGCATGCACATCATCGCATGCACATCATCGCATGCACATCATTGCATGCACGGCCCTCATCTTGAACGGCCCAATGATTCAACCTTGTTCTTGTCGTAACTTCCTCCCTCCAATGCCTTCCTCCCTTGCGTGTGCATATAATATCACAGGTGGCCGAGGCGATTGCATACCAGTGCTGTCTGATTGTGGGTATGCACATCATCGCATGCACAGCTCTCATCCTGAACGGCCCAAAGATGCAGCCTCTCAGTGCGCTGGGTTCCAAGGCCCAGCCAGTCCTCTTGCCGACGCAGGAGGAGACTCCCGAGGCTCTTGCTGCTGTGGTCAGCAGTGGGGAGGGTGGGGAGGATAGGGCTCCCACGGAGGAAGAGCGCGTTTTGAAAGTGGAGTAGCTGGGGTGGGCGGATTTTCTAGTCCTGATGGTAATTATTCATAAGTCTTAGTGTGAGCTCTAGGGCCTTGTTATCTGGTACCGTATGTGTGCCTTGCTAGTGCATGCCTTCTCCCTTGTTACGCAGTGTTGTTTTGCAGTCACAAAATGCTCGGTGGCAAACATGCTAACCTAAAGTAGTTCGATAGTTTATGTCAAATAACTGCTTTTCTGCTTTAGCACTTCTGGATGGTGCAATTTTGCACTGCCGTTTGTCAGGTCAAAATCTTGTAAATCCAGTTTTCGCCAAACATCCTTTCTTCTCTAAACTGCTATATCGGGCCTGCTGTTACTGAGGCCGGCATATTTGGTTCTTCGAGGTGCACGAACCATCGCATACATTCTTGAGCCAATTTCGCTAAGCTTTCGCGAAAATCCGTTACACCGCCTCACCACCGACCAAATTTCGTAACTGCCATTGCTCTCCCCACTGCAAATTGGACGGACTATTTCACGAACATGCAACCACCCATTTCTTCGGGCAAACTACCCCGAAAGGGTTGACATTTCTTGCATTTCTCCCTCTCCTCCTCGCAGGAACTCCCTGAACGGGGGCGTCGTAGAAGCTCGGAAACAATGCAAAAAACGAAGTGCTTGCTAAGTACAATGGAAGGGTACACAATTCAATGGACTTGTGGTGAATATTTCAGATGTTCAAGGTGCATGTACGGATCACCACACAAGCCAACCTACGAGCCGCTAGTTTCGGCAAGCCTACTTTAGGATAGTGGTGCTGCCTTCTGTCAGAAAACGCAGATGCAGCCAATTTCGTCGAGCTACATGCGCCCTCCCCCCCCCCCTAGTCCCCAATGTCTGGCTCAATGGCACTCCCTAATCCGTTCAGCAGTCAACAACCATAAACATGCCCCCTTCTACTCACCAAGTCGTGTCTGAAGCCCTTAGTTGAGAGAGAGTATCATTTGTCATCAGTCTTTCGCTGCTGCTCGAAGTCAGTGACACGAAAGGATGGAGAAGCATCGGATTATTCTTGTCTTCCTTCTTCTGTGTGAGCACCTCTGGCACTAACTGTTTTTTTCATGCCACGCATAATCGACTTGGTACTCGCAACCTTTCCACAACGCATTTCCTTTCGTACTCTTGCTCACTTGGCCGTTGCCCTAACTCGCGTTTCGAATTGTCCTCCTGACAACAGGCACCCTCGCATCCGTGGCTTCCTCGAAAACACTTTACAGTAAGTCGTCACATCTTATCACGCGAAAAAAAACAGATGGAAAAAAAGAAAAAACAGGCGATCGTATGTGCGGTCCGTTTGTGCCTGACATCCCCGCTCGTTCTCGCACATACCTTTATCCCTTATACTCCTGAAAAAAAAAAAAAAAAATGTTTGCTCGGCCCGTTGAATGCGTGGTGTCTCCCATTCTTTGGAATGCTTGATAACGTGGGCAGTGAGAGCGACAGCCATTCTTTCAGGAGTGAATGTTTTTGGAGGTACCAACTTAAACCTCGGATTTGGACGAGCTGTCATCTCCGTTTACATGTGAGCTCGTATGCTTTTGTCAGTTCCTCTCGTTTCGACATTCTTTATTGATGGGGGTTAAAACGTTTTTTAACTATTCAACTTCATTCTGCAGAGATGGACCGTTTTACGAGGTGCGGACATTTGTGACGGCCAACAACATGTTCAGCAACGGTAACATCCCCTTGTACGGAGTGTATATTGGTAGACGCTTCACATCTCCAGAAAATGCAGACGGTGTGCGTGTGCCGCCGTTTGTCATGAACTGGAAGAATGACACCCTGAACGGCCCCATAAATAGGCAGGTTGGGGCTTATAGCTACCATGCAACGAGGAAGGTTATATACCTCACTCGCTTCTTGTACACGTTATCCCCAGCGTACAAGCTCATGAACAACCCCCGTGGCCATTTTGCTGTTATTTCCTATTATGGCAACAAATGTGCTTTGAGGGGGCAGTTCGTCAAGACGTGGGGCTGGTTCAATCCATAGTACTAAGTACACTGGAATGCTGTAAATGTGTTGATAATGATATGATTTGTTAAGATTGTAATATTCATACAGTCTTTTTATTGTTTCATTGAAGTTGGGGAAGGGATTGAGATGCTGCTTTATACATCCGGACTGGATGAAAATACACTATTAAGGTGTATACATCCACAGTAGTAACTGACTTCAGCTGTTGTTATGGTAAGCTTTGCATTATCTTTGCACTTCGTAACGAGCGTGTTAGCGCACTTCTGTATGTGGGACATAATCGAAGCAGGATTTTTCCTACAAAATCTCATGTACTTGCTCTTGTTCAAAACCAATGTTCGCTAAGTCACTGGCGCTCGTGTACTGTACATGATTTTTGAAAGTCGCGCGCTGGCGGACCTTAGCATCTTCCCCGACCACAGGTTCAACGGAAGAACAAACGCCACGTGGAAGTCCAGCCAGCTCAGCCCAAATATTCTCAGTGCAGGTTCAACTGTTGGGGCAGGCAACAGAGCACACCGCACGAGGCTGGGTGGCTGTGGTGTGGTTGTTTTGTCAACCCATTTCGCTTGTCCAGCAAACGTTTTGATGCCCGAATGAGAAGCTCGGTAGATTCCTTCACTGCTGTTTGGGAGTTCCAGCTTCACCCTAGCCTGTGAACGTGGTTCGGTCTCGCGTGGCACCAGTACGTGCGGAAGCGTTCCATTCAGGTTCGCGGGAAACCTGTGTATGGGGGAACCTGCGTGCGGTTGCCGCTCGCCCTCAGATCTGCCGCTTCTTTTTTTTCGTCTGGTTGGCTCCTCGTTCCGCGCGAAGGTTCTCATTGGCTCGACCACCCCAGGAAAGCGCCCCTGGCTGGACGCAGTTGGTCTGTAACTTTGGCGGGTTCTCGTTGGCTGAGCTGGTCCAGTTCTGGTCACCACCGTTCATTCCACAAAAATCAATTCAGCATTCCATACCCCCACCCCAACAATGCCTTGCAAGATACGTACTCCATTTCATGGGTCCTCGTGGGCGAAATGTACATTGTCGGTAACATTGAGACTATGTCATGTGTCGCAGACACCAGTCCCCCCCTATTCTGTCTGACCACCAAAGCCCCGCCACCAGTGATTAGGGCGTGTAAAATCGCTGCACCTAAAAATTCGGCCACATGGCCGAATGGCCGAATTGGCGAAAGTAACCCGTTTGCGAGTTTGACGAAGACGCTCGCCACCATCGCAAATTTCGCGAATAAAAAACGAAATTGATGGCCGTTTTGAAAGTCGACTCGAATTCGACACCATGTCGACTCCAATTCGGCCAAGTAGTCGACTCCGTGAGCGACTATCATGTGCGACGTCGCACGTTCTCGCAGAACGACAGATTTTTGCAGGCCTGTCAAATCAGAGATCTCGCTGTCAAACGTGCGACCCCGTCGTACACACGTTCCTACTGTAGCAGCTGCAAATTTTACAGCTTTTTGAAACCGGCCTGGAATTCGGCCCTCAAACCTGTAAAGTTTGCAAATCTGCAAATTGTGGCTGTAAATGTGACGACACGAAGTCGACCAATCCGTCGACTTTCGCGAAAGAAATGTCGACCAGAGATGGTCGACGAAAACCCGGCCAAAAGCAATTTTTGCATATTCGCGTGGATTTTACACGCCCTTAGCCCCCTCACACCACAACAACCGCACGAGAGAGCATCTCGCTGCCCTTCACCATAGCTCCCCCACCACACCACCATTCTGCGATTCAAATTATTTTCCTGCACTCTTTCCCATCAATTCAATCACCACTGCGCCTTCCTTCACTTCACGCTTTCCACTGAAGTCCACCCATTATCTCATTTCTCTTTTCAGAAGGCATAGCGTGCGACTGACGTGCTTGCTACCATCGTGTTGGATATCCCTTATCCCCGTTTTCGGATCTTGCTTCTGCTTGATTCCCTGGGTCGCCCTTTGTTCTCCGATTTGACAAGGTCTATCGACCATGGGTTGGGCCAACTCCCTGCTCTCGTTTGATAACGGCCTTCTATCGAATCAGTCCTAAGAAATTAAAAACGTTCCTGCATTTCGAGAATCATAAATCTGTTACGATCGTTCGTCCGACCTGCCTCATCTTGAGGTTCTGCGACCCGCTTTAGGACTTTCACCAACTTCAACGCACCTACCCCCACTCTCTCCGCATGCCGTGCGTCACTCCCCCTCACGCGCGGAAGCAGTACGCGAGCTTCTCAGCAGCGATGCCGCTCCGCACGCCTCTTCCTCTAGATGACGTGGTCGACGGCTGGGGCATGGATGTTGTCCCGCTGGATCCACCTCGGCCCAGATCCGACGTCAGAATTGACAGATGGCCGGTCACACGACCGGCCGCCGGGGAAACGACTGAGAAGAAGAAGATCCGACAGACTGCGAACAGAAGATGGAAGCCGGAGGTTGAGTTGCGGAAGGCGCGGAACTGGGTCGCGGCGCAGAGCCAGGCGGTTGCGCAACGAGCGGGAGAGGCGTGGGGGAACGCGCAGAAGGAATGCCGGGAGAACATCGCGGGGATGTGGAGCCGGCTGCAGGAAGATGGCGGGCTGAAAACCGTCAAACACATCTTCGCCGGAGCTACGGCGTCAGTTGTTGCCAGGTGAGAGCGAGTCGGATCGTCGTGGTTGATTCTGGCTCGTGTTTGTCGGCTCATGTAGTCATTCCAATAGCCGATTCGGTATAGATCTTCTTTATCCATGGCTTCTGGCTCGGCCTGCTTCAGGATCAAAAGTCGGTTTTCCATTCTTGGAGGGAAAGCGGGGTGATTCTCGCGTCTGTCGTGGAGTTTTTCGTCGTCCGTTGCATTTCCTTCTCGTGAACATGCGTCACCTTGTTCTCTGTCGTCTGAAGCCCAGATCTGGTTTGGCTCCCTCACAATATAAGCAGCTACAGTGCATGGTGTACAGCATTTAAGCGCGCGCGCGCATTCAATCACGCGTATTTGAATCGAACCAAGCCAAACCTTCGATTATCGTCGGTTCCTGAAGACATCCAATCCAATTCCTTTCCTTGTCTCCTCCGTCCAGATCTGCGGTGGCTCCTCTGGAACGTCTGAAGCTAGAGTACATGGTGTGCGGGGCTCAAGCGCACGTGCCGGAACTAACCCGGCGGATATTCGTGCGCGAGGGCATGATGGGTTTCTGGAAGGGCAATGGCGTTAATCTGCTGCGCATCGTGCCGTTTAAGACCATCAATTTCGTCATGTATGACATCTTCCGTCAAAAGATCCTGGATCTGTCAAAGAAGACGGACGTTAACAACTTTGAGCGGCTATCTGCCGGAGCCGTCGCCGGCGTCATTGCCACCTTCGCCTGCTTCCCGCTGGATACGGTGAGCATCGGTTGATAAGTATTGCATTGCCGCTGGATACGGTTAGCATCGGTCTGTAGGTTTCGGAGTGGTTTCTTGCTTGGTACGGAAGCACTGGTTGGGAGTAAGTTCAGAATTGCTTCTCGCGGGATGCGGGAAGCACAGACCTGATCCAGTGCATCGTACATGGCACAATGCATAGTTTCCTGTTCACAGATCTGATCTCCTAGTTAATTGCATGTTTTATTTTTGGCTTCCATTACCCTCCCTGTAGCCGCTCAGCTATCCCCTGTTTCGATACTAATCAAGGAGCCCTTTTTTCTCTCTCCCTGATCTGGTTCCTTCAGGTTCGGACGAGGATGATCGCGCAAGGCGGCATTGCATGCACCGATCTCGCCGGCTGTCTAAGCGAGATGATCCGAACGCAGGGTTTTTTCGGCTTGTATCGAGGCATCTGGCCTGCGGTCTACAGTATCGCTCCTTCCTGTGCAATTTTCTACGCCGCTTACGATTTCATGAAAACCACGCATCTGCAATCCCAGGATAAGCCGAAACTTCCAGTGATAGACAAGATCTCGTTCCTACCTTCCGGGAAACTCGCCCTGCCAGGAACCCCCTCTACCTCCCAATCCGCCTCTCTATCAGCCGGTCTTCCCTCTTTGGCCAAAGCCGACGGTTCTGCATCGCAAGCGACAGATGTATCCGCGGTAGAGACGGACGCGGTAGAAGCAGCGGAGGTTCGGAAGGAGCTCGGCCCGATGCGGACGCTGCTGTACGGGGCGATTGCAGGGGTGGTGTCGGAGTTCGCTACCTATCCTCTCGAGGTGGTTCGGCGGCAGATGCAGATGAGCGGTATTGAGGGGTCTGTAGCGGTGGCGGGACAGAAGGCGGGAGCGATGCGGGTGTTGAAAGAGGTGGTGCAGAGAGGAGGCTTTCCTGCTCTCTACGCTGGAATGGTCCCCGGCCTGCTTCAGGTATGTTCTTGTAACGATTAGGACTTTACTAAATCGAGGTGACTTTTGAGTCAACTCAAAAAGACTTCCGGCGCTCAAGGTGGAACGGTTCCGGGCCTGCTTCAGGTATGTTCTTGTAACGATCAGGGTTGTCACTAAATCGAAACTCGAACTAGCAGGGCATGATTACGAAGAGGGGTGTCAATATGTCGGTCATCACAGGTAAGTGTGAGATCGTAGGAGCTGGAGGAGGTAAATGACGTGTGCAGGAAATGCAGGAAGTGATCTCAGACAGATAGGAAACTGCAATTCAGTTTCTCTAAATGGGTAATATTTGAAGCCTCTGAGCCAAGCGACAGCATTTGAGACCCTGGTTCCTGATTCAACCTTACCCGTCCCTCTGGTTCAGTCACCTTTGTCCCTCGTTCTACCATCCCTGAGAGCGTAAGAGTTGAGAAAGGATCCAGCAACTATCGGCTGAGAAAGTACCCTTCTTCATTTGGCCTTAAATTGGTAGATCCGATCTGGATGAGACTGTCATCTTAATCCGATTTGATATTGGATGAAGGGATTCTCTACCCTGCATGATTATACACTAGCAGCTCTTCACTTCAGGTTCTATTTTACAAATTAATTCCCCAAGCATTTGTCGAACTCAACGTTTCACTTCTCCAATCCTCCGTCCTTCCCTCTCATACCCTCCCCATCCTTGCAGGTGCTGCCATCCGCGGCATTGAGCTATTGGGTGTACGACTTCCTCAAGCTACACCTCAAGGTCGACTAGGCGCTGCTTCTGCTGCTTCTGAGGGTCCCCTGAGAGTGGAGTAGTCGCGGCTGAGGGACCCCTCCAGGTCGAATAGCTTTTTTCTGCACAGTGGCGACTTGGCTTGGCTGGTGCGAGCGCAGAGCCTATGCTTTTGTGTGCAGATGTGTGCACTGACACAAAATTGTGTGGGATGGAGTGAGTTGGGGTTGACAGTAGAGCTTCGCAGATAATTGCCCTGCACTGCAAATCTCCATTCATTTCTTAGGATAGGCTGCTGTCGAAGTTATTTTGAAAGTGTAGCTTTTACATCATGTACAATTTGGATGAAAAGATGCATGTACCTCTCTCACAAAACCAGTTACTCTGTACACTCAGATTCACATTTGTGAAGGCTGGCTGCCAAGCTGAACTGCAAGGCAGGGCAAGAATCAGACGTCCATGGGTCCATTCATCCATCCATGCATTGAGCACATACAGTACCGCAAACACACATGCACAATACCATATGTTGGTACCGTACAAGGCTCCCCTCCACACTACAGCACCACTGCGTCTATCTCGTCAGGCCTCGACCTATTGCTGCCGCCTCTAGTTTTCTTCTTCGCCTTCTTCCCATTCGAACCGCTCCCCACCGCACCACCACCGCCACTGCCCCCTTTCCCTCCATCTTCTTTAGTCACCGGCAACCCACCAGTCGAAAACCCTGGGCGTTCAAACACAGGCGCATAATCAAACACCATGGCTTCCCTTACAGTCACACCCACCCCTTCAAAGGTCCACACTTTGAGTTTCGCGGAACCCTTTATTCCAACCGCCACCCAACCAAGCCCGGCTATGGCTACGTCTGTGCTGCTCTGATCCCACCGCGTGCCCTCCACTGTAACAGAACGTGGTAACCACATTCCGAGGTCCGCCATGCGAGATGCCTCTGCTGGCGGCTGGAGGGTTGGGGAGGGCGAGACGGAGTGCGGTGGAGATAGAAGAGCGAGCGATGGAGATGGGCGACAAAGAGAGTGGTAATGCAAAATCGGATGCTAAAGTGGGTAAGTACGAGAGAAAGAGAAAGATTACATTAAAGCTGGTAACACAGAGAAATGGATACCAGCGTGTGGTTACAGACAGCATACCCAGAAGACCACCATATGTGCACTCACTGAACCTGCAACCACCGAACCTGCAACCACCGAACCTGCAACCACCGAACCTGCAACCACCGAACCTGCAACCACCGAACCTGCAACCACCGAACCTGCAATTCCATACCTGCAGCTTGACCCCGACGTGCTTCTCCAGCACAGCTGGCGCGCTGGCGATCTTGCCCATGTGGCACGCTATCATTGGCGAGAGCCACGCCGTCAGATAAATGGACTCCGCTGCTGCCTCCTCCACATCCACTCGGGCGAGTCCCCCCAGCAGCACGCACTGCCCTGGCTGTGAAGAGAGGAGGTGAAAGGGGGGGGGGGGAATGCGATGAGGCGAAAGGAAGAGTTGAATCCGCCTCCTCCACATCCACTCGGGCCAAGGCCCCCAGCAGAACGCACTGCCCTGGGTGCTGAAATGTGGGAAGCGAGATACACGGAGGGTAAGGCAACGTGGTGTAGGGAGGGGTGATGCTCAGGGCCATGTGGCACGCTATCATTGGCGAGAGCCACGCCGTCAGATAAATGGACTCTGCCGCTGCCTCCTCCACATCCACTCGGGCGAGTCCCCCCAGCAGCACGCACTGCCCTGGCTGCGCAAATTGGAGAAGGAAAGGGTGGGGAGGAGTGGGAGTTGGGTGGTGCGATAGATCGACTCTGCTGCTGCCGATTTTTGAGTTGATGAAGCTGCCCTACAAGGCGATGATGCGACCGACTCTCTCATCACATGTGAGATAGATCGACTCTGCTGTTGCCTCCTTCACGCCCACCCATGCCAGACCTCCCAGCAGAGCGCACTGGCCTGGCTGCACAAGCAAGGGAAGAATGATAGCAGACGCGTGGGATAGAACAGTCATGGGTAGGGCGGTGTGAAAGGTGTGGGGTAGGGAGGTTTGGGAGGCGTGGGAGGTGTCGGGGAGGGATGTGTGGGGTAGGGAGGGAGGCATGATGCGGGTGGGGAGGTGTGGATTGAGGAGGTATGGGGTAGCAAGCAATGGTGAAGAGAGGGGCAATGCACTGGGCGAAAACTGAATACTACCCAGTTTGTGCTGTGTTATGTGGCGGTACTGTCCCAGAACTCTGAACCCTGAACCCCCACACCACACCCCATCCCATCCAGGCTACCTTGATGCGGAATGCACGGGGTTTGAGAGCCTTCTTCGGCACAACCACCTTCAGCTCCTCCCTTGTCAGCCGCACCGACAGCTGGTGGGGGTGCAGCAGGCCTGGCGTGTCCATCACTCTCGTCCTTCCCTCCAAACCCTAATCCTCCCCCATTTTCTCACCTTGATGCGAAATGTGCGTGGTTTTAGCGCCTTTTTCGGAACAACCACCTTCAGCTCCTCCCTCGTAAGCCGCACCGACAGCTGGTGCGGGTGCAGCAGCCCTGGCGTGTCCATCACTCTCGTCCTTCCCCCCAACACCCCCTCTATAGGCACCACCCCTATAGTCGTCCCAGGAACCCATGCCTCAGTCAACCCTACCCCTCCCACTCCCCCTCCTCCTCCTTTCGCTCCTTTCTTCCCGGCCCTCCCTCCTGCTCCCTTCCCGGTCATCCCCGCTTTCCCTCCGCCCTTTCCCCCATTCCCCCCTGTCTTCACAGCAGCAGCAAGGGCGTTAATCAAAGAGGATTTTCCCGCGTTTTGAGCCCCAACCACCCATACGTCTCCCCTGGGTCCTGCTAATGTGGCTAGTTGGGAAGCCAAATACCCCACTCCAAACCCCGTCTTAGCTGATAGTAGATGCAGCGATGTAAGACGAGGCAGGCCGCCCGCTTTCGCACGGCGCCGAATCCACTGCTCCAGTCGGAGCGGCGAGATTTGGGGCGGCAGAAGGTCGGCTTTATTCGCCGCGAGGATGAGACGAAACGTGTTGCTGCCGCCCGGAGGCCCTGCTGCTTTGCCATCCGCCTGGGATTCCTTCCACTTGCCCGCGGCCTCAGCTTCTGCCCGAGCCAAAAGTTCGGCTGCCCGGCGCGGGAAGGACCCGTCAAAATCTGCTGCATCCACCACCACAAGCACAACTGCCCGGCGGCCGTAAGCTGCCCGGAGACGCTGCCCGACGGCCCTCTCAAAATCAAAGTCGGGCAGGAGATTCTCCACGCTCTCGTCTTTCACCTGCCCATAGTTCCTCAGGGCGTGACACCTGGCACAAACCACCAATTTACCATCCTTCTCCTCCTCCTCCTCCTCCGCTTCCCCCTCCACCTCCATCCCCCTCATCCGATCGCCCCTTCCCCTCGCCACCCCTCTAGAATCTCGCTTCAGCTCGTCTGCTCCGTTTCTTTCCAACTGATCCTCCCAAGCCTTTGCCCACGCCTCCTCATCAAACTCCTCTTCCTCTTCCTCTTCCTCTCCATACTCATGGCCATCGCTGCCGCCCTTCCTGCCGCTTTTTCTGGAAGCTTCCGCGGCCAGGTCAGCATCGAGATCAAAGTCCACGTCGAACTCCTCGAAACCCGTGCCCACGTCATCAGCATCATCTCCAACGGGAGGAAGCTTCGCCTCCACTAGTTTTCCCGGGCTGCCCCGATTCTTCAGGTCAAACTCCGTCCACATGGTAACTTTTTTTCTGCCCGCGGCTTCCTCCTCTTCTTCCTCTAAACCCTCTAATTCTTCCAACTCCTCTTCATCTATCCCCTCGTCGTCCCCTAAACCCGAAACCTCGGCGGATCTAGCAGGGTCGAGCGCGGCAGGGAGGACGAAAAAACCCGGAAGTTTCGGATCCTCGCTTTGCATGGTAACGCCGCAGCCCGGGCAAATATCAGGCACCTTCCCCGCAACTCCCTGCTTCCCTTCCTCTCCCGCACCTTCCGCTGTAGCTTCCGCCGAATCGCTAGCAGCCGCTGCCCTCATATCTAGCCGTTTTCGGTAGCCGCCTGCATGATTCGAACTCGCGAGCTTTCGTCTTCCATGCGGGGCCTTCAAGCCACGTGGGAAAGATCCGGCGAGACCTCGAGATTGGCTGCCATGGAAAAAGGGAGAAGGCGACACAGGCGACACGAGACCGCGGCTCCAGGATGGCGTAAAAGCGGCGCGTGCGGGAAGGATGGGACTGGTAGTTGTAGTGGCGATGAGAGAATGGGAGAGTGTACGCAGAGTGGGGAGGAGCGACGAACGCAGCGTGGGAGATGGTAAAGGTACGGCGCGGTTGAGGCCGTGGCGGCACCCGCCGCCTGACGCGAAAGCGCGCAGCGCACCCATCAGGGGCCGGCGGAGCGATATGGATGAGGCTACTAACGTCAGCATACAGTGGATCGCCAACGTGGGAATAATGAGAATAGGGGGCTGCCTTCGGTTTGGAAAAGCGCGGAGAGGGCCAGCCACGCCCCTAAACCCGAGGCGTTGGGTTCGGTTGCGCTGAGTTGGGTTCGATCTCACAGTCAAACTTACAGATTTACACAATGGATGAAAACACATGTCAGGTTATATTAGCGGAAGTATCGCTGTTTTGTGTAAGTGTCTGAAATTGACAAAGGGTGTGACATTTCTTGTAAAGCGTATACTTGGGTTTGGGCCTGCAGGGATATTGGGGGGCTGGGAATTGCGGTCGCGTTTGAAGCACCGAGGCGCGCCAGCAATTCCCACAATTCCCCACATGCCTAGTTCGTACATATGGTGTTGAGACCTGGAAGGGGTCGCTCGGCATGCCACTTTGCGTCGCCAATACATGTCGCCTTGGTGTGTGGAATTCGCAGAGGCTCCAGCTGAGGTCCCAATTTGCCAACTGGGGCTGCACCAATTCCCCCACCCCCAGCAACCCAGCCCTTCTCCAATTATTTGCAGTGAAAGTCTCATTGAGCAAACAGAGCTCCACCCAACCAGCAGTCTCTTACCTGTAAGGATCCATTCAACCGTGGGTCAGTGAGTTTCCACGCACCTGTTAGCATCCATTTCAGCGCTCCAACTAGGGACTATCTTCATTGCTCCACCATGGCTAGAAATCTTATCTTCGTGCTCGTCGCTCTCCTAGCAACCACGACCCTCTGCCACGGAGCCCGGCCGTTCCTCACAGCGCTACTGACCTCCGATCCCTATGCCGCGCTAGCCGTTGTTGAGGCGGGGAACGATCGACCGAAGAATCAAATAGCAGAGGCAGATGTGGTCGCTGCTGACAGCGATAACACTGCCAGCGTTGCCGGAGGTGAGGAATTTTCGTGTGCTGCTTCTTCTTATTGATATTTTACCATTGACTGACGCGCGATGTTCTACCTTTCTTATTCCATTCCTACTGCTATCTATTCACCCACGATTAACGCCGCTCATTTCCTCCGGATTCTGATTTCCTTCCCCTTTATTCCAGCTACAGAAATCGTCTCGACTGCCGCTGATAACGACAACGTGGCATCAGCAATCCATGGGACGATGACAGCTGACGTGGACAGCGATTCCGTCGGATTCTTGACGGCATCCGTCTCCCTGCCAGGTTCTGACAACGTCATCGCCGCATTGAACGTTCCGCGCAGAAAAGGCTCCTTGGTCTCCGTCATCGACGACCCCACCGATGACACTGCATCTGTCGGCGCATCCACATCTGCTGCCGTTATCGATGCTGACCTGAGCGATAATACCGCGTCTGCTGCGACAACGGTGAAATTCGACGACCCCACCGATAACACCGCCTCTGTCGGCGCATCCGCCGCGTCTGCTGCTGTTATCGTGGATGACCTCGGCGATAACACCGCGTCTGCTGTCGCGACGACGGCGACCGTCGACGACCCCACGGATAACACCGCGTCTGTCGCCACATCTGCTGCGACCGTCATCGACGACCCCACGGATAACACCGCGTCTGTCGCATCTGCCGCAACTGTCGTCGACGATCCCACCGATAACACCGCGTCTGCGCGGGAGGGGGCAACCACGACGGCGTACGTCTCCCTTCCCGGGTCAGACAACGAAATCTATGCGTACCGCGTTCCTGCTCGCCGGGAAGGCATGCTGGTCGTCGTGAACGGCGAGGGCAGCAGCTAAAATGACCTGATAGCCGTTGGATGGTGACAATCGCACAGCTGCTATATGATGGTGCGCTGGATTGACTGCATGAGCGCCCAAGGACCTGGCTGACGGAACAGCTGGTTTGAAGGTCCCGATGATTATCGCACAAGATGCTGCATCTCGCTTTCGAGACCCATGGCGGTTGCCTCTTTCTGGAGAGTTGTGTGAGGCAGCTTGCCCAATAAGCAGCTTTCACCTGCCCTGCTGCGTGTTTGTGTAAATCAATCTTGATTTTGTGTAATTTCTACTGAAATCAACTTCCAGCAATTTATCTTGGTCACCACAAGACACATACAATAGTTTCTACGTGGATAGTCCGTCAGAAAATTGTATATGAGCCCTCTGGGTTGATTATCGACAAACGGGGAGAGGTTGGCTTCACTAAATTATTTGAGGACGGCGCGAGCGCGAGTCAAAGAGTTTTAACTTTATAGCCATTCGATAACCAACAAATACATGTGCTACATGGTTGGAGATTTTCTAGCACTCTATAAGGAGGAGATTACACGATTTTCCAACTAGTCCTTGTGGTCCCGCGATTCGGCAGTGGCCACACATGTCATCCCACCACACTCGCCGAACCGCAGCGAGGGCAGTTCTCTCTATGGGATGGGATGTATGAGAACGTCGCAGGGCCATCTACAGTACAAGCGATTCCGCAACACATGCTCCCACACAAACCCACGAAATCCACCTGTCGAATTCAAACCCAAGCATTGGCTCGTTGGCGCGGTTCGGTCATTGGAGCCCACCAATCATCAGGTTTTTGGTCGACTTTGGATACCCACCCAAAACCACATTTCTGCGCAGCAGAAGTCATTCCACTTCATAATCCTTCCTCCATGTTTTCGCCCGCCACCTCACCTCCCACAATTTGAATGCTGGAGGCTTGAAAATCGTGAGCCACAGGATTCGTGGGCTCCCAGTCACTAGAAACGACGGCTTGTGCTTACCGTTTGGAACGCTAAACACCTTAACTCAGCTAACTATCATGGACGTCAGAATTCAGGCGGTTCTTGTGCTCTGTCTTCTCTCCTCACCGATTTTCTCCCACGCGTCGCGCCCGTGGCGGGCAGGAACCTTGCTGCAGGACCCGCCGACACAGGATACGTCGCGTTCAGAGTCCACCGAGCCGCTTGGTTTGAACGAGCTCCGGCCGGAAGCAGGCAACCGCGTCGTGGAATCTGTCTCAACGGCTCTTTCGGCGTGGGACGACGACGACAACAACTTGAGCGCCACGGCCAGCGACGGCGCCGCGGCGGCGGCGGCAGCGGCTGCGGCGGCGGCGGATGAGGCTCTTCGCTACTCTGAAGGCCCCGATACGGAAGATTCGAGCGAGGATGGAGGGCTGGAGACGGAAGAAGACAACGCGAACGTGGTTGTAGCGGGGCAGAACAGCATCGTGACTTTTAGCGATGAATCCTCGGAACTTGTAGCGGAAGAGAATCCTTCGGTTGTAGCAGAGGAGATCCCCACGGCTGTAGCGGAAGTCGCTGCGGCAGATAGCGACGTGGAGGAACGCGACAACGTGGCTGTAGCGGGACAGAACACGGTCGTGCTTCTTGGAGAAGTAGCCGCTTCGGCTGCCGTTGGCGACAAATCGATTACAGCAGAGATGGCGGAAGCTGACGCGGAGGAGAAAGCGGAATTTAAGGCGGAGATGAAGGCGGAAGAAGCGGCGGTGGAATCTGCGGAGGGGCAGGACATCGCGGCGGAGGTGGAGGCGGCGGCGGAGGAAGCCGCAGCCGCCGCTGCTGAGGCGGCGGCAGCTGTAGCCGCGGCCGCGGACGCTGAAACCGAGACGGCTGTAGCAGCGGACGCTGAAACCGAGACGGCTGTAGCAGCGGACGCGGAGTCTGTAGCGGGCGGCGATGCGGCGAGCTCAGGCGGCAGCGAGAGCCCAGCTGACGGCGAAACAGGGAATGTTCCTGCAGAGGGCTCTGCAACGGCGAGCGCTGAAGCGGAGAATTCTGCAACGGAGAGCCCTGCAGAGTCCCCTGGAACGGAGAGTTCTGAGACGGAGAGTTCCACTTCAGCGGAAGCTGGAACAGCGGAGTCTCATACCACTGAGGCAGCAGATACGGAGGCGGAACAACCTGCAGACTCGAATACCGGCACTGAAGAATCCGAATCTGGGAGCATAGGGAACGAGAGCAGCACTGGCAGCGAGAACGAGGGCGAAAATGAGGGTGCGGCTGCTGATGATGGTGTCACCACGAGGGCTCTGGGTGATGGGCCGACGGCGGAAGAGATTTTGCCGGAAGGATCGGACGGATTCGAAGAGGGGGCTACAGCTGTCGCCGTCCAGTAGAGACCGTGATAAACTTGGAGAGAATAAAGCAGCGCAAATACATCAATATGTACTATAGCTTGCCCGTTCGTGCACTGCATACAAGTAATAATAGGTTGTTCGTTCTTGCCCCTTCTCAGGGCATTGCTGCTAAAATGCCTTATGTCATGTGCTTGTGCTGCCGAATAAGCACCATATACCTTACCAATGATGCCAGCAACACCAAATGTACGCTAGACCTTCTAAGCAGATACAATACGAAGCTTATCTCCTACTAATGCAGGCTTAGGAGAGTAAAGACTGCAGGGGCCGCAGTAACCATCTGTCAGACCAGATAAGTACTGTAACGACGGATTGATTTGAAAAAGGAGCTAATATGGATCATTGATACAAAATTTGAGCTGCTCAAAAGTCAACTATCGAGGCACCCTGCAGCAGGGAGTATGCCGAGCCGCAAATCACACAAAACACGCACAATGTACACCCAAAATTCAGAAGCACAGAGTGAGGCACACATAACGAAGGACTGCACATGCAGATGCAGAGGCAGGTCGAGGAAGGGGCACTAGCAGCAGGTTCTGTAACTAGAACAAACGAATGAGAGTTATGGCAGACATGGAACACATTGTACATGGCCCCCTTTTTTGCCTTTTTCCTCACCCTAATCGTCTTCTCTTCACTTGTCCTCCTCTGCTCCCTCCTCCCTTCTCCCCTCTGCTCCCGGGTCGCCCTCCCCCCTCTACTTCTGCCGCAATGTTCTCATCGCTTCTATTCAGTGCACGTACTGTTCCTCCCCACAACACTTACTACCCCTCCCCATTCCTTTCACTGCCCCCCTTCACTCAGCAGCTGCTGCCAAAACGCCTCATCGTCAGTCTCCCCCTCCCCTTTGAACAGCACAGGAGCACTGTGACCCATCCCCATGCTCGCAGCTGTAGCAACCAGGGTGGCAGCTGTAGCTGCTCTACCTGCTAGAACAGCGTCATCAAACGAGTTGGCTGTAGCAGCTTTAGCAGGTGTAGCATCTGTTGCAATCGGAACAGCTGCAGCAGGTGTAGCATCTGTTGCAATCGGAACAGATGCAGCAGGTGTAGCCGATATGGTTGCAGGGAGTGAGTTCAAAGGGATCGGTGTTGCAGCTATCACAGGGGTGAGGGTTGCGGCAGCAAGGCTCGAAGCAGTGTGGGTTGAAGCAGTAAGGGTGGGAGCAAGAGTGGGAGGCAGAGTGGGAGGAAGAGTGGGGGGAAGAGTGGTGGGTAGAGTGGTGGGTAGAGTGGTGGGTAGAGTGGTGGGTAGAGTGGTGGGTAGAGTGGTGGGTAGAGTGGTGGGTAGAGTGGTGGGTAGAGTGGTGGGTAGAGTGGGAGGCATGGCAGATAGCAAAGCCCCAGCAAGAGGGGGAGGACTACGAGGGCACGGGTGGGGAGGAGCGAGGGTGGAGGTAAAGGGCACAAGAGCAGGACGCTGGGTCACACTAACCGCAGACTGGCGAGCGGGGATAGTGGGAGCGGGGATAGTGGGAGCGGGGATAGTGGGAGCGGGGATAGAGGGAGCGGGGATAGTGGGAGGAGGCATGGCAGTGGCCGTGCAGTGAGCTGCTTCGGCAGCAAAGAGCTCTGCTGGGGAGAGAGAGAGAGCTGCGGAGGAGAGGAAGGAGGCGGAAATTTGGGAGGAGGAAAGGTGGGAGGAGGAGAGGTGGGAGGACGAGAGGAGAGAGGAGGAGAGGTGGGAGGAGGGGAGGAGAGAGGAAGAGAGAAGGGGAGCAGATGAGAGGTGCAGAGACGAAGGCACGGACTGAGGTGGCAGTGCTGGCACCACCAGTGGAATTGACGTCACAGCCAACCCTCCTGACGTCATCGGTACAGGATTCTGGTCTATGGGGCGGAGAAGGCTTATAGGGCGGATGTGACCCGTGGGGGGACCTATAGGAGGGCCTATGGGACGGCTTATATGGCGGATGGGGCTGATAGGATTGATTGGGGAGGAGGCAGGGAGATTTGGGGCTAAGGAAGAGGTAAGGCTCGGTTTTCCCCCAGAGGCAGATGTAACTCCTGCTGATGCTGCTGCTGCTGCTACCGCCGCTGCCACTGTTGCCACTGCTGCTGCCGATGCTGACAGTGAGATAGGTGCAGAGTGAGAGTCTGAGAGAGGAGAGGAGTGAGAGAGAGGGAAAGAGGTAGAGAGTGGTGAGGGGCGCGAGAGAGGGGAGGAGTCAAAAAGAGGAAAAGAGCTGGAGAGAGGAGGGGAAAGGGATGCGGGTGGGCGTGCGATTGGCTGGGGCAAAGGCACGGGCAGAGGCACAGGCAGGGGCAGGGGGATGGGGAGGGGAATGTGGCAGGTGCGAACACCAGCTGATGCTAGCGCTGCTGCAGCAGCCGTTGCGGTGAACGCTGCTCCTGACCTTCCCACTCCAGCCTGCCTGGCTAGTCCCTTGGGTGTCTCAGAAGCGGCAGAAGCAGCAGCAGAGGCTGCAACAGCATTGGCAGTGAGTGCGGCTGATGTGCCGATTAAAGGCGGGGGAAGAGCAGCAGCTGCTGCTGCTGCTCGTGTCAGATTTGCTTTGTGAGCAGCAGCGGACAAAGCAGCAGCAGACATAGCAGCAGCGGCGGACATAGAACCTGTTGCTGCTGCTGCTGCTGCTGCTGCTGCTGCTGCTGCTGCTGCTGCTGCTGCTGCTGCTGCTGCAGGTGGCAGCATGGGCGGCACAAGCGGTGGCAACCCAGGGGGTGATAGGAGGGACGTAGTTGCGGACGCACCAAGACTCCGCACCCCAGACAAGCCACTTGTCAAGCCTGACGCTGCTCCTCCCAAACCTCCTCCTGCCGAACCTCCAACTGCCGAACCTCCAACTGCCGAGCCTCCTCCTGTCGATCCCAGGCCGGAGTTCCCTGCAAGTATACCCCCTGCCAAAGCTGCTGCCGCGCCCGTACTCGTGCCCATGCCCGTCCCCACTGCTGCTGCTGAAGCAGCAGCTGCTGGGCTTGATGCCGCCAGTGAGGCAGCGAGCGAGGCAGCCAGGGCCGGTACACTGGATGGTGCGAGCGACGCAGCAAGGGCAGGAACGCTTGATGCAGCTAGTGATGCAGCGAAGGCGGGTACACTGGATGGTGCAAGGGCAGGGACAGCCCGCACAGGTGACGCGCTAGCAGCAGCACCAGCAGAAGCAGCAGCTGCGGCTGCCACTGCTCTTATCTCTGCCGCTCTTAACTCAGCTGCTCTAATCTCTACTGCCCTCAAATTCGCCAACGCTGCTGATGTCGCTACAGCTGGAACAACTGCTGCAACATCAGACGTTGCTGCTGCTGCTGCTGTTGCTGTAGCAACTGCCTTTATCTGAGCTGCTGCTGCAATGGCTCGTATCTCCTCCTCTTCAGCCACTGCTGCTCTCCCTACTGCAGCTGTGGCAGCTGCTGATTCTCCTCCCCAGCCCCCACCATTCCCAGCACCCAACAGCCTTGCCTTCAGTCCAACACCCATGCTTGCTGCTGCCGCTGTTGCTGATGCTGTTCCTGCTTTTCCCAGTGCCGATGCAGCTGCAGAGGCAGAGGCAGGACGAGCGCCAAGCCCAAGCCGTTTCTGTTCCAGCAGCAAAAGCTGCTCCTCCTGCTGCTGCAGCAACAGAAGCTGCTGCAGCTGCTGCTGCTGCTCCCTCTGCTGCTCCACCTGTAACTGCTGCAACTGCTCCCTCCTTGCTGCCGCAGCTCCTCTGGTGATTATATCAGCAGGAAATTCACCGAAAATCTTGCCATCACCACCAGCAGCAACAGCAGCAGCAGCAGAAGCAGCAGCAGCACCGCCGTCAAACATCCGCTCATACATGTTCTTCTCTCCACCCAACTTCTGTCCATCGTCAAACCCCCCCCAGATACCACCAGCGTTCATGCTCCCACCAATGCCATCCAGGTTCAGGCTCCCACAAACGCCCTCCCCAAACACGCTGTCATACACCCCTTCTGCTCCTGCCACTCCTCCAAACGCCGCTGCAAGCTGCTCAGCAGTTGGCCCGCCCGGGGAGGAGCCAGTGAGCCGCCTTGAAAGGGGCCCTCCGAACTGCCCTGCAAGCCCCCCTGTATGCCCCCCTCCAAAGGTTCCCCCTAAGGTTCCCCCCAGGGTTCCCCCTAGCGACCCGCCTAGGGTGCCCACTAGAGACCCCCCTATGGGCCCCCCAAGGCCTCCTGAAGCAGCAGCGACGGCAGCAGTGGCGGCAGCAGCGCCCATGGGGGTTAGATACGACACCAGCTCCCCGCCTAGCACGTCAAATCTCTCCATGGTGAATCCGGGCGGCGGCGGGCGGTCGAACGGGTTGGTGAGCGGCTCGCTGAGGCCGTACTCGTTATAAGCGGCCTCAGGACTGTGATTCGGCTCGCCCTGTTCCTGCTTTTGCTGCTGCTGCTGCGTCTGCTTGGTGCTCGAGTTGTTGCTGTTTGCAATGGCCTTCTCAGCAGCAGCAGCATCCGCCTTACTTGCAGCAGAAGAACCCGCACCAGCAGCAGCCGCAGCAGCAGCAGCAGCAGCAGCAGCCGCAGCAGCAGCAGCAGCAGCAGCAGCAGCAGCAGCAGCAGCAGCAGCAGCAGCAGCAGCAGCAGCAGCAGCAGCAGCAGCAGCAGCAGCAGCAGCAGCAGCAGCAGCAGCAGCAGCAGCAGCAGCAGCAGCAGCAGCAGCAGCAGCAGCAGCAGCAGCAGCAGCAGCAGCAGCAGCAGCAGCAGCAGCAGCAGCAGCAGCAGCAGCAGCAGCAGCAGCAGCAGCAGCAGCAGCAGCAGCAGCAGCAGCAGCAGCAGCAGCAGCAGCAGCAGCAGCAGCAGCAGCAGCAGCAGCAGCAGCAGCAGCAGCAGCAGCAGCAGCAGCAGCAGCAGCAGCGCAGCAGCGGCAGCAGCTTCAGCCTTACTAAAAGCAGCGGTGGGTGTTAAGAGGTGATGCAGGTCGCTGCCAGAAAGCCCAGGGAGAAAGCTCCTGGAAGGTTCCCCACTGCCATGGTCAAACGCAGAAGCAGCGCCTTTTGCAGCAGCAGGATTGTTAACGCCCATGCTGCTGCTGCCACTGCCGAAAGCAGTCCCCTCCTCCCCACCAGCACCAGCAGCACCGGCAGCACCAGCAGCACCCATCCTGACACCGGCGCTGGTGCCGCTGCTGTTCTTATGGCGCTTGAAAAAGAGCTGTGAATGCATACCCATGCTGCCCGCCCCTCTCACGAAATACACCCCCCCTGCTGCCGCCGCTGCTGCTGCTGCTGCTGCTGCTGCTGGTGCTGCCTCCTGCTCTTTGCTGCCGTAAGGGGGGAACAGGTTCACCCTGGTTCCACCCTTCCCCACACCGATCCCTCTCACCGCTCCCAACTCCTCCACCTCCTCCACCCCCCCCATTTCCCCCATAGCCCCCATGCCTCCAATCCCAACGCCGCTATTGGTGTCCAATCCCATGCCGCTTCCCATGCCTATGCCTGTGCCAACCCCCATACCTGTGTTGATTCCACTGTCAAACCCGCGCTTGTGAGTGTTTCCAAGGTCCGTGCACCCATCCACATCCATCCCAACCGCTCCATTGCCACCATTACCACCAGCAGCACCACCAGCAGAAGCAGCGGCGGCAGCAGCAGCAGCAGCAGCAGCGGCAAAACCAGGGGCACCGATACCAGCCGCACCCATCCCAGCGGTAACCGCTTTCAACCACTCTGGACTCCCTCCTCCACCACCCCCAGCACCGATACAAGACCCCCCATGGCTGGTACTCCCATTCACACTCACATCCAGCCCGCTCCTGCTTCCACTCCTACTCCCCCGCCCGCTGCTGCTGCTTCTGCTCGGGCTGATGCTGCTCCTCTTCGGGCTGCCCTTCCCCACGCCTCCCCCTTTTCCCCTGATCCCCCCGGTCCCGCCGATTCCCCCGATCCCCCCGATTCCGCCGATTCCGCCGTTCCCCGCGCTCCCGCTTCCGCTGCTGCTGCTGTCGCGGCTGGCGCGCAGCAGCGCGTGTTGCTGCCCCTGCAGCTGCGCGATCCCCGCGAGGAACGTGGGGTTGTTGAGCGCGTGCGCGAGGAACGCCGTCATGTGCGCCTGCCGCTGCTCCTGCGCCGCCATGCTCGCCTCCAGCAGCGCGAGCTTCTCCGCGCTCGCCGCCGCCTGCTGCCGCGACCGCAGAAGCTCGCGCATCAGCACCCCGCGGTCGCGCCGCAGTTGGCTCAGCTCCTCGGTCAGCCCGAACGCGCCTAGCTCCACCGTGTTGTTCCCCGCCGCCCCCACCGCCCCCACCGTGTGCCCCGCCGCCCCCGCCCCCGCCCCCGCAGCGGAACGGCGCAGCAGTGCGCTTCTGTCCGCCCCGCCCCGCAGTTGGCTCAGCTCCTCCGCCAGCCTGAACGCGCCCAGTTCCAGCATGTTCCCCGCCGCCCCCGCCGCCGCCTCGGAACGGCGTTCGCGCAGCAGCGCGCCTTTATCCGCCCCCTCTGGCAGGTGGGTTGGCTCTTCCGCCAGGCCGAGTGCGCCCATTCCGCGCGCGCCCGCGTCAAGCATGCGAGTGGGCGCACTATACGGAGCCATGCTGCTGCCCATGCTGCCAGCTATGCCAGCTGTAGCAGCCATTCCACCAGCAGTCAAGCTTCCGGCCAATCCTGCCATTCCAGCCAACCCGGTCGTGCCAGCTGTAGCAGCCATTCCAACCGGCATGGCAGCAGCCGGCCCAGTCAAGCCCTCCATTCCAGCCACGCCAGTCACTCCAGCCACTCCAGTCAACGCAGTCAACCCAGTCAACGCAGACACAGCAGCAGCACTTGTGCCCCCCACCACAGCCGGGCTGTTCGCTGCCTTAACTGCACCCAGCCCAATGAGGGGGCTCACTCCGTTGGTGGGATAGGCTCCTCCATATATGCCATTCAGAGCCCTCATTCCGTTGACTCCGTTGACCGTATTGACTCCGTTGATTGCATTGACTCCGTTGACCGGGTTGACCGCATTGACCGCGCTCACTCCACTGACCCTGTTCACCCCGTTGACCACATTTACTCCGTTGACCGCGTTGACTAGAGCGCTTTCGTCAAACACTGTGCCGGCAGAAATCACCCCTCTTCTGACGTCACCCACCAGCATGTCCACGTCACCCAACAGCTGCTGCTGCTGCTGCTGCTGCTGATACCCCCGTGCAAGGAGCGAGGCAGACGCAGCAGCGGACGCGGCGGCGGCGGCGGCGGCGGCGGCGGGGGGTCGAAGCAGCAGAGGCAGCGGCGAAGGTGGAGGAGAGGGAAGAAGGCGGGGCGAGACGCGGGAGAATGGTGGCGGCGGCTACTGGGGGAGGTAGATCTGGGACGGGGTGAAGCGAACCGGCAATGGCAGCAGCGGAGCCTGGTAACGTTCCATTACTGCTTCCGTTTCCGTTCCCGTTCCCGTTACTGTTACCGTTTCCGTTTCCGAAAGTGGAGGCCTTGCGGCGGTGTATGGAGTGCAGCAGCTGCGGTTTGCCTCTAACGAAGCACTCATTAGCGAACTCCCAGCGGTCAGGGTCCACTTTGCGAAAGCCCTGCGGAGGGGAAGGACGGGAATGGTGCGGAGCGGAGGGGGAGCATTAAGAACACTACATAGGAGAGGGGGTTAGGGGGGTTGCGAGGGGGCGTGGAGGGGGTGGGACGGCGGGGGAAATGTTAGAGGGCCCTACGACAGCAAGGGCCCTCGACGATGTGTGTTGACTTGGCAGGTCGATGAACGACCAAGACTGTACGCGGCCCTGCACCGACCTTATGACGTCGTGTGACTATGATGGCGCTAATGAAGTCACTGCTGGGGTGGTGCTAGCTTAGGGAGTCGTGAGCGTGCTTCTTGGATGGTCTTGGTAGTTGTGGGTGATTCCCTGTGAGTCTCGCCATTTCTAGGTGTGTTGGGAGAATTGGCGAGCCCGGCATTGACTTCCCTGCTGAGTCAGGTTGGGATTGGCCGAGGCGCGGTTCACCCATCCACACGACAGTTTCGTGGGGTTGGGTTACTCCGCAGCGCCACGCCAACTTTGTGCAACTTCCCCGTAGCCTATATCTATCTTGTGTGTTTGCTTTTGTATTCATAATAATATTACAATCTCTACTCAACTTCTCACTTAGCCATTTGAGACAAGCTCTACCGAAACGCTACCGAATTCCTAGCGCAACATCATTCCCATAAGCAGAATCTCTCTCGCCGTCGTAGCGCTTTCCATAATATTCCTGCATGGTGCGGTGAGCGTGGAACGAACACGCATAGAATTCCGTCGTCGATTTTCTTAGCGTTCGTAAACTCGCCTTGGCGTGCGGCGTTAGTGAAGGGCGCATATTAAATTAAGTTGAACCTCTCTTAATTTCCCTCCAGTTACGTTCTCGGACCCAAGGATAGGGCGTTTGGTAATTTATTACCACTCGTCTGAGGACCCTTGTGAGGTGACCCCGAGACGAGGGATTTAAGGAAGGAACAATTTATTTTAATTTGTGGCACCTTATCGAGGCGTCGTAGAGGATGAGTTCGGAGGAGGCGGACGTTGAGGCCGTTAATTTTCGCGCACTAGAGGAGGAGCTCGTGGCACGTCGTTCCCGTGGCGAGCTTAGTAATGTAGATTACGAGCTCATGTTGGAGGGATTACGCTCTCGTCAGCGTCGCGATCATCCCTCGCCACATGTAGAGCAAGCTGCGGGAGGCACTAGTGCGTGGGACATGGCTGTCAATGACGGAGGTGACGATGACGAGGAGGTTGATGGGTTGATGTCGCGTGGGGTCCTGCGAGGACCAACTCGGTTTAGTACGACTAGCGTCGGCGGTGTACAGGAGCGTGTTCATCGTGCGGCGGCGTCACACGAGCGTACGAACTTAGGACGACAGAGCGCAGCTGGAAGAGGGAATGCGGAGGAGTACGATAGTGGAGCTATGCCGGGCATTACCCCGATTGGATCGATGTCGAGGGATGAGGGAATAGCCCCCAACTATGGCTACTTCAAATTCACTCCAGACAGAATCGTCGTGCCTAAGCCGCTCGAAGGACGCCACGACCTATCGACGTGGGTAGAATCGATCGAGCCGCAGCTTGAGATCGCTCAGCTAAAGCGATTCATTGACGGTACCACTCCTATTCCACCAACGCAGGCAGTTGCGCATCTCACTCAGTTCCGCGCAATGCAGTTACTGACGTTCACCACGATTTCCCGATGCTGCTCCCCAACCGTACAGATTGCCCTTAAGGGGTGTCGCATGAAGGTAGATGCCGGCTATCAGGCATGGCAGTTTATTATGCGCACGTACATGGCGAAGGACGATCTGTACATCGGTCAGTTAGAGCAGGCGCTCACTAACCTCGAGATGGGTGAGCACGAGTCCGCTACGTCCTATTGCAACCGTGCGCAGCAGATCCTAGTGAACCTGAGGATGGCCGGCGTCGATTACTCGCAGGCGTCGTACATTACTCACGTCGTGAAGGGGTTGCCGCAGCAGTACAACCTCTTACGCAGGATGCTGAAGCTGCCGCAGGTACGCAAGGAGTTGGACGAGGACACCCTCGCTAGCTACATTATCGAGGAGGAGTGTACGCTGGCAGCGGAGGGACGGAAGGACCAATTTCTTCCCCAGGCCAACCAGGTCTTTACCAAGAAGGGTAAGCCCCAATCCCAGCAGACTTCATCCCCTTCCCCTCCCACTACGGCACAGCAGCAGCAGCCTAAGACTGGGGGTGGGGTTGGAGGTGGAGGAGAGAAGTGGAAAGGGGCTAAGGATGGTCAGCCAAAGGGGGGGAAAGGTGGCTTCAAGGGGAAGTGCTACGTGTGTGGACAGACAGGGCATGTTGCTAAGTACTGTCAGCAGCGGGCAGATAAGGAGGCAGACACGGGTGGAGAGGGTTCTGGAGGCAGCGGCGCGAGTGGCAAGGGGGGCGATGGCTCTAAGGGGAGCGGGCAGTCATCATGTGCGATGGTGAAGCCCGTTGTAGAGCAGACTCCTCTTGTCGTGCTGGAGCCTGAGGCCGGGGAGGGCTTACAGGCTCTTGCAGCTGCTGTGAAGGCGAACCCGAGCGTCGTGCTACTTGATAGCGGATGCTCCCACCATCTCATGGGAGATCGTTCTGCCTTTGTGGAGATGAGCAGCGGCGGTAGTATCAAACAAGTGAAAGGCTTCAACGGCGCGCTTCAGGACGTGCAGGGGCGAGGCACAGTCGCTCTTCTTGGAGAAGGGGGCAGGCGTGTCTTGGTGTCAGACGTGCTGTACGTGCCTGGAGTGCAGGCGAGTCTTCTTTCTGCTGGGCAGCTGCGTGATAGTGGCGTGCAGCTGCTGGATGCAGGCGACGTGACTCTGCTGCGGGCACCAGATGGGTCGCTTCTTGGGCGTGCAGAGTTCAAGGGGCGTGTTCTCTGCACGAACTTCCAACCGTGTTTGTCGCAGCAGCAGGAAGGCGAAACGGTGGCACTTCGTACCTTGACGACGGGCGTGCGGTCTAAGGTGGACATGTGGCATGCGCGTATGGCACACGTTGGTATTGATGCCATCGAGCGCACTGCGTCTCACGGGTCAGTGAAGGGCTTGGACCTGGAGAAGGGGGGCAAGTCAGGCATACCGTGTGTCTCCTGTGTTGGGGGGAAGATCACTCGTCATACCTTCCCGTCAGTGGGTGCGGAGGAGGATGAGTTGCTTGGAGTGGTGCATGCTGACCTGTGTGGCCCTTTCCGTGAAACAGCTAAGGACGGCAGCCGCTACTTCCTGGTGCTGAAGGATCGCAAGTCGCGGTACGTCTGGGCCTACCCCTTGGCTCAGAAGAGTGATGCGCTGGCGGCGTTCCAGAAGTGGCTCCCGATGGCAGAGCGGCAGTGCAAAACCACGGTGCAGGCGCTGCGCACTGATCGGGGTGGCGAGTTCTTGGGGCATGACTTCATGCTCTTTCTCGACGGCAAAGGCATCATCCATGACCTCACGTGCCCGTACACGCCGGAGCAGAACGGGATGGCCGAGAGGGAGATGCGCAGCATTGTGGAGGCGGTGCGGACGATGCTACTGCACATGGGTGTACAGCATCATTGGTGGCACCTGGCGTTGGCGCAGGCCGTCTGGGTGCGCAACCGCGTGGAGCACGCCTCGCTGCCCTCTGGTGTGACGCCGTACGAGCTCGCCTTTCGACACAAACCCGATGTCAGTATGGTGCGGGTATGGGGCTGCATGGTGCAGTACATGGTGCCTCAGTCGCAGCGTGGGGGGAAGCTGGCACCAAAGGCTCGCTGGGGGTTGCACTTGGGGGTGTCCGCAGCGAGCAAGGGCTGGACTGTGCTGGACTTGGAGTCCAACCGCCTCATCACCACTGTGGAAGCTGTTTTCTATGAGACCATGTCCCTGGCAGGATGGAAGGCTTGGCACCAGCAGGAGCATGCGGGGCGTCCGATGCCCTATGAGCCCGTTCCCTCCCTCTTCCCGATCACTCTTGAGGAGGCGGTGGCGGAGGAGGAGGTGGTCGCACCTCCTGCTATGCCCTATGTCCCTACCTCGGTCCCCACCCCACCTCCGCCTTCAGTTTACCCTCGTGTGGTTCCCCCTGCCCCACCTTCTTCATCCTCACCCCCCTTGGCTTCCCCTCCTCCTCCTGTTATTCCCTCTCCCCTTCCACCCTCCATCCCTCCTGCACCTGCTCCACCCTCCTCTTCATCTTCCACGGCGCCGCCCGTTGGTGAGGGGGGGATAGTGGTGCCACCGTCTGTGGAGATCACCGACGGGCAGCGCCTTGAGACTGAGCAGCTGCAAGACAAGAGCAGTATGGATGGAGTGCAGCAGAGTGGGGGGCAGGAGATAGGGGAGCAGCAGTTAGGGGAGCAGCAGAGTGGGGAGCAGCAGATAGGGGAGGAGCAGATTGAGGAGCAGCAGATGGTGGATCAGCAGCTAGAGGAGCAGCAGACAGGGGAGCCGCAGACAGGGGAGCCGCAGACAGGGGAGCAGGAGCTGTGGGGAATCAGAGATGGTGGTCGTGTGTTGGCTTCTGGGACGATCACTGCACCGCTGCGTCGCTCCACTCGCATCACTCGTGGTATCCCGCCTCTTAAGTATGCTTGGGCTTTGGTGATTGAGCCAGCGGGATTGGATGACGAGGAGGAGGACGAGGAGTGGACGGACCTGGATCCTGATGTGGTGGCCGACCCTGAGAGGCAGTGGGATATAGCGAAGATGACAGTGAAGGAGGCCTTGGGCTGCTGGAAGGGCGACAAGGTGAAGGAGGCGATGGATGAGGAGATGCGGAGCTTGATTGAGCGAAGGACGTGGGAGTTGGTTCCGCGTCCGCCAGGGGTGAATGTGATGAAGAACCGCTGGATCCTGAACACCAAGTTCCGACCTGATGGGGTAGTAGAGCGTGAGAAGGCGCGGCTGGTGGTGAAGGGGTTCACGCAGGTGGCAGGGGTGGACTATGAGGAGACGTACGCCCCTGTGGGAAGCTATGTGACGGCGCGCGTGCTTCTAGCGATTGCAGCTGCACTCGATTTGGAGCTGATGCAGCTGGATGTGAAGAACGCGTTCCTCCATGGCGTGCTGGACCGTGACCTTTACATGGAGCAGCCGAGCTACTACGAGGATGGGACCCCTCGTGTCTGTAAGTTGCTGAAGAGTTTGTATGGGCTCAAGCAGAGCCCGATGCTGTGGTATGAGGCCTTGGATGGGGTGCTGCTTGGGGCTGGATGGAAGAAGAGCCAGGTGGATGAGGCTCTGTACTTCAAGAGTGATGCTGAGGGGGAGATGTGCTGGCTGCTGGTGTATGTGGATGACTTGCTTGCTGCCAGCCGCAGTCAGAGCATGCTGGGGGAGCTGCGTGAGCTGCTGCAGAGTGCGTTTCAGCTGCGGGAGATTAGCCCTGTGGAGAAGTACTTGGGGTTGCAGCTGATTCGGGACAGGCCTACGAGGAGGCTGTGGCTGCACCAGGGGGCCTATGTGGACAAGGTCCATAGGCGCTTCTTCGACGGGGAGCAGCCGCTGCGAGTGCCTCGCACCCCCCTTTCCTCTGACCCTTTCAGTGTGCAGACCTTCGGGGACGTGGGATGGCAGTCTCGTCAGGAGGAGGAGTACAGACAGAAGGTGGGATCCTTGCAGTTCGCGGCCTGTACCACCCGTCCCGACATTTCCTTCGCCTGCAGCAAGCTGGGGTCGGGCCAGACAGTGCGGAGTGACCAGCACTGGAAGGAGTTGGACCGGTGCTTGGCGTACCTGGTGGGGAGCAGGGATGTGGCGCTGGAGTTTGGTGGCGGGCCGGAGTCCTTGGAGCTGGTGGGCTACGCCGATGCTGATGATGCAGGAGACAAGCAGAACAGGACCAGCACTGGTGGCTACATCTTCGTGCTCGGGGGTGCTGCTGTCTCTTGGGCGAGCCAGAGGATTCGTTGCGCCACGCTCTCCTCCACTGAGTCTGAGTACGTTGCTGCTGTGGAGGCTGGGAAGGAGGCGCGCAGGCTGCGCTTCCTGCTGGCAGAATTTCAGCTGCTGAGGAGTGAGGAGCCCACAACCCTCTTTGTGGACAACTCCTCCGCCATTTCAGTGGCAGGTGGCATGGGGCTCAAGGGGAGCCTCAAGCACATGGAGCGTCGTCATATGTGGCTGCAGCACATGGTCAAGCGCAGGAAGCTGCAGTTGCAGTACATCCCTACGAGCGAGCAGCCAGCTGACTACCTCACGAAGGCATTGCATTTCCCCGCCTTCAGTCGTTGCTTCGAGGCTGTGGGGCAGGTGAGGCTCTCGAGCGAGGGGAGTGAGACCTAGACACTCCTTGATGTGGTTGGTGCCATGGCCTATCCATGGCTGGTGCGGTGCGTGTTTGCACTTTGAGAGTGCTTCGTTTGTGTGTGTCTCTCTTTATTTTGGTGTGTATGTGTGTATGCATGCCCTGTGATTATAAAGGGCCTTGCTGTAGTATGGCAGGGGAGTGTTAGAGGGCCCTACGACAGCAAGGGCCCTCGACGATGTGTGTTGACTTGGCAGGTCGATGAACGACCAAGACTGTACGCGGCCCTGCACCGACCTTATGACGTCGTGTGACTATGATGGCGCTAATGAAGTCACTGCTGGGGTGGTGCTAGCTTAGGGAGTCGTGAGCGTGCTTCTTGGATGGTCTTGGTAGTTGTGGGTGATTCCCTGTGAGTCTCGCCATTTCTAGGTGTGTTGGGAGAATTGGCGAGCCCGGCATTGACTTCCCTACCGAGTCAGGTTGGGATTGGCCGAGGCGCGGTTCACCCATCCACACGACAGTTTCGTGGGGTTGGGTTACTCCGCAGCGCCACGCCAACTTTGTGCAACTTCCCCGTAGCCTATATCTATCTTGTGTGTTTGCTTTTGTATTCATAGTAATATTACAATCTCTACTCAACTTCTCACTTAGCCATTTGAGACAAGCTCTACCGAAACGCTACCGAATTCCTAGCGCAACATCATTCCCATAAGCAGAATCTCTCTCGCCGTCGTAGTGCTCTCCATAATATTCCTGAAGGAAAGGGGGGAGGTCACCAAGGGTTTATACCAAAATGGGAGAAACGCGCAGATCTGTGAGCGCGTCAGCGGATATTGAATCGCTGAAGCATCGTGCGGGGCATGGCTCGCAGCGCGAGCGAAGCGCCTCGGGTTGAGTGCCATTCAGACAATTGCGGAGGCAGGAGCTTGACGGAACAACCGCCGCGCGGAGAATCTTCGACGACTGGGTTTATACCAAA
Organism: Closterium sp. Yama58-4; assembly: GCA_947470075.1. Lineage (NCBI taxonomy): Eukaryota > Viridiplantae > Streptophyta > Zygnematophyceae > Desmidiales > Closteriaceae > Closterium > Closterium sp. Yama58-4. The sequence continues at coordinate 697,308 of CANIUD010000196.1, forward strand.
AAGGGAGATGCGGCTCAAATAGACTTGAGCTTTCGCAGCGGAGGAGAAGCCAGGGCGCCGCGGCGCGCGAAATTCTTGCGGCCGGCGCGATTCTCTCAGGGTACATTTGCATTGCGACGACGACGAACGGGACGAACGTCGCACGGTGCACGGCGACGATCGCTTTTGAGATATCCCAAAGGGGACGATCGAGTGGCGGGGGTCTGCTGAAAATCGTCGCATGGATTTGGCGACGCTACGACGGTGAGCGACGCGATTCGAACGAGGAACTGACGGAAAGCGACGAAGATGGGCGACAAAAACGACAGTGCCGGTGCGAACCTCCTTCATGGAGCACCAGGGACGCACGGGCAAAAGCGAGAGAGCAGGGAGGCACGGGCAAAAGCGAGAGAGCAGGGAGGCACGGTCTACATGCACGGGACGGAGCCCACCCACACGCACGCCCGCCCGCACACACGCACGCCCGCCCGCCCGCACGCACGCACGCACGCCCGCCCGCACGCACGCACGCACACACGCGCGCACGCGCGCGCTCGCGCATGCACGCCCGCACGCCCGCACGCCCGCCCGCACGCACGCACGCACGCACGCACGCACGCACGCACGCACGCACGCACGCACGCACGCACACACGCACGCACGCACGCACGCACGCACGCGCGCACGCCCGCACGCCCGCACGCACGCACGCACGCACGTCGGCGTTGATTCGCCGCACGAAGCTCGCGACGCTGCGGTAGGTCAGTCGTCGAGCATCCCATGGGAGGGGAGGAGCAACGGGAACAACCTCGCAAATCACGGAGGCATCATCATGGGATTGGCGCGAAGGGAGGCATCATCATGGGATTGGCGCGAAGACAGCCGCATGATCATGGGAGGGAAGGAGAGCCGGTCACGGTAACGGCGCCCACCCGCACGCACGTAAGTTTTGAGTTGGCGCACGAAGCTGGAGAAGCTGCTGTGCTTGAAGGCATTATGGGAGGGGAGTGACGACAGGCGAATCATCATCATCATCATCAGCATGCATAGGAGGTAACGGTGCCCACCACGCACGTAAGTGTTGAGTTGGCGCACGAAGCTGGAGAAGTTGCTGTGCTTGAAGTAGAGCGGCAGAAGATCCCGCGCGAACTCCGCCGGTTGCCACACCACGAAGCTCACGCCGCTGCCCGTCCACGCCACCACGCCATCCGTCGCCGCATCGTCCACCAGCTCGTACGTCTTGCTCAGAAACGGCGCCAGCGTGTGCGCCGCCGTTGCCGGCGGCGGCAGTGGTGGCGGTGGTGGCGGCGCAATGTGCGGCGCGGCCCGACCTCCTCCTCCTCCTCCTCCTGCTCCTGCTCCTGCTGCTGACGTCGCTGCCGTCGCTGCGGCTGCGGCTGGAGATGCGAATGTTGACGATGAGGCTCCGCCAATCGCGGCGCCGGTAGTGCTGCTGGTGGGCAACATCTGCGTCATCCCGGAAATCACGGGCCTGTGCTGATGTGACAGTAGTAATTGCGGCGGCATGACCGGCGCTGCTGGCGGCAGAAGCTGTGGCGTTCCGTCAGAGGCACCGACGCACAAGCGAGCCGGCAGGCCGGCAGAAACCCCGTGACCGGTTGCAAGCGAGCCAGTAACGTTAACTGGAGCAACATTCGCTGGCGAGAACGCAGCAGCTGAAAGACTCGCTGCCAACGCAGATCCGGAAAGCGCTGCGCTCGCCGCCAGCGCAGCTTCAGAAGCCGCCGGCGCCGCCACCGCGACAGCCGTCGTATGATGCGAACCTCCAATAAGTCCCGTTTCCCACGGCGCTGGAAAACCGTCGAGCTGCATCATGCCTCCCTGATTGGCCCAATTTCGCCGCCTGCTTGTAGAGACAATCCCTTGCCGAACCCCGATACCAGACATCATGTCGGAGCCGTCGAAGTCCATCTCAGCGAAATTCGCGAAAGATTAGTTAAAAGACGGATTTGACCGAGTCGCAAAGCCTTTCGCCTCAGCTGCTATAAGAAATCTGAACCACAAACTCGAATCTCTTCGTGCTTCATCAGCAGCAAAACGCGTAGACGAAAGGATTAAACCGTTTGCTTCCGAGTAAGCGTCGGAAACTATTTTTAAGGCGCTTGAATAAAATGGACGCCAAGAACGTAAGAAGTGAACCGTTTGCTACAGAATGAGCCGGCGGGAACAACAGCTTTTGAACGTCTTAGCAGACCGAAGTCAACAGATCTTTAAAGCCGCGTGTTAAATTGCGTAACGTATCCTCGTCTCGAATGGTCTCACTTACACGCCTGGAAATCCACGATCTCGCACTCAAGAAACTATGGCTTACAACTCTCCGATGGCAACTCGTAGCAATCTTTTCCTCGCACACTATTGCACGATTTTCCCCGCACACACCAAATAGAAAAACAACAACTACTGCAACCGTCCTCTCTTCCGTATTCTAGACCCTTTCACCCCACGTCGCTTAATATTGATTCTTCCAACACTTCCGCTCGGAACCAAGCGATATCCTCCCCGAACCACACCCCCCGTCGCCCAACTCGAGAATAGAGTTCAGCGGCCCTGGCCATCCCTATTACAGCCTGCTGTACGCCAACGTGACACCAGCAAGCAGGCCTCTGTTGAAGGAATTGAAAAGAGTTGCCAACAGCAGCAGACATGAAAGAGCATGTGAAACTCTTACGTCGTGAAAACTACATGTTAGTTTTCTCACGAGGATGTAACAGCGACGAGCAGGGAGGGTAGGTGATGTGTGGTGAGGAAGTGAGGCTGGAGGAAGAGAGGCTGGAGGGAGATGGAGTTTCCAATCCAAGGTTGGGGAAGGCTGGAAGGAGTTCCCAAGGTGGGAATCCTGGGGAGAGTCTACGGGCAGGAAGGACTCGAGGCATTCTTTGATGAAAATTTCCAGTGACCGTTTTGATGTTTGGATTGCGGCTGCAGTTGACGGCTTTGGGTTTCATTAGCCAATGAGAGTGTCCTGCCCTTTGCGCTCTGCTTGACAAGGAGACGTGAAAGAAAGAAGTGACCAACTCTCGACATTTCGCCGCGTGTCGTAATCTGCCATTCTGACCAGAAACCCTGCCGCTTGTGCTCGACCACACAGTTTCTGCTCCGAAAACATCCAAGTTTCTTTGACCCTCACCAACCAAACCAACAGAGGCTGCAGACTTTTCTGGTGCTAGTCATCGTCAGCTCAGGCACTTCAAAAAAATTCAAGAATCTTTCTCGTGGAAGTGGATCTGACCTTCAGTTGCTTGTGCGGCTGTAAATCCGTTTTCCGGTTGTCCATTCCTTTTCCGCATCTGGCTGTCAAGGAGCACACAGAAGTTCTTGCATCTGGTTGGCTCCACCCACTTCCCTACCCAGCCGCGCAAGGATGGATTGTCCCGAACCCCACTTCTGCTCCGCTGTCGGCATTCTCCTCCGCACAATCCCGAGGGTGCAAAGCACAGGGTATCGGCGGGCATTCTGTTGAACGCACGGACAGATCCTGCTGGTGTTTCCCAAATGCCAGCGCAAAGATGCACTCATGTTTCCACGTGAATAAAATATCGCACGAGGAAAAGGTTTTGAAAGCACATCAAAAGCAAACACTCAAGCCTGATTTACTGAGAAAGTGAACAGACAGCATGGCGCTTTTGTGGCCAAGAATCATTAACCACGAGCCTCGGAACGAAGCGCAGTTTCTTTCAGCTTTGCTAAATCTGAGCGATGAGTCGACTGACGTGGAATAGTGATTACTGGATCCAGCCAACCAACAGTCAGTGCTCTCTCCACCCCACATTTCCTGAGGGTATGAACTGCTTTCGCACGCTGGTCGGATCAGATTGGTTGACATACGCTTGTTTCTGTCTCGTTAAGCGGATTGGACCACACACGGGAAATCCACAACTGAGACTTTACATGTAAAACCGCATCCCAAGCACATGTGTGAATTGACTACACTACTAACTTTGCAGACCGACCTGAAAAGCTTAGTAAACATTAATCTCTATGACGACTTATCGCCCTTCTTCGATGCCACCTTCCGTCGCTTCACCCCTTTAGCCTGCGCGGCCGGGTGCGTCGAAATCGGAGCTCGCTTGGGAGGCAAAGCAACCGATTTCTCTCCATCCCTGTGTTTCCGCAGCCTCTTCTTGGGCAGACTCTTCATCCAAGCCGGCACCTCAGTGCCAGACTGCGCCATCACATTGGCTATGGCTCTCAGGTTCGGCTCATCCTCCTCTGTGTAAAACGTCACTGCCTCACCTGGCCGCCCCGCCCTCCCACTGCGACCTGTGGGCATGAAAAAAAAGAAAAAAAAGGCGACAATGAACACGAGGCGAGGGACAACGCACATTCACCCCTGTAATGTCCATGCACCAATGCACCTCACTGAACAGAGTATGCAAGCAAGCAAGCAAATCGAGAAGCAAGCATTCAAAAGTCGCACCTATCCTGTGGATGTAAGCGGCAGTGGTCTGCGGGCAGTCATAGTTCACCACCACATTCACCCCTGCAATGTCCATGCCTCGCCCCATGAGGTCCGTTGCAATCAGGAACCAGACCTTGCCCTCCCTGAATGAATCTACCACCTGCTCTCTCTGGAAGAGGAGGGCCCATGGATTGGGAGAAGGAAGAAGAGGAGAGCAGGGGAAAGGGGAGGAGGGAGAAGAGGAGAGCAGGGGAAAGGGGAGGAGGGAGAAGAGGAGAGCAGGGGAAAGGGGAGGAGGGAAAAGAGGAGAGCAGGGGAAAGGGGAGGAGGGAGAAAACGGTTTCAGAGTCACCTCATACGGGATTTTGCATAGGGATTTTGCTTGTTTTATCTCAATCCACCAGATCCAACGTGCACCACTTATCCCATTAAGTCCCACTGTAACCAAGATGGCACCTCCACCAGGTCCCACCTCACCAGGTCCCACCTGAGCCACGGATCTGTCGGCATGAAGAACATCCACGTTAAGCCCATCAAAGGACAGCCCAGAGAAGAGCTGCTGAAGCAAGTGGGTCTCACCAGCAGCACAGATACAACCTTCACCAGTCCACACCTGAGCCACGGATCTGTCCGCATGAAGAACATCAACATTAAGCCCATCAAAGGACAGCCCAGAGAAGAGCTGCTGAAGCAAGTGGGTCTCACCAGCAGCACAGATACAACCTTCACCAGTCCACACCTGAGCCACAGATCTGTCTGCATGAAGAACATCAACATTAAGCCCATCAAAGGACAGCCCAGTGAAGAGCTGCTGAAAGCAAGTGGGTCTCACCAGCAGCACAGATACAACCTTCACCAGTCCACACCTGAGCCACAGATCTGTCCGCATGAAGAACATCAACATTAAGCCCATCAAAGGACAGCCCAGAGAAGAGCTGCTGAAGCAAGTGGGTCTCACCAGCAGCACAGATACAACCTTCACCAGTCCACACCTGAGCCACAGATCTGTCCGCATGAAGAACATCAACATTAAGCCCATCAAAGGACAGCCCAGAGAAGAGCTGCTGAAGCAAGTGGGTCTCACCAGCAGCACAGATACAACCTTCACCAGTCCACACCTGAGCCACGGATCTGTCCGCATGAAGAACATCCACGTTAAGCCCATCAAAGGACAGCCCAGAGAAGAGCTGCTGAAGCAAGTGGGTCTCACCAGCAGCACAGATACAACCTTCACCAGTCCACACCTGAGCCACGGATCTGTCCGCATGAAGAACATCAACATTAAGCCCATCAAAGGACAGCCCAGAGAAGAGCTGCTGAAGCAAGTGGGTCTCACCAGCAGCACAGATACAACCTTCACCAGTCCACACCACACCTGAGCCACAGATCTGTCGGCATGTATAACATCCACGTTCAATCCATCAAAGGACAGCTCGGAGAAGAGCTGCTGAGCGCGCTCCTTGCTCTGCACAAAGATCAGCACCGGCGGCCGCACCCCCTGCTGCAGCAGCTGCCGCATCGCCAGCAGCTTTCCCTCCTCCGTGCCCACGAATACCAGCCTCTGCTGCACCGTCTCCGCTGCTGCGTTCCTGCAATGTGTGCCAGTGCAACGGAAAACAGAAAAATAGAAAAACAGAACAGCAGAAAAACAGAAAAGCAGGTGCCCTTGAGCCTCTGAGTTGACACAGCAGCCAGCAGCTTGCCCTCCTCCGTGCCCACAAAGGCCAGCTTTTGCTGCACCGTCTCTGCTGCTGCGTTCCTGCGGTGCGTGTGAGAGTAAGTACAGGGAGAGACATGACGACTCGAGATCAGCAGCTCGCCCTCCTCCGTGCCCACAAAGGCCAGCTTTTGCTGCACCGTCTCTGCTGCTGCGTTCCTGCGGTGCGTGTGAGAGTAAGTACAGGGAGAGACACATGACGACTCGAGATCAGCAGCTCGCCCTCCTCCGTGCCCACAAAGGCCAGCTTATGCTGCACCGTCTCTGCTGCTGCGTTCCTGCGGTGCGTGTGAGAGTAAGTACAGGGAGAGACACATGACGACTCGAGATCAGCAGCTCGCCCTCCTCCGTGCCCACAAAGGCCAGCTTCTGCTGCACCGTCTCTGCTGCTGCGTTCCTGCGGTGCGTGTGAGAGTAAGTACAGGGAGAGACACATGACGACTCGAGATCAGCAGCTCGCCCTCCTCCGTGCCCACAAAGGCCAGCTTCTGCTGCACCGTCTCTGCTGCTGCGTTCCTGCGGTGCGTGTGAGAGTAAGTACAGGGAGAGACACATGACGACTCGAGATCAGCAGCTCGCCCTCCTCCGTGCCCACAAAGGCCAGCTTCTGCTGCACCGTCTCTGCTGCTGCGTTCCTGCGGTGCGTGTGAGAGTAAGTACAGGGAGAGACACATGACGACTCGAGATCAGCAGCTCGCCCTCCTCCGTGCCCACAAAGGCCAGCTTATGCTGCACCGTCTCTGCTGCTGCGTTCCTGCGGTGCGTGTGAGAGTAAGTACAGGGAGAGACACATGACGACTCGAGATCAGCAGCTCGCCCTCCTCCGTGCCCACAAAGGCCAGCTTTTGCTGCACCGTCTCTGCTGCTGCGTTCCTGCGGTGCGTGTGAGAGTAAGTACAGGGAGAGACATGACGACTCGAGATCAGCAGCTCGCCCTCCTCCGTGCCCACAAAGGCCAGCTTTTGCTGCACCGTCTCTGCTGCTGCGTTCCTGCGGTGCGTGTGAGAGTAAGTACAGGGAGAGACACATGACGACTCGAGATCAGCAGCTCGCCCTCCTCCGTGCCCACAAAGGCCAGCTTTTGCTGCACCGTCTCTGCTGCTGCGTTCCTGCGGTGTGTGCGGGTGCAAGAATAAGGAGAGGCATGACGACTCAGATGCCACCCAGCTGCTCCACCGCTTGAGGCAGCGTGGCGGGGAAGAGGGAGCGCATGCAGGCAGGCAGGAAGCATGCAGCGGATTGAAACAGAGAGTTCAGCAAGTTCACAGGGCGCACCTCTCCCCTAGCCTTACCTGTCCGCGGACCTCACCTGTCGCCCACGTTAATCCGCACAGGGTCATGCATCACTGAGCGTGCCAGCTGCTCGACGGCTTCCGGCAGCGTGGCGGAGAAGAGGGAGCGCGTGAGGGCGGGGAGGGGGCACCGTGCATGCAGAGGCTGGGACCGAATAGCTGGAATTAATCCCCAAAGCTTTCTTCCCAACGCGTTTGTTCCAACGACGTACCTGTCCCCTAGCCTTACCTGTCCGCAGGCCTCACCTGTCGCCCCCAACGATCCGCACGGGGTCATGCACGACCGATCGCGCCAGCTGCTCTACCGCTTCCGGCAGCGTGGCAGAGAATTGGGAGCGCGTGAGGGCGGGGAGCGCGTGAGGGCGGGGAGCGCGTGAGGGCGGGCAGGGAGCATGGTACGCGCGCAGTGGCTAGCAGCGACTGGAAAAGATGGCCTTCAGAACGCACCTGTCCCCAACGACAATCCGCACAGGGTCATGCATGACTGATCGTGCCAGCTGCTCAACAGCTTCAGGCAGCGTGGCGGAGAAGAGGGAGCGCGTGAGCGCGGGCAGGGAGCATGCCGCCACGACGCCGTCAATCTGCTCCACGAAGCCCATCTCAAAGAGCTTGTCCGCCTCGTCCAACACCAGGTGCTGCACCCTGTGGGTGGGGGAAAGCAGACAGAGAGTGAGGGTTAGGGTGAGAGCTAGTGGGGGTGCAGACCCATCGATCTGCCCCACAAAGCCCATCTCAAAGAGCTTGTCCGCCTCGTCTAACACTAGGTGCTGCACCCTGTGGGCGGGGGAAAGCAGACAGAGAGTGAGCGTCGGGTCAGGGTGAGAGCTAGTGGGTGGGGGTGCATGCCGCCATGACCCCGTCGATCTGCCCCACAAAGCCCATTTCAAAGAGCTCGTCCGCCTCGTCCAACACCAGGTGCTGCACCCTGTGGGCGTGCGTGCACACGTGGGTGGAGTGGAGGGGAGGGGTGGAAAGCGATTATGCAGGTTCGTAAGTGGAAGCTGGAAAGGGGAGGGAAATGGGTTCCCTGGATTCAACCAATCTCCTGAGGGAGCGTCAGCAGCAGAAAACAACTCACACGCACTCACCGGCTCAAATCGACTTTCTTCTCAGCCACCAGGTGCGCCAAACGAAGGGGAGTGGAGATGAGGACGTCACAGGCCGCCCCTTTGAGCTCCACGCAGCTGGCAGTGGCTTTGGTCAGCAGCCGCGATCTGAGCTTCGTTCCCGCTGCCAGCTGCTTCAGCGCCCGCGATATCTGCAGTGCAAGTTCCCTTGTCGGCACCAGAACCACTGCTCGGATGGCCTCAGGGGAGTGGGTCTGGCGGCGGGATTAGGCAGGGGGGGAGGGGAACAGGAAGGGGACCTATCGGGTGAGGCTCAATGTATCTGCAGGGCTAGCCCGCGAGTCGGCACCAGAACCACTCCTCGGATGGCATCAGGGGAGTGGGGCTGGCGGCGGGGTTGTTGGGGGGGAAACAGGAAGGTGGCGTCTCGGAGCTCAACGCCTGCACTCTATGAGCAGCGGCAGCTCGAGCGTCGGCCCTACTGGCCCTACAGTCACTGCTCATTTCGCGTGCAGGGACTGAACAGCCTAGAAAGCACCTCACTCGGAAGCGCACAGGCTCACCTTAAGAGCCATGACGATGGGAAGAAGGAAAGCAACGGTTTTGCCCGACCCTGTGGGCGCACAGGCGAAGCACTCCCGCCCCTGCAGCAGCAGCGGCACCGCCTGCCTCTGAATGGCCGTCGGCTGCTCAAACCCCATCTCCTGCAAATTGCACAATATGCGCCGCCGACAGTTGTACCTGGTGGGTGGATGGGATGGGATGGGATGGGATGGGATGGGATGGGATGGGATGGGATGGGATGGGATGGGATGAGATGGGATGGGATGGGATGAGATGGGATGGGATGGGATGGGATGGGATGGGGTGGAATGGGATGGGATGGGATGGGATGGTGAGAGGTGAGTGTCAAGACATGTCGGAACCTGAGAAACAACATTAACAGCAGCATCGCTTACATAGAGTCACAACCCTATTCCTTTAACAGGCAGCCACCCGCTCACTTGTCCGCCAGTTCTTGGAAGGACTCGAGAGGAGCCGTCACCAGGTGGCTGGACACGTGGATGCGATGGCGCTTGCGCAGCACTGCTGCGTGCTGCCACGTGGCGGGGGAAGGGGGAGGAGAAATCGAACGAAACAAAAAAATATTGAATTATGGGAATAAGCTTGGACTTTCCAATAATAGATCACGAAAGTCGTGTGGGAAATTGAGACCCAAAACCTCTCGAAGAGAACGTGAGGGGGCGAGAAAATTCAAGACTTGCGCTCACCGCAACAGGGTCCATCTTCTTCTCCGATGCCTCTCCTCCAGAGGCGCCGGACGCTCCACCATCCGGTCGATCTGAACCGTCAATCTCTGTTTGAGAAGCTGCTGCACCTGCTGTTGTCGTCTGCTCACGCCCCTGCAAGAATTGGAGGAGAAGGAAGCACAGAAATCAGAAATAGGTAAGAAAAAACTCATCCGCGAAACCTGGTAAACCCCGAAAACACCGTATGGTAAAGGCCGAAACCCTCGCTTGTCCCCTGAAGCAATGCCAAGAAGACATATGTGACCAGCGTGACGCATGGTTCCGTAGCCGGCTGGCGACACAGGGTTTCGAGAGGTGTAACGGCTATAGCTCTTGAGGTGCGAAGAGATTTGAGAATCCGCGAAAGTGATATACGAGCATAGCTACTACCGTAACGAGGAGCACCTTGAAAACGTCGATATCCTTTTTGAAACGCTTTCTGTTGATGCTCGTTCCCGCGAACAAAAGCCTCTCGACGTCCATGTCTACTTGCGACAGGCGACCAGCGGGTGTGCGACGAAGTGAACGCGGGGAGATGAAGCGACGGACGCCGTCGGGAGCGGGCTCGCTTGCGCGAAAACCCTCCAACGAGCGTCCGCGAGTCTATGCCGCAAGTAAGAATCCAAGAGCTTTTTGGCTGGGGATTGGAAAAGCGAAGCTACCGATACTAGACTATCGTTGTCACAGAATGATGGCAGTGAACGAAAACAAGGTGTGCTGAAGAAGTGTGCCAACACACCCGTCAGTACAGAGACTTGACGCAGGTAGTAACTCGAATTAACAAGAAATTGAAACACTTCACCTGGTATCGGACTCACCTACTGCCGCGGATAAGTTGATAAGGAGGAGCGATGAGAACAAAAGACAACTTGCAGATGGGAACGTCGCAGCTGTGCTGTGCTAACGACTGGGAAACACCCGAAGAGTTCCCAAGGTCTCGAAAAAGATCGGCGAAACGCTTCGCTGAGGTTCCAGATTGTTCGCTTTTCTGGGAAGTCTTGAAAGATCCGTTTGGTAACCAGTATCGACATATTTCGTCCAGGGAATTGAGTCGCCAAACTGACAGCGCACCTATTCCCGAAGACCTTGCTCCCTCCCTCCTCACTTGACCTCACATGGCCATACTTCAGCAGATTAGGGCTTTGCCTGACAGGACAACTTGTTCATGTTGCTCTTTTTTTTATTAGACAACGGGATTCAGAATCCTTCACCTCCTAACATATTAGATAACCCTTTTTGTGTGCCTGTATCCTCGTTGTTTAGCGGTACTGATGTAGCGAGTTCGTCGGTGTCAAGCTAGTAGTAGGTCAGTACTAGGTAGCATGCACCGTTTCTGATCTAGTATTGCAGGGGTTTTCCAGTAGGCATGTCCCTTTGCCACTTGTTGCCTCTAAGGCTCCTCTTTCTACCACGTGTCGCTCTTTCAAGCCCAGTCTTCCGCAATCTACGCTTCACGCTCCAACCCATCGCATGCCCTTCCGCTCTCTTTCACTCCGACTCTATCCTGCCATACCGTCCCTCCCTTAGTAGTGCTAGCCGCCCTGCCACCCCCTTGACTTCGTTGACTAGCATTACTTCCCCAGCTGTATTTCGCGATTCGAACGATCATAGATACCGCGAACAGGGACAGAAGTTGACCTGCCGGACCGTCAGATTTAACAGTTCAGGCAACGGCTCTGCGGCCGTTTTTTTGGAATCAGTTGCTTCCCCGAATTCGGCTGTTTCCTCGAGATTGCGAGCCTGTGCGGTTTCGCAGAATATATCGCAACTAGCGCCAGGTGCGGAGGGCGCACGGGACGCTTCCACGTGGCCGAAGCATCAGCCAGAGGCCTCCGCGAACGACGGCGGGTTTTCTGCAGCAGCTCCGACAGCATCAGGATCTCCAGAAATTGCGGAGCCGTTTTCTTCAAGAATGTCGACAGAGGACGAGGTGTACGCGTTCGTTAAGGGATCCAGCGACGCGAAAAGTCTTCTATCGGGAATAAAACTTGCTGAGGACAGCGGCAACGTGGTGCTGAGAAGCGACGCGGAAGTTTCTTCTGCCAAGGATGTTGTCGGATTCGATGTGGATAAGTTTTTCAGTGCTCTGTCGACTGACGGACTTGGACGGACGTTGCTGGCCAGCAAACGAATTTCGTCAACTCACACACTTGTATCAAAGTAAGCAGCTACAGTAGGCTACGACCGAACGAGGGGAGGGGTGGGTAGGGTTGAAGGGATGGGACGAGAGTGAAGAAGAATGTGGGAAAGTTTGCTGGGGAGGTGTGCTTGACATTCATGGGTGTGCTGGACGAGGGAGGGAGAGCGCGTCTTGCGACTAGGGGAAAATGTGTGCCGTTGCTCATCCTTCTAAAGGCGTGTGTTGCTGTGCTGCTTTTTTGCATGCTGATGATGATTGGCACATGTTTTCGTGTGTGGTGCTGTGGATTCAATGGATGGCATGCGGTGTTGTTCTGCGTTGATGCGTGCATGGCATGTGTTGCACTTTGTTGAAGTTGCATGATATGAAACATCCATGTTGTGAAGCATGCATGATCTGAAGTATGGTTGATATGAAGCGTGCGTGTCACGATGCACAATGCTGTCATGCGCCATGCTGCTGCACGCATGGATGGATGGATGGATGATGATGTTTTGATGGTGATTTTTCTTTTCAGGAGCTTCGAAACCCTCCCCATAGGCACCGTCTGCATCTCTCGCATTCAATACAGCGGACGAGGTACTTCCGTCATCCCACTCTCCCTCATACTCTTCCTCTTTCCTCACAATCTCCCTCCTCACATCTGCCCCGCTCCCATTCTCCTGTTTCGTCCTTCCATCTGCCTCGTGCATCTCCCTTCAACTCTCATGGTAGAATGTTCCCATCTCGCCCCTCCATTCATCCTCTTTTATGTCACATCAATTGGTACGTGTTTTCATTTCTTATGTCTTTCTAATTCTCCTTACCCCTCCCCGCCCGTCCCCCCTTCCCCCCCTTCCCACCGTCTCCGTACCCCTGCCCGTTCTTTATCTCTCTCTGACTGCTCCACGTGGCAGGGAGGGGAGGCAACACATGGGAGAGCCCTGAGGGTTGCCTCATGTTCTCGCTCTCGCTGCGCTGGATCAACGGGCCAAGAACCACCATACCTGTTCTTACTTGTCTCGAAATAACACTCTATGGCACTCTATGGCTGCCGTCCCTCCCCCCCTCCCCTCCCTGGCAGGGCGAGGAAGCAACACGTGGGAGAGCCCGGAGGGATGCCTCATGTTCTCGCTCTCTCTTCGCTGGATTGACGGTTGAACGAGCACCATGATCTTAGTTGACTTAAATATCCCTTCCCCGACTGCCCCCCTCTTCTCGACCTGGCAGGGCGAGGGGGCAACACGTGGGAGAGCCCGGAGGGATGCCTCATGTTCTCGCTCTCTCTTCGCTGGATTGACGGGCGCACCCTGCCTCTGCTGCAGTATGTTTTGTCGCTGGCAGTGGTGCAGGCGATTGAAGACATGGCCAAGGACAGAGGGGTAGGTGCCTGGTTGGTGTACGAATGAATGACCAGACCAGACGAACAAGCACTCTGCCGGTTATATTGAAATCACGTTTGAGAATTCTCAAAACTGGTTTTTGTATGAATGAATGACCAGACGATCAAGCACTCTGCCGGTGCTGAGACTCGTGCGCAAGTGAATGCCTGAACAATCAAACCGCCTGTTGGTACCGCTGCTGCTGCAGTCTGTGCTGTCGCTGGCCGTGGTGCAGGCGATTTAATACATGGCCAAGGAGAGAGGGGTAGGTTGCTGCTGGTGGTGTGTGTGTGTGTGTGTGGTTGAATTATACGAGCAACCTGAAACAGCTGCCACTGCTGCAGCATGTGCTGTCGCTGGCCGTGGTGCAGGCGATTTAATACATGGCCAAGGAGAGAGAGGGGTAGGTTGCTGGTCCGTGTGAAAATGATTAGCCAATCAAATGAGCACCCTGCTTCTGGTGCTGCATGCATGCATGCATGATCTTTTGAGAATTCTCAAAAGTGATTTCCATGCATGCATGATCTTTTGAGAATTCTCAAAAGTGATTTCCATGCATGCATGATCTTTTTGGGCGGCCAGAAGGTGGCGGCCAGAAGGTGGCGGCGTGCATCCATCCCATCCCAACCTCCCACCTTCCGTATCTCTCTCGTCTCCCATTCCCCTCTTCCTTGCCATGCCAACAGACCAGCCTCCCCCAGGTGGCCCTCAAGTGGCCCAACGATATCTTTCTGGGCGGGCTGAAGGTGGGGGGCGTGCTCTGCACGTCATCCTACCGCAACAGGGCATTTGATGTCACTGTGGGTGAGTGGAGTGAGGGAGTGATTGAGTGGTTGTTGAGTGGGTGGGCGAGGGAGTGTGGGTGGGTGGGTGGATGATGTGTGCAGTGGTTGGGTGAGTGAGTGGGTGGGTGAGGGAGTGAATAAGTGTTACTGTGCACTGGAGCATGGCGTTTGACGTCACTGTGGGTCAATCATAGGAGCGAGTGGGTGAGTGAATGAGTGAGTGAGTGAGTGAGTGAGTGAGTGAGTGGGTGATTGAGGGAGTGAATTAGTGAGTGAGTGAGTTGGTGAGCGAGTGAGTACCGAGTGGGTGGGTGAGTGTGTGAGTGAGCTGCTTAACGAACTGGATTGTAGTGAGGGTGAGTGGATAGATGACTGGTTAGGTGCAATTGCAGTTGAGAGGGTATTATTTACGATTTTCCCACCGTCCTCCCCCACCCCCTCCACCCTCCCCTCTCCCCCCTTCCCCTTCCCACCCTCCCCTCCCCCTGTTTCACAACCTGCACAGGAATAGGTCTCAACGTGGACAACGCCCATCCCACCACGTGCATCAACGCTGCTCTTCACGCTGCCTGCCCCTCCGCCCCGCCTGTCTCCCACGAGGCTCTGCTGGCCGCTCTGCTCAACCGCCTGCACTCGCTGCTCTCCGTCTTTGAACAGCAAGGTGGGATGGGGATGTGGGGGTGTGGGGGGTGGAAGAGGGGGGCTGAGTGCAGGGTGGTGGAATGGGGGATGGGAGGGAGAGGGGAAGGAGGGTGGGAGTTGGGAGGAATGGGGGATGGGAGGGAGAGGGGAAGGAGGGTGGGAGTTGGGAGGAATGGGGGATGGGAGGGAGAGGGGAAGGAGGGTGGGAGTTGGGAGGAATGGGGGATGGGAGGGAGAGGGGAAGGAGGGTGGGAGTTGGGAGGAATGGGGAGTGCTTTGTAGGATGGATGGGGACATTTTAAATACATGTACTTCGATTTTTTTTTCTAGGATGGATAGAGGGAGCAGGTAGAGCTGACATTAGGCCAGAGCCTTTCTTGCTTTGTCTTTTTCTGTACCCACAAGAAGAATTCCCTGACAGAACCATACTTTTGTGTTTGTTCCCATATCACTGCTCTGCTCCCTTTCCCCTGTCTCCCTCCCCCCAATCTCCCTCCCCCACTCTCGCCCCCTACTCTCCCTCCCCCGCTCTCCCTCCCCCTCTCTCCCACGCTCACTCCCTCACTCCCTCTCCCTCTTGCTGTCTCGCCCTTCTTTTCAAATGGTCCTTATCGTTGAATGGTCCTTCTTCCCCTCTTCCTCCCCTTCCACCAGGCTTCAAGCCTCTGGAAGCGGATTATCTTCAACGCTGGCTGCACAGGTACCGTCCCTTCCATTCCGCTCCTCCTGCCCCTCCTCTGTTCTCCCTGCTATCAAATTCCACTCCTTCTCCCCTCCCCTCCCTGATTCTCGCCTCCCCTTCCCTCCCCCCCCCTCTCTTTCCCCAGCTTCTTTGCTTTCTCCCCGCTTGCATTACAATTTCTTGTGTCCTTTTGAGGCGCCTCAAAAGTCGCCTCAAAAGTTTTGAGGCGCCTCAAAAGTCTTTCCCCAGCTTCTTTGCTTTCTCCCCGCTTGCATTCCAACAGCTTGTGTCCTTTTGAGGCGCCTCAAAAGTTTTCTCCCCGGCCATCCAGGCCTTTTCTCCCCAAAAAACGTTTTTGCTTTCTCCCCGCTTGCATGCCAACAGCTTGTGTCCTTTCTGCAAATTCTCGAAAGTGATGCTCTCTGCTTTCCATTCCGATTGCGCTCTTGTGTGAATACCCTCCAATTTTTCCCAATCGCTGCAACTCCCTCATATCCCCAATTCATCTTAACCCCCCGATCCGTCCCTCCCTCTCCTCTTTCCGTTTAACCCCTCCGTTCCCCCCGTCCTCGTACCCCCCCCTCCCCTTCCACCCCCCCTTCCCTCGTCTCCCCCTCCTCCAACCTCCCCTTCCCTCGTCCCCCCTCTCCTCCACTCCCCCCTGCCATCGTCCCCCTCTCTCCTCTGCTGTGCCCTCGTCCCCTTCCCAGTGGGCAGCACGTGGTGCTGGAGGAGCCTAAAGAGGGCGGAGGCACCACCCAGGTCTCGCTAACTATTCAGGTGTGGGTTCAGGTGTGGGTTCACAGGAGAGTGGAGGGATTTAGGCATCGGTGGGGGGAGAGGGTCAGGTGGGGGGTCAGGTGGGGGGTCAGGTGGGGGTTCAGGTGGGGGGTCAGGTGGGGGTTCAGGAAGGTGGGAGTGCATGTGGGGGGTTCATGAATCTTCGACAGAATCTACTCCAGATCCTCTGTTCTGGAGGATCCTCTGTTCTGGAGGATATTCTGTTCTCCTGTCACCCTGCTTTCTTCTGTCGTGGCCCCTTTCCCCTTTCCCCTTTCCCCTTCCCCATTCCCCGTTCCCACTTCCCCCGCTCCTGTTTCCTGCATTCCAAATCATGCACACACACACACGCATGTGTGACGCACAGACCAAGGAATCACAAACACATTGGTGCACCACGTGTACACTCTCGTTTGTCTTCACACCCTCGCCTCTCCCCTTCCCTCTCCCCTCGCCTCTCCCCTCGCCTCTCCCCTCGCCTCTCCCCTCAGCTCTCCCCTTCCCTCTCCCCTTGCCTCTCCTCTCTCCGCTCCCCTCGCCCCTCCCCTCGCCCCTCCCCTCGCCTCTCCCCTCGCCTCTCCTCTCCCCTCGCCTCTCCTCTCTCCCCTCACCCCTCGCCTCGCCTGCTCCGCCCTTCACCTCTTCCTTCGCTCAGGGTCTCACTACGGGTGGTTACCTCCTCGCAACTGATCCTTCGGGAGTACAATACGAGCTCTCCCCAGATGGCAACAGGTCAGTGATGATGGCAGCAGGTTAGTGACTATACAGCGGATGAAGAAGCGTGCCTATTGATCTTCTCCCTTTACTAAATCGTGCCCCCCCTTCCCTCACTTCCCCTCTTTCCCCTCCTTCCCCTCCTTCCCCTCCTTCACCTTCTCCCCGTTCTTACCCTCCTCCTTCTAAGCTAATTATTCACCTTTGTTTGATTACCCTCCTGTGTCCATCACCCTCTCGCTGCATCACCCTCACTCCGTCCCTTCCCCCCCCGCACCAGTCTGGACTTCTTAAAGGCCTCATGCGCCAAAATCCTAACCCGGAGGAGCAGGTGGCAGGGGGGCTTTTGAGTCGACTCTAGAGGAGCAGGTGGCAGGGGGGCACTGACTGACTGGCCATCACTGTCATCTCATCTTATTTCTTCTTGCATCACCCTCACACCTTCCCCCATCCCCCACCACCAGTCTGGACTTTTTCAAGGGCCTCATGCGCCGAAAGCTGAACCCAGACGAGCAGGTGGCAGGGGGGCAATGACAGACCATCACGCGGCAGTTGCTTCCTTTTTCATCACCAGGTGATGGCCCAATCGTCTCAAGAACCTCCACCAACCTCTCTTCCCCTCCTCCCTCCCCCCCCCTCCCCCCCTCTCTCCCCTCTCTGCTCCGCGCCCCTTTCCCCTTCCCACCTGTCTTGGCCTCCCCCCTCTCCTCTGCCACTGCTCCACGTGCTCCTGCCCCTCCCCCACCCCTGGACCTGGCTGCCCCCCGCTTCTTGTCTCGCCCATCTCCCCCTCGCCTCCTGTAGTGCTTGGCCCATGGGATCTTCCTCCGTCACCCCCTCCCGCTCGCTCAGTAAGGCTCTCCTTTCACCTTGTATGCTTTTGCGAAGGCTCTCCTTGCCTTCTTCCATGCCGTGCCGTGCCATGCCATGCCGTGCCATGCCATGCCGTGCCATGCCATGCCGTGCCATGCCATGCCGTGCCATGCCATGCCGTGCCATGCCATGCCATGCCATGCCATGACATGGTAAACCGTGTTGTGGGATGCTGTTCTGCATCATGCCATGCCATGCCATAACCAGTCTCGATAATCCACCAGTCATACATACCATGTCTGCTCACATTTCTTGCTGTAGCCTCTGCTCACATGTCTTGCATCACTCGCACGATCTTCATTGTTGCTTCTAAAGCAGGTGCTCGTGACAAGGATGCTGCCACCAGCCCTACAGTGTACTACCGCCAGTTGCTGCGGGCGATCAGGGCATGTGCAGCGAATGCGGACACAAACCCAGAAGCACTTGGTTCTTCTGCTGGTCTCTCGGCCTCCTCTCTCTCTGCCTCCTCTCTGTCAATCTCCCTCCGAGCCGATTCCTCCAAACCCACCGGTGGTGAATTTTATCCCAAGGCAAAAGCACTAGGTTGGATAGGCAAAAAAAGGTCCACAAGGGCTGGTCCGGCTAGTGATAGGGCTATGAATGAGTCCGAGGGTGAATCTGAACGGTTATTTACCGATCCAGTGCAAGCAAAACTCGTTAGCAATGTTAGGGAGGTGTTTCGGCATGGGGACAGCTTGGGACTAACAGAGGCAGAGAAACGAGCAGCTGTAGCAGCTGCTGCTAGGGTGCTGAAATTCCTGAAGAAAGTCAGTGGGCTCTAGCTGTGAGCAAAACTCACGGAGGTGATTCGTCATGGCTACAGCTCGGTACTAACGGTGTCAGAGAAACTAAGGTGTGGCTGCTGCTGGGAATGGGGCCAATGTTGAAAGAGTATTTCTTCCTACACCTCTTTATCGGAGCTGCCTTCTTTCGGAACTGAGGAATCCTTGTAATGCAACACATACAATACCTGCCACACACACGTGGCAACCAAGACATGACTCCCATACCAGAGCTTGCAAGCCGTGAGTCCGAGCCGTGCCTTACAATCTGCATAGTGTCTGAAACAACACATCCACGTACATTGAGTGAATCACCATGCCCGTTTCCTGTAAGCTCTCTGAGAGTTGTCTGTAACAGCTTATATTTCAGAGCTTAGACTTCCGCATTCTGAAGCATCCATGAAAAAAAAAAAAAAAAACCCTATCTAGGAACGGAATACGCATGACCGTGACCAGCAGGACTACAGAAAGTGTTTGTTACAGTCACATGCAGCACACAGCTACCACCAATTCATTACCACATCATGTACCACGCCCCAGGGGTTGCCTCGTGTTGTGGTCCTAGCATATTGCCAATTCTGCTGCAGTTCCAGGCACTGTTTATCTGGCTGCTGCTAGCTGCTCGAGCACTCCTGTGGCAATGGCAGTAGCATGTGAGATTACAGAGGCTGGCAGTACTGCTTAATGCTTGCGCAGCAACAGTGGTTGTATGGGCTGTGTTGGCCTCTGGTGCAGCAGCGGAAAGTGCAGCTGCTTCCTCCCATGCTCTTGCACCAGCAGCAGCTCCTGCAGCCGGTGCTTCTCTAGGTTAAACACCTGCAGCTGTAGCCTCAGATGGAGCTGTAGCCGCTGTAGGTGCTGCATCTACTGTAGCCACAAATCTGCTGTAGCTGTTGAGACTTTTAGTAGCAACTGCAGTTTCTGTTCCTGTTGCTAATGCTTGCACCCCCCGCATGCTTCTGAAACTGGTAATTTTGCTGTCTCTACTGCACAGGGTGTTGCTACCAATATTGTTGCTTGACGATATGAATCACAAGCTATGTGGCATGCATCTGTGCGTCCATGCACTCGTTCATCCATCCATCCGTCCGTCCGTCCGTCCATCAGTCAGAAGTTCTAGGCAAGAATGATTGGATTGATTAAATGATGGGTACATAAGCTAACCCTAACATTGGGTTGTACCCCATATGGGCTACCCCACTAGCAGCCTACACAAACATAATATACATAGTTTGACACACCCCCATAGGCAAAGTGGGGGAGAACAAGGGGTCACAAGACTAGTCAAGAAAAGCAAAGCAAGCTCAGGGTGGATCACAACATCACCACACACACTGAGCACAAGCAAAGGGCCACAAGGCCAATTCACATGCAGAGGTATATATGCAACAGCAACAGTACAGTGATCACTACCTAGCAACAACCAACATGCAGGTTTATATAGATCACAGTACAAGCAAGGTCAAGAAGTAAGCAAGTGAGGTCTACGAAACCGGCACCAGGCCTAACAGAGTATACAGACGCTGATAATCACCAGACGAAAGCGCCTTGGTGAATATATCAGCAGTGTTGGCCCGAGTGGCCACGTGTGTGAGACGAAGCTGACGACGCTGCTGCAACTCTCGAGCCAGGAAGTAACGCAGAGCGATGTGCTTCGTTATGTGCTCCAGTCTGTGCTCCTGACACAAGGCAATGACAACCTTATTGTTTACGTACAGAACTAAAGGGGAACGAGGCCGCTCTCCCAAGTCGGTCAGCAGGTAGGTGAGTCAGCGTAACTCCTGTGCAGCCATGGCTGTAGCGTAGATCTCAGCCTCACAACTGGAGCTGAGAACAGAAGACGAGCGTGTAGACCACCACGAAGGTCTGGAAGAAGTCAACTCCCTGTCGCTGACTGAAGCCTCGTGCAACGTAACAAGCCTTGAAGACAGGCGGAGAACCCGGCGGCCGCTTCACCCATAAAATCCACATGCCATCGACTATGTTCGCCCAAGGAGGGGGAACCTTGCCGACGTAGGTGCCTGCGGACTTCCAGGATGCCATCTCTGCGTTCATGGTTGCCTGCCACTGAAAGGAGTAGGGACCCGAAATCGCCTCTGCGTAAGAGCGCGGGGTCGGGATGTCCAGTGCATCCAGGTCTCCCTCAGGTGCAAGCAGCCAGGCCACGAGATGAGGTACAGCAGCCGCAAGACACTCAAAGTCCTCCTGCCTATCCTCAAGGACGTCCGTGCCAAGAGGACGGACGAAGGACAGACAGACTCAGACTCAGCAACAAGACTGGCGGCGTAGTCTAGACGACACGCAGCAGCAAAGTCCACAAGCTCAGTGACTAAGGCAGACGCAATAGTAGACTCAAACGACGGGTCAGTGACGACTGTGGCCAGGAGACGCGTGACAGTGGGGCTGGCAGCACGAACCAAGTCAGATGCAGGGTCCGAGACGTCAGGAAGAGAGGACGCAGGAGGAGACGGCAGGGGGACATGTTGCAGAACAGAGGAAGGACAAAGTGCCATAGTGTGAGTACCTGACACAGGAGGAGGACGCGGACGAGGGACACGACGAGCACGGCAAACAAAGCGAACAGGGGAGGCAGGACGAGACGCAGGCTCACGACGCTCTGTAAAGGGCAGCGCGCGGGCTGTAAAGGGCGGCGCGTGGGCTGCAAGGGCGGCGTGCGGGCTGCCAGTGGCGGCGCTGCAAAGGGCGGCGCGCGGGCAGGAAAGGGTAGCGCACGGGTAGGAAAGGGCGGCGCGTGGCAGAAAATGGGCAGTGCGCGGTCAGGGCAGGGCGTGCGCGGGCTGCGCGAGGCAGGCAGGGCGTGCGCGGGCGGCGCAACAGGCCAGGCAGGGCGTGCGCGGGCGGCGCGATGCAGGGTAGGGCTTGGCGTGCGCGGGGCGCTCGGCGCAGGGCTTGGCGTGCGCGGGGCAGCGCAACGCAGGGAAGGGCGTGCGCGGGGCAGCACGACGTAGGGCAGGGCACACGCGGGGCGGCGCAGCGCAGGGTAGGGTAGGGTAGGGCGTGTGCGGGTAGCGCGACAGATGAGGCAGCGCTACTGGCAGCGTGCTAATTGGTGGGCCCTAAAAAAAACAGTCCTGGGACAGGACGTGCTCTGAAACCATGTCAGAAGACTAAGTGAGAATGAATGCACTATGAATGAGTTGGGTACAGGTACTAACCCCAATTGTGTTGTACCCCATGCAGGCTACTCCACTACAGCCTACACAACACAATATTCTGACAGCATATTGTCAGAATGTGATGTTTGTCTAGCCTGCTGTGGGGTACTCTATAGCGAGTACAGCCCAAATTAGGGTTTGCTATATGTACTCAACTGCCTGCTAGTGAAACCCCTCTTTCCTGTTTCTCGTTTCCTCCTAGGCTTTCGACATGGTATCAGAGCAGGTCGACCCTCCTGGGTCGATCCTGTGGGTGGTCCCGCCCGATGCTTCCGCTGCTGTTCTGCCTATCGCACGCCCTGGGCGATCGATGTCTTCTGCCTGCCGCGCGCTCAGGACGCGCGGTGTTTTTTCTTCCCGCCGCGCGCTCGGGGCGCGCGGCGGTTTTCTGCCCCGTCGACCCGCGCGTCGCCCCCTCCGTCGGCGGTCGCGTCGCCCCCCCGGGAGCCCGTCTCGTCGCCCCGCTGAGGAATGGGTATTCTAACCAAGATACTTATGCTAATATGCTTCAACGATCTCACCAGAGGAATGGGTACTGTTGTGAGTTTGGCCAGATGTGAATGAGTTTGGTTTGGTAAAAATGGGTTCTGTTTTTTTTTTTTTTGCAGCGATTGATTGGTTGACATGCCATGCTAGAGGAGTGAGGGGGGGACAACCGGTTGCGGTATCGTGCGTTGTATGGCCAGAGGTGGGGCGCTGTGAATTTGAGAAGCAACGGGCCGGGTTTGATATGGTAAGTGAAAGGGAGACCGAGAGAGAATGTGAGAGAACAAAGGAGACTGAGGAAGAATGGGGTACTTAGAGTCAGAGGGAGACAGAGGGAGACAGAGGGAGACAGAGGGAGACAGAGGGAGACAGAGGGAGACAGAGGGAGACAGAGGGAGACAGAGGGAGACAGAGGGAGACAGAGGGAGACAGAGGGAGACAGAGGGAGACAGAGGGAGACAGAGGGAGACAGAGGGAGACAGAGGGAGACAGAGGGAGACAGAGGGAGACAGAGGGAGACAGAGGGAGACAGAGGGAGACAGAGGGAGACAGAGGGAGACAGAGGGAGACAGAGGGAGACAGAGGGAGACAGAGGGAGACAGAGGGAGACAGAGGGAGACAGAGGGAGACAGAGGGAGACAGAGGGAGACAGAGGGAGACAGAGGGAGACAGAGGGAGAACGAGGAAGACTGAGGGCGAATGGGTTGGTGTGACTCACTCAATGCACATGAATAGCATTAAAAAGAATGCACGAATGCCTAACCAATTAGTGTTCCAGCTCCCCCCCACACAGATCGATGCTGCTTTACACTCACAGTATCCGTTAGCCACACCACCCACCACAGAGCCTAGCGCATTCACACTCCTATAGAAGCTTCTAGCTAAGCTTCCAGCTAAGCTCCTCCTACTGTCCACCACTCCTCCACCCTCCTCCATCATCGTCCACCACCCTCCTCAATCAGCCTCGTCCACCTCCCTCCTCCATCACTCTTTTCCACCACCCTCCACCACCCTCCACCACCCCTGCCTCCTGCCACTGCCGAGTCAGCTTGCCTCCTGTCCCCGCCGTCTCTGTTCGCCTCTGCTCGTTTCTCCACGTCTGCATTCCCAGCGCTGGCGCCATGCCTTATTGCCCCACTACTAACCCTGGGATGGCTACCTTAGCTCCTACCTGGGACGATATGGTAGCGAACCTTAACTCCTATCCGGCCCTTGCCTTCACAAGCAACGAACCCTTTTTCCGAGCCCACTCAAAAAGCACCCTGGTTTTGCTTCGCTCCCCGTCACTGCAGTAGACTGCTCGCCTCACCCCTTCCATCATCACAGACTGCCCAGCTCCAATCTGAGCCCCTGGCCCTGACTGTCAGTCACCCCTTTCCCTCCACTTGTTCCCACAACAACCTCTTTCCGTGACATTTGAGGCGCCCCAAAAGCCGCTCCCACAACAGGCTCTGCTGTGCCTGCTGTGCCTGCTGTGCCTTTTCAGGCGCCTCAAAGCCGCTCCCTCAACAGTCTCGTTGTTGGCTGTGCTGCTTGAATTCCCCCCCGTTAGATCATCCTGTGAACCTGCCCTGTTAAGACGGTTGGTAGAGTCAGTGTGTTAGTCTGCTGCTGAAACCCTTTCTCAGTCACACGATTGTGTGATTCTCGAGAAACAGTTGACGGATTCTCGAGTGCGCTGCTGAGGGATTCTCGATTCTCGTGCACAGTGCTTGCACGGCGGGTGCAGCTCCGAGCTCCGGTTGAGAAAGAGACTTCCCCCCCCCCCCTCTCAGGCACGCAAAGCTGAAGTCACTACTGAACGACACACCTTCCATGACTCTTCACTTGACTCTCTCCTCTCAAGGTGCGGCTCAAAAGACACAGCAGGTGCAGTTCTCAGCTTGCAGCTGTGGCTCCCGATGACAAATTCTCCTTTCAACTCCTTTCACGCACGTGAGGTTACGGGCCTCCCTTCCCCACCCCCTCCATCCTGACTTTTGAGTCGACTCAAAAGTCAGTTCTCAGCTTGCAGCTGTGGCTCCCGATGACAAACTCTCCTTTCAACTCCTTTCAGGCACGTGAGGTTACGGGCCTCCCTTCCCCAACCTCCCCATTCCATCCCGTCCTGCCCCAGCTCATTCCATCCCATCCCATCCAATCCCATCCCAACCCATCCAATCCCATCCCAACCCCATCCCATCCCATCCCATCCCATTACATCCCGTCTCGTCTCATCCCATCCCATCCCATCCCATCCCATCCCATCCCATCCCATCCCATCCCATCCCATCCCATCCCATCCCATCCCATCCCATCCCAACCCATCCATCCCATCCCCTCTCATCCCATCCCACCTTATCCCATCCCCTCTCGTTCCATCCCACACCATCCCACTGCATCTCACCGCATCCCACTCTCACATCCCCTCCCTCGCATCGACCAGCACAGACCCATTAGCTTCCGCAGTTGGCTTTTGGATTTCCATCACCACCCCCCTTTCTTTTTAATGATCATCTGCCTTGCATTGCTCGTCCCCTTTGCATCAAACACCCCTTTTGCATTGATCGGCCGCTTTCCATTAACCATCCCCTTTACAGTCATCCACAGCTTTGCATCGATCAGCACAGGTATGCCCTCTTTCCAGGCTCTAGAGTCGACTCAAAACGCTCCTCACACCCGTTTCTCAAGGGCGACTTTCGAGGCACCTCAGAAAAGCTCTTCACACCATTCTGGTAGGATGGGGGCAGCAGCCGCGCCATGCTCTGTTCTGGTAAGCCAGGGGCGTGCCACGCTCTGTAGCAGACATATCAGCGCTCTGATAGGCATGCTGCAGCGAGATGAAGCTGTGATGTATCCAGCCGGAGGGCGCCAAGGAGGGGGGACGGCTCAGGAGCTAAGGAAGGGGGGGGGCTAGGGTGGGTACGGGTCAGGAGCTAGAGGGGGCGCTAGAGAGGGGACCGCTCAGCTGCTTTCTAGTCAACCTGGCAGTGGGAGGAGGCCATGAGAGATGCAGCTGGAGGGCTTTAAGGACTGAGTGGTGGACTCAACAGCATTGAGATTCTGGTGTGGTTGAATACGGTGCAGTGCAAGAAAGAAAGGTACCCGGGTGAATGAATGAATGAATGAACGGGGCGTTTATTTTGGTCTCGCCTGCTGCAGAAACAGCTGATCCATAATAGCTCCCCCATTTCCACCAGCACCAGCACCACCTGTACCAGCAGCACCACCACCTTCACAGCCGGCGTTGCTGCTGCCACCAATCGTGTTGCTTCCATGCTGCTGGAGGAATGCCGCTAGCAGCTGCTGTTGCTGCTGTTGGTTCTGCTCACTAAGCGGCAGTTGCTGCTGCAGCTGCAGCAGCTGCACTAACTGCAACTGCTGCAACTGCTGCTGCTGTTGCTGCTGCTGCCGCTGCTGCTGTTGGTGCGGCTGTTGCTGCGGCTGCTGCGGCGATTGCTGGTGCTGCTGTTGCTGTTGTTGCTGCTGCTGGTTCAGGAACGAGTTCTGCTGCAGCTGCAACTGCTGACTGGCCTGCAGCAGGTGAGACTCAGTCAACTGGTGATGCTGAGAAGTTCCCACTTGACTCTGCCCCTGCTGTAGACTCTGCCCCTGCTGTAGACTCTGCCCCTGCTGTAGACTCTGCCCCTGCTGTAGACTCTGCACCCGCTGCCTGGGTGACTGCTGGTGCAGCTGCTGGTGCTGCTGTTGCTGCAAAGCCCCCAAAGAGCCAGCAGTAGGAGCAAACGCCTGGCTGGAAAGCTGCTGCACAATAGTCGGGTTCCCACCTCCACCTTGCCAGTTGCCACCTCCCCCAGCGAGCCCTCCACCAGCCCACGCTCCGGGTGATAATCCTGCTGCTGCAGCTGCTACATTCCCCACACCAACCGCACCACCACCAGCACCACCACCACCAACACTACCAGTACCAGTACCAGTACCAGTACCAGCAGCAGCAGCGCCCTTAGCAGCACTGCCAGCACCACTGACCCCAGTTGAAGACTCTTCAGAGCCGTTCGAATCCCCCCTTCGAGCTCTCTTCCCCTCATTCTCCAACTGCCCTACTCTTTGCCCCTGCATCTGCACCTGCCCCTGCCCCTGCCGTGGCACCTGCCCCTGTACAAGCCCCTGCAGGATAGAACTCGCCTGCCCGAAACCCTGCAGCTGATCGTTACCATGCCCGGAAATTTCCTGTCCAAGCCCTTGCTGCTGCCCGAACATCTGCTGCTGACCCAATTCTTTCTGCCGCATTCCCACCCCCTGCCCTTGCGCCAGCGCTCCCCCTTGCCCTTGCCCCAGCCCTCCCGCTTGCCCCATTCCTCCCTGCCCCTGCCCCAAGCCCCCTCCCTGCCCCTGGCCCCCCTGCCCTCCCTGCCCTTGTCCAAAGCCCCCACTCTGTCCCCCCTGCCCCCCTTGCCCCCCCTGCCCCTGCGCCAGCGCCTGCAGCATCTGTTGACGCTGCTGAGCTTCAAGCTGCCGCTGCAGCGACAGCAAGAGGATGCGCTCTGACATACCCCCACCCGCCCCGGCGCCCGCCCCGCCTGCGTTTGCTACCAGCAGCTCCAGAAGGGCCCTCTGTATGGCTGGTCCCGCCGCTGCTGCCGTTGCTGCTGCTGTTGCTGCTGACGGTCCTGCTGCGCTTCCTCCCCCTCCTCCTCCTCCTCCTCCCCCTCCTCCTCCTCCTCCTCCTCCATCTAACCCTCCTGCTGCTGCTACTGCTCCTTGGCTTCCCAGGGCACTCATAATCTGCTGCTGCTGTTGCTGTTGCTGTTGGCGCTGCATTGATGGTGACCCAAATTGCTGCTGCTGCTGCTGCTGCTGCTGCTGCTGCTGCTGCTGCTGCTGCTGCTGCTGCTGCTGCTGTTGCTGTAACTGGTGTTGCTGCTGCAAAGCACCCACAACAGCCGGAGGAATCCCCAGCGACTGCAGCTGCTGCAAAGTGGTCCCATCCAACCCACCCACATGCCCTCTCACCCCACCAACACCACCGCCAACAATGCCAGCATCAGCACCTCCACCAACTCCTCCCGGCCCTTCCAGCAGCCCACCAAACGACCCATCACCAACCCCACCCCCACCTACCCCTGCCTGGGGCCCCACAATCCCCCCTGCCGCACCTCCTCCCACCAACCCCCCTCCTCCCGCACCACCACTCCCAGGCACCACCACCTGCACCTGCCTCCCCAACCCTTGGCCGCCTACAGAGCTCCCAGCAGCATTAGAAGCATTGAATCCTGAACCCTGAACCCACCCAGCCACCCCTGCCGCACCCACATCCCCCCCACCCCTCTCCCTCGCCTCATTTATCGCCTTCTCCACCCCAACATACCCAGGCAACGGCTGCCATTCCGCCAGGGCCGGGTGGGGAAAGTTAGTCCGTGCCTTGGGCCCTCGTAGCTTCACAGCGGCTCGGTCGTACGCTCTTGCCGCTTCTTCCAGGGTGTTGAACGTGCCTAGCCACACGCGGGAGCGCTTCTTAGGGTATCGAATCTCGGCCACCCACCGGCCCTCGTGCCGCTGCCGCACCCCCCGGAACAGCTTCGGGTCGCCGCCGCCGCAGCTGGACGCAGGCTTGGCGCTGGTCGCCGCGTTCCCCGAGTCAGGCTCGGCAGGCTGGGCCGTTCCCGAGCCTCCGGAGAGGGATTTGGAGTCGGAATTCGATTTGAGGTCGTTGGGGGATTGGATGGGGTTACCACCTGCTGTGGGGAGCAGAGCCTGGGGTGGAACAGACAGGGCGTTGGTGTTGCCTTCTCGAACGACCAGGGCTCTTGATGCACCACCTGCTGGTGACGCCGATGCTGCTGCCGCTGCTGACGCCGCTGGCAACGCCGGCAGGGCCGGTCTTGCTGCCGATGCTGCAGCCGCTGCTCGTGCTGCTGCTGGAGTTGCCGGTGCTGCTAGTGCTGCTGGTGCTATGGATCCGGAACCTCTTTCCATCTCCCCTGCGGGGGAAGAGGCCCACCCAGAGGCGCCTACAGAGCCTGCAGTCATGTGGTTGTGATTTTGAGAGAGGAAGTTGAGGGCTATGGAGGGGGATTGATCGAGTGAGTGGTCCAGAATGGGCGCGGATGCGAGCAGACCTGCAGCGGGGTTTCCTGCTTGCTCCTCCATACCTGGGTTTCTTGAGAACCACTGGTACTGCTGCTGCTGCTGCTGCTGCTCTTGCTGCTGCTGCTGTTGCTGCTGCTTCTGCTGCTGCTGCTGCTGCTGCTGCTGCTGCTGCTGCTGCTGCTGCTGC
Organism: Closterium sp. Yama58-4; assembly: GCA_947470075.1. Lineage (NCBI taxonomy): Eukaryota > Viridiplantae > Streptophyta > Zygnematophyceae > Desmidiales > Closteriaceae > Closterium > Closterium sp. Yama58-4. The sequence continues at coordinate 725,710 of CANIUD010000196.1, forward strand.
TGCTGCTGCTGCTGCTGCTGCTGCTGCTGCTGCTGCTGCTGCTGCTGCTGCTGCTGCTGCTGCTGCTGCTGCTGCTGCTGCTGCTGCTGCTGCTGCTGCTGCTGCTGCTGCTGCTGCTGCGGCTGTTGCTGTTGGAGCTGCTGTTGCTGCTGCGTTTGCTCGACCAGGTCTGCTCCTACCCTCAGCCCAGCCTCCCCCTCCAACTGCTGATGACCCAGCAGGTGACCAAACAGCTGCGGCTGCACCTCCTGCCGCCATTGCTGCTCCTCCGCTTCCCTCCACTGCTGCTCCTCCGTTCCCTTCCATTGCTGCTCCTCCGCCTGCTGCTGGGTGTGCTGCAGCAGGTGCCATTGGTTGTTCCATGGGCCCTCGTTGTCCGCCATTGCGCCACGAAGAAGTGGGGGGATCTAGAACTTCTGCAAAAAGTAACAAATGATGGGAAGGCGAGAAAACGTGGGGGGATAATCGAGCATGAAATAGTTGAAACGGAGTGATGAGAGGTGGTGGGGCGCACGAGAGCAGGTGGTGCTAGGCGGTAGCTTCTGTCAACACATTCGTGGTTGAAGACTGAAGAAACAGCGTGGGGGGGATTGCATAGTAAAGAAAGATGATTAGAGAAGGCCTTGGATTATTCCTGATCCAATGCAAGTATTTGTCGGTGACGAGGAGAGGCAGCATTGCAAGTGGAGGCCTGGGCATTCACAGTGGAGGAGGAGGAGGAGGAGGAGGAGGAGGAGGAGGAGGAGGAGGAGGAGGAGGAGGAGGAGGAGGAGGAGGAGGAGGAGGAGGAGGAGGAGGAGGAGGAGGAGGAGGAGGTGGAGGTGGAGTAGGCGGAGGAGGAGGAGGAGGAGGAGGAGGAGGAGGAGGAGGAGGAGGAGGAGGAGGAGGAGGAGGAGGAGGAGGAGGCGGAGGAGGAGGAGGAGGAGGAGGAGGAGGAGGAGGAGGAGGAGGAGGAGGAGGAGGAGGAGGAGGAGGAGGAGGAGGAGGAGGAGGGGACGAGGAGGAGGAGGAGGAGGAGGAGGCGGAGGAGGAGGGGGAGGAGGAAGAGGAGAGAATGCGAGGGGATATTATTAAATTGGTATATTTAAAGATTTGGTTGAGGGTTGCAATTCAGGCAACACAGGTAGCGGTGGTGGATGCGCAGGCAAAGCGAGGGGAAAAGCATCAAGAACACATGTCCTGAAATTTATGAGTGGAGCCAGGAGTGTTTGGTTGGGGCTTCAGTCAACAAAAGGTAGTGGTGAGGGACGTGGAGAGGCATTGCCATGTGAATAACATCAAGAGGGCATGGTCAGGAATTTATGGATGGAGCCCAGGAGTGAGCGAGGCCTGAGTCTCTGTCAACACTGTTATTGGATGTCACGGCGAGGCCAGGTGAGGGGATGACACTGAGCAAGCATAACAGGTGGAGGAAGAGAGAAGTGGTTAGAGGAGGCTCAGGATTTCTGTCAACACAGGTGGTGGATGTGCGCGGATGACGCGAGGAATGAATGCCGGGTTTCTGTCAGCAATTGGAGAGGTCAAAGCGAGGCGATGTGAGGGGGATGACTTCAAGGAGGCGTGACGGATGGAGGTAAGGGGTGGTTAGGGCTTCTGCGGACTCAGGTAATGGTGGCAGTCAGGGAGATGGGGAAGGTGGGGAGAATGGCATGAAAAAGGCATGATGAGAGGAAGTGGCAGGAGTGGATTGTTGAGATCTGGGGGCTTCTGTCAACGTAGGTAGAGATGGGGGACAAGAGGCAAATGGCACGAAAAATACATGATGAGAGATAAGAGGCAGGAGTGGACACTGGAGGTCTGGGGCTTCTGTCGGGGACAAGAGGCAATTGCATGAAAAATGCATAATGAGATGTAGCAACAGGAATGGATAGTGGCTGGGGGCTTCTGTCAATGTGGGTGGTGGGGATCAAGTGGAAACATTGCCTTAAGCCTTAACAAAAAAAAAAACAAAAAGAGGTGGAAGGGAGGGTTGGGGGCCGCAGCGTTGGAGGAATGGTAGAAGAGTTTGGATCGTTACCCACACATGTAAGAACTGAAGGACACCACAATGTGGGGCCCCGGGGGAGGAAGGGCGGATAGCAGAAGGGGCGACACCGAATCATGGTAACAGGTGTGGGGACGTATGGACATTTGAAATATATAAAATAGAATTTTATGTATTTCACATAAAGGCAAAAAAAAAAGTTTTAAGGGCAGGGAAAAAATAGGGGGGCTGCTTGTGACTAGAGCAGCGACTCGCTGAATAGATCCGCGTTTCATACGATGATTAAAGACGGGGGTCAGAAGCAGGAGACTGGATCCTGATCCAATGAAATTCTTGTTGATTTTTTTTTTTTTTTGTCAGTCGGAAATTGTTGGTCGCAAAAAAGCGGGAAGATGGAGCAAGGGGCTACCAGTTTATTCCGCGTAGCAGCGCATTTTTCTGCAAACGGTGGGACGGCTTGATTTCGTCTCTCTGTTCATAACTAATCGATAAAAGCGTTTTTTTCTTCATTGATAAAATCGATCAGCCACTCGTCTGAACATGTCGACCTGTCGAACGTACTTGTGAGCGGATGTCCAGCAGAGCTAGTTAAGATTGAAGCCGTTTACTACAAGTAGTAGGCTGGAGCACAAGCATGGATCCGAGACGAAGAAACACAAAAATGAAAGTGGCGCGGCTGAGACTTTGAAGCGCCGTTGTCCGACGAAAGTTGTCAACGATCTGGCGGGTGCTTGTGCGTGAACTTCCAAGCCAATCGCTACTCCGAAGCGAAGGAACGGAGGTGCATGAATAAGAAAGATTGGGGAAGATTGGGGTTGCAGAGGATGGCTGCTGATGTGTTGGTGTGCTGGCAGTCACTTATCCCCGAGCGCAACAATGATATTGGTTGGACTTGAAATCAGAGCGGCAAGGAGATGGGGTTTTCAATAAACCTAGAAATTGGACAGTGGCAGCTGTGTGGCAGAAGATGGATGGCGGAAGTTGGAGTTGAGGGATGCTGGGGGAGGACAGGTGTCCGTTGTGGGGGGAGGAAGGCGCGGGGGGGCAAGCGAAGGCAGGAGGATGAGTTGGGAAAAGACAAGAGTTTGACTGCTCATCCCTCGTGAGTTTCCATCATCGCCTGAGATCTACGGACAACACCGCCCTTGTCTTCGAAATCCAGACTGAGAAGGCCATGGTGGTGTTGCGCCAGATTTTTCATCATCCACCCACCTACACATCCCATCTTACGTGTATCAAGTGTTTGCTAAATACCATTTGCTGTAACATTTATCTGCCCAGATTAATACGAATATTCGCATCGCAACCTACATTTTCAAGGATACACTGCATGAACAGTCAGCAACAAGTTGGCTCACGCCTGCTTCTCTGACAGATTCGGATGGCAAGAGTGTCGGTGAGTTCCACCAGTATTCGACGACAGGTGGGCCACAAACCAAATGCATCAGGGGCTTGGAGCAGCAGGTTGCAAACAGGACATGCCATGCCATGCCAGCGGTTGGTTCCGCGGGGCGCTTGGATACAGTATTTCAGAATTGTGTGGAGGGGAGGGGACGTGTTTCTAATTTCCGTTGGCTGACCGCCCCTGCCCTTTTCGAGTCTCGGCCTGTCAGTGTGTGTAGCATACAAAATATGATCGAGGTCGAGCCAAGAAGAACACCTGCTGGTGTGAGCCCCCTTTCACAAGTCCTTGGTGGGAGACGCGTGGTCGCCTGCCAGCACTTACAGGAGGGTTCCCATAGGTTCAACCCCCATCTGTGAACAAAAAATCTACGTTTCAGCTCCCCTGGAGTATGACTTAGTGCAGTTACGACGTGTTGCGACCCAACAGGGTTGGGTCGGGTCGGGTCGACCAGGTCGGCTAGACCCGACCCGACCCAACCCAACCGAATGGCGACTCGAGAAAACAAGGAATTTCCCGTCGCCTTCCTTGCAAATTCGAAGTAAGGAGAATGCACTTGCTGCGCGGGTTGGAAGGTGGGCTGGGCAATGTTTGGCGATATCCACAACGGCGCCAACTATGATATACTCAAACCGCGATATTACCGGGTCACTTTTTGTTAGGCGAGATACAAGCGACATCCGAGCGAGGACCACAGAGTTCGCAGGCTCGGGTAACCTGCTCCAGCTCGGTTGGGTTCGGTTCGGTCGACCGGGTTGACCCGACCTGGTCGACTCGGGTCGACCCAACCCAACCGGGTTGGGTTGGGTAGACCCGCGACGCAGCCTTCCGAGAAATTCAGGATCGGGGGTTGGTCGACCCGACCCATGTGGGTCGCAACACGTCGATGTTTATTTAGATTAGTTAGGATGTGGCCCAGACCGCCCCGGATTGTCTCGATCAGAGGCGATCATTAACTTCTAGGAAGCCCCGAGGCCAATTTTAGGCAATCAGGGCCAAAACTCAATCAATTAATTGATCGCCCCAGCTCAATCAACCGCCTCAAACACCCCAATCAATCACAATCACACAGAATCAGTCACGATCACTTGGTTGCATGTGGTCGGGGATCTTGGCGACGCTTGTGAAAACATTACAATGTCTCGTTAAGCTCGTCAAGCCTTTGAAGTGTAATTTACGACATTACATGGAAACGATAAATTCACTGTGTCTTCGTTCTCCCCAAAATTGGGATGAAAGAATAAGGAAATGCTGACATGCTTGCGAGGTAGCTGTCTTGAATTTTCTAGGAATATCAGCACTGATCGAGCGGCGCGAGCAATGCACTCAAAAGCAACCCGATCATATCAGACCCGATCAGATCAGCGCCGATCAGAGGCGGTCTGGGCCACGTCCTTAGGACGTGGGCTCAATCGACCTTGATCAGCTCGATCAAAGGCAATCAAGAACTTCTAGGAAGTCGGATAGCCAATTTCACGCCATCAGGGGCAATCAGCTGATCGCTCCAACTCGATCAACCGCCTTTAACAGCCCGATCAATCACCATCAGAAACAATCAGTCCCGATCGCTTGATTACATGTGATCGGGGACCTCAGCGACGCATGCGACATGTTACACACTTAACGTAAGGTCTCGAAATTCCTTCGCTCATATATACAGACCGACGAGAACTATGTTATAACCCTCGCAAAGGTTTTATAGCGAACATTGTGTGCATTGCGATATTGCAACGCTACCACGATACATTATTTCCTTAGACTCGCCAAGTTGGGTAGCAACTACTAGGTAATGATATCATGCTCGTCATGCAGGCGCGCAGAGCTCTCGAGGAAAATCAGGTCTGATCGGGCGGCGCGAGCAAAGCGATCACAAGCGATCCGATCCAATCCAAACCTAACCGACCCAATCTGATCGAAGTCCATTGGGCCCACGTCAATTAGAAATTGATGTTAAGGGCGGCGGTGGTACAATGAGGTCCACACACACCACACACACTTGGACGCCAAGTTGCGTTTGCGGATTCTGGAAAACGCCCTCCTTTCTCGACGTGGTTTTGGGACAAGCTGGGCCCTGTAAATTTCCTATGTGTGTGCAACATTACCCAGGTCCCAGCTGAACGCGTTTGATACCCAAGTTGCTCACTCGGTGAGGGCGCCATGGACCGAGAAGTCGTCACTTGGCTCTGCATGCAACGGTGGAAAGATGCCAGGTGCGGTCGGGTGCGCCCACATTTCCGGCAAACGCGGTGCCGCGGCGTACCACAAACACGTCACTCGCCGATTTGGGCGTGATTCTCTCATCCACCCTCGCCGCCATCCCACCCCGGGGTCATTCCCCCAGCTGTACAAGATGGGCACGCGCGAAAAGGGTTTGGGTTCGCACCTGTTTTTGCAGCATTGCCCCGTCCACCCAGACTTGGAGCAGTGCTTGGGGGGACTTGCACGAAGGGCCAGGCTCGGACCTCTGCAGGGCCGAAACGTCACCTTTCGGTAAGCCTGGGCACCGACGAGAAGCTTCCCCAAAACTAGGGGGTAATCTTTCGAGTTGATGAATCATACTATCATGGAGCATGATTGTCACACCTAAATGCTGATACAATATGGCACCTTTTGTATTTTAATTACACGTTGTAGAATATCAACGTTTTATAACATAGAAATTGGACTCTGTTGTTATAATAATCGCTAATTAAGTCTTGAGAGAAGCCCATGTGCACATGAATGATGGATGATGGATTGGGACACATACTTTCTATGATAATAAATTGATTGTCAGTGCGTATTCACTGTGAAAACTGATGTAAGCGATATCGGGGATAAACACCTGACTTGGGCTGGCTAACCTCCTGACACAAATAGGCGCGATATTTGAATTTCCGCGGTGCGCTTAGACATGATATCGTTCTCTCGATAGACTCACAACGAGCACAAGCACAAATGCTCTCTGACAAGCTCGAGGCTTGGTTCGTCTCGTCAGCTCGAACTTCACCTAGAAGTTGCCCCCAGTCTGGCAGTTTCGGCTTATGAAAACCAGTTTTTTTTCTGAAAATTAGAAGTCTCTAATCCGGTAGTTGTCGTGACTCATCCGGTAGCCGTTGATCGAATATAGTTTGTTAGTTCGTCGACATAAGCGTCTATATTCCTGCCTGGCGAATAATAGTAGTTCTCGTCTCCGAATGGTGCGTCTATAATAGCCTTTATATTCGTGTCTTAGAACTTGTCGTACTATACCACTCGACGGTACTCCCGGCGTAACATAGCCGATATCTAGAGTCGGCATGGATTGGCAGCTCGAGAAGGAGAACATTGGGCCACGAACCAGGGACGCCGCCGCGAAGCAGGCCTTAGAAGCTGTCAACAGCGGCAACATCGAGGAGGACTATGAGAGCGAAAAAAGGTTAGGACGCGTCGCACAAGATGCTCTTCGCGGAAGTTTCGCCTCGTCGTTTGTCGTAGGACTCTGATGAGACGCAAATGCTCGTTTTTAAAGAAGTCGGTGTCCTGGTTGCAGGTCGCTCCTCGAGGATATCAGGAATTACAACGGCGACGATCCTTTAGATCCGTGGGACAGGTTAGAAATTACAGGAACTATCAACTACATTTAGTTTCCTTCGTTTTTCAGCATTAGACGCACTCGCGGTTTCCTCGCTTTTCTTCGCAGAAATTGCATTTGCTTGAAGTCGTTTTCCTACGTATGCAGATACATCAAGTTGGAAATTTCTCGGTCAGAAACGAGCGAAGATACATCGGAGCTGTTCGACATTCTCAAAAGATGCGCTGAGACCTTTCTGAGGTGCGAGGAGTACAAGAACGACATTCGGTACCTACGGATATGGATTCGATATGTAAGTACTACTTAGTAAGGCCACGGATATGGATTCAATATGTAAGTAAGGCTACGGATATGGATTCAGTATGTAAGTAAGGCTACGGATTAAAACATGTTAGTAAGGCTACGGGTATGGATTTAACTGTTGATAACGCTACGGATATGCATTCTACATCTACGTAGCCTACGATAAAATAAATGTTTCCATCCCCTTTCGCCGTCCAACCCAACAGACGCAGTTCCGTCAGCTGGCACTTTAATATTCAGATCCGTTCTCGTGTTCGCGCGCCCTCTGTCCTGCTCTTGGTGCTCGCGCAGGCGGGCCTAACAGGGGAGCCTCTCAAGGTCTTTTCTCTTCTGACAGAAAAAGGCATAGGGTTGAGCCACACTCTGTTCTACGAAGGATACGCCGCGGTTCTGGAGAAGAGGCATTACTTCAAGCAGGCCTACGAGGTCTACCGATGGGGCATCAAGAGGTGAGCGTGTCTCAAGCGATTTTGTAGGCGCGTCCGCTATCGGTTCTGGAGAAGAAGCATGACTTCGTGGGGACCAACGAGGTCTGCGGGAGAGGCATCTAGAGGTGAGCGCGTGTCAAGCATCTCAGAGCAGGGCGGAGTCGAGGTGGAAGAAAGATGACGAGCCTTGTTGCGGCTTTCGAGTCAGGATCTGAAGGTGTTTTTGATAGAAGGTGAATGTGAGGGTTGGTTGTGTCCAATCGATGCGCCAGAAGCGAATCATGCTTTTATCCGAACGATGCCAGGATCTCACGACGGCTAGTGTTTACCCAACCCTCCCCCCGCCCCTCCTCTTCCCCATTCCCCCCCTTACCCCCGTTATCTGTGGGTGCAGAGGAGCGAAGCCTCAGGAACGGCTCCAGGAGCGATACGACAAGTTTCGTAAAGCAATGGCTGAAAGGAGTCTGCGCAAGCAGAAGCAGGTATGTGCAATGTTCCGAGGCTTCTCATTTGAGAATTCTCTATTTGGGAGTCACTTTTGAGGATTCTGCACAAGCAGAAGCTGGCACGTGTACGTTTCAGAGACTTTTCAAACCTAGGCATTGAGTAGCCCTGCTCTGCTGGCATTGTCTTGAGGATCACCATGCCTGAGAAGACGCGGGGTAGGTCTCTCACAGCCTTGGTCACTCAAAGCATCCTCACCTAAACCTGGTCATGTCCCACTGTGTGTCGTCGTGCTGTGCATGTGCAGAAGGAACTAGAGTATGCGAGGTCCATGAATGGAAGAGAGGGGGCGAACCAGGCAAGCAAGATCGGCTTGTCTGCGCCAGCTAACCCATCTGCAGGTACTTTCCCAGTCAGTTCGTAGCTTGTAAGATTCTTTGGGAGTGGACTGACGGACTTCGTTTTATGCTTCGGCCTGGCTCGTTGCGCAGATAATGAATCAGCAGCACCCATGAGTGGAGAACCAGAGCGGCGAGTGGATTTACCTCAAGAAGCGAGGTTAGCAGCAAGGTTCGTGTGTCTCCTTGCTGACTTTCTGTAGGTGTCTGTCTGTCTCCCACGAGCTGATGTCCAGTTGGTGCCTCCCACTGGCCGCACTGCAATGAAATGGAACCGGAGAACACACATGGAGCACTGCATGATTGCTAGAGCCTGGACGTCTGGCGTGCCGTGCTGTGGGGCTGACGATGTGTGCCTTTGCTTGCTGCTGCAGGGCACCGCTCGAGGAGGATTGTGCCGTGGAGAATGATCGAGCTGTGGAGGGTGGTGTTTTCAGTGGGGACGGCAGCAGCAATGGTGGGGACGGTCGTCGTGCCTTGCAGCGAATGGGTGCTGGTCCCCATGGGCCGCATGACGAGAACAACCCTCCGATGTCTGACCAAACTGTAAGTTAGATGCTTTGTCAGATGGCAACAGCAATGGTGCTGGATTGCAGGTGGTTGGCGTGGCTTGCAGCGAATGGGTGCTGGTACGACTACTGGGCCCCATGATGTGAGAACGTCCCTCTGCTATCTGAACGGGGCAGATGGTGTGATTCTCACCACTTAGGTGAATGAGGCGGGTGTATCCATGTTTGAGGGGGGGGGGATCATTGGGAAAGCTTGCACTGGTTCCGGCATCTCAGGCTCACGCAGGCAGTGGGTGCTGGGCCGTACACAGAGAAGGTGCCTCCACTACCAGGTTCGATGCTCACATGCCTGGCGCCTCTCACGTGCCTGGCGCCTCTCACATGCCTGGCGCCTCTCACGTGCCTGGCGCCTCTCACATGCCTGGCGCCTCTCACGTTCCTGGCTCCTCTCACGTTCCAGGGCTAACTGGGAAAGGTATGCACTGGCTCCGGCATGTCAGGTCAGGCTCGTTGATTTCGTTTTTTTCCCTGGCATTCCACGCTCACGCAGGCATGGCTGTTGTGTGGGGTGGGTTGCTTGCAGGCATTCAAGCGGGCGAGGAGGGACTCTGACTCGGGGTCGATTGAGATTTTCGTGGATGAGGAGCTTAGGAGGTGCGTCACAGGGTGGAGAGGTGGAGAGGTGTGTAAGATGGAGTCAACAGGGCAACAACCGATGCAAGTCCTTTGAGGCCGTTCATTCGTGTTTTGAGACGTCTCAAAACAACCAATGCAAGTCCTTTGAGGCCGTTCATTCGTGTTTTGAGACATCTCAATACAACCAATGCACGTCCTTTGAGGCCGTTCAATTGTGTTTTGAGACGTCTCAAAACAACCAATGCACGCCCTTTGAGGCCGTTCATTCGTGGGCATAACCACCGCACTGGGGGTCGGGGATCACCCTGGACATCTTCGTGAATGAGGAGCTGAGGAGGTGCGTGAGACGGAGGTAACAGGGTAACCACCATTGTATAGGCACAACCACCACACTGGGGGTCGGGGATCACCCCGGACATCTTCGTGAATGAGGAGCTGAGGAGGTGCGTGAGACGGAGGTAACAGGGTAACCACCATTGTATAGGCACAACCACCACACTGGGGGTCGGGGATCACCCCGGACATCTGTGAATGAGGAGTTGAGGAGGTGCGTGAGACGGAGGTAACAGGGTAACCACCATTGTATAGGCACAACCACCGCACTGGGGGTCGGGGATCACCCTGGACATCTTCGTGAATGAGGAACTGAGATGGTGCGTGCAGGGAGGGGTGGAGAGGTAGAGAGAGAGGCGAGGAGTTGAGGAGGGGAGGAGGTGAGTAGGGGAGGATGTCACAAGGTGAGGAGGGGAAGAGGTGCTAGATGTAGGGAGGCAGGACGCGAGGTTTGAGGCGCCCAGAGAATCTCTGTGACTAACTGCTGACCCTGTCTGTTCCCAATGGTGTCCTCTTGACCTTCTCGCTCTCGGCAGCCCGTCAGCTGCGAGGAGAATGCACAGGGGGCTGGGGGGAGGCGGGCCAAATAGGAAATGATCATGGGGACGTCTAAAGAAGGAATGTGTCTGACTGAGTGCTGTCCTGTCCCTGCTCTCCCTCTCGGCAGCCCGTCAGCTGCGAGGAGAATGCACAGGGGGCTGGGGGGAGGCGGGGCAAATAGGAAATGATTATAGGGACGTCTAAAGAAGGAATGTGTCTGACTGAGTGCTGCCATGTCCTTGTTCCCCCTCTCGGCAGCCCGTCAGCTGCGAGGAGAATGCACAGGGGGCTGGGGGGAGGCGGGGCAAAGAGGAGGGTGCTGCAGCCGCGTGTGGAGGTCGAGAGGGGTCAAGAGGGGCAGGCAGGGGTGGCACGGGAGAGGTGAGAGAGGGCGGGTTGGGAAGCATGGCGCGTTATGATATGACTTTTGAGGTGCCTCAGAAGGAGTCCCTTTTCAGGAGGATCAAGAGGTACAATGCGGCATGGTCCATTTATGTTGGTTCCTTTTTGTTCGCTCCTCTTCTTTGTAATCCTACTCCTCCCTGCTGTTGTCCATGCAGAGTGGGGGGCGAGGTGGGGGGTCGAAGGCAGGCCTCTGAAGCTGCATCTGCTTCAGACACAGGTAGCGCAGGTCAATTCATTCGTTTCCCATTCAACCCAATGTTTTTTCCAAAACTTTCTCGCTCGCCGCTGTTTGATTTCTCGCCACTTGCGGCTTTGCATCCCACAGCGTCACTCCTTCATCCGTCTCAGGACTCGTTAGGCTGTCTCTGTGCCTTTCCCCCAGGGCTATGCCAGGAGCAGGAGATGGGCTTCGCGAGGCAGCGCGATTACAAACTCGAACTCTCGTACTGCTCACTGTACTTCCTATTGTATGCTACGTATCCCATCGTATCCTATTTTAAAACGTGTCTGAGCTTGTTCCATGTGCCCTTTCCCCAGGCCCATGCCAGGAGCAGGAGACGAGCTTCGAGGAGCAGCGCTATCTCTACTGGCTGCGCCACAGGAACCTGCCTCCACCTCTCTACATGAACGCTGCACCGCTCTCAACCTGTCCGCCAACCTTGGAGGCCCATCCAAATCCCACAGCCAACCCAGGGCCTGCAATGGCAGATGGCTCCCCGGGCTGCTCATTAGCTGCTTCGGATAGAGCAGAGGCAGGGAGTGACAAGCAGGGAACAGGGGGAATGAGATGGGGAGAGGACGCAGAGGAAGAGACGAGTGGGTTGGACGCAGGGGGCAGGGATTGTGAGCAACGGAGTGCGGTTGCTGAGGGGGGAGGAAGGGGTGGGGAAGCAGAGGGGGGCGAGAGGGGCGCGGGCAAGCGTGGGAGGAGGAAGAGGGGGAGTAAGGGGGAGGAGGAAGTGGAGGGGAGTGGGCTCACGGGGGGGTTGAGTGAGTTGGGAATGGAGGAGGAGAGGGTGCAGGGGTTCAGGCAGATGTTGGAACAGCAGAGAGGACAGGCTGGGGCTGCTGGTGGGGCTGATGCTGCTGCTGGAGGTGTCGGTGTTTCTGGTGCTGGTGGCGGTCGTGGTGGAAGGGTGGATGAGGATTTTCTCTCCTTTGATCACACGCTGCATGCGCAGGTGAGGGTTTTTATCGCCTTTTGAGATGTTTCGTATTTCGTTTCTTTTCTTTTGCCTTGTCTGCTTTGATCCCATGGTGTATGTTTCAAGTGAGGGATTTGCAGGAGTCAATTGGGTCACAAGAGGGATCCTCTCTGGATCCTCGGTAGCTGTTTCTTTCTGATAGCACTCGGAAACCCAATCAGCTTGCTAGCTATATCTGATCCCGTTTTACACATCCATTATTCAAGCACATCCGTCCCCTCTGCTCCTTCATGTGCGTGCGACCATAACTCCATATGAGATTTCTGAGGACTAAAGAGCCCATGACGGCCATTTCTGAGGATCAAAACCGTTGCTTTCGTGTTCTGAACCTTGTTCCACAGGATGACCCCACTTTGGTCTGCAGGCGCTTCCCCCAGCACTCTACGGTGAGCTTCCAGTCACCATCACATACCACATCATACCATATCATACAGTGTCATGCCGCATCATACCACGTCATGCCATATCGTAACATATATCACCATGTCATGCCATACCGTAACATATCTCACCGTATCATACCACGTCATATCATATCATACACAAAATGAACAATACCCAATGCCTCTGTGCCACAGGTGCCCACGTTTCCAGCAGGCCCGCCCCAGCAGGTCAACCCATGGATCTCGTCACTGAGGGCGTCTCTCCTCGCCGCCCTTCAGCCCCCCCTCACCGCCGAGCCTGTGAGTCCATCCTTTCCGTGCCTTAATGCATATCTGGCGTGGCTTTGTGAGTTCTGTTTCTTGCGACCCTCAAGTCTCTGACTCTGAGGGCGTATCTCCTCACCGCCCGTCACCCTCCCGTCTCCGTGGAACCTGTGAGTCCAGCCCGTTCCCATCCCAGCCTCCAAAGCATGTTCTGGGGTGACTTGTAAGGTGACTTGCGAAATTCTCAAAAATAGCCTACGCCACTGCGTGGATCCGCAGAAACCTGCTTTCAATCACACAGCCTCGCCCGTTTCTCTCCCTGTCCCCTCCCCTGCTCCTCTCCAGGGCTACCACCGGCACCCAGAGCCGCTGCACGTGCCGGCCAAGCTCAAGGCGCTGAGGGAAGGGAAGGCTGGAGAGCCCGTGGACCTCCGCCTTGGTACGTACCCCACCCCACCCCCTGCTGCTGCCATGCTCCTTCCTCTCCCTCTGCCTGACTCATTGCTGACATTTTTCCATCTCTCTCTGCTGATGGCTGATTGCCTTTTCCTAGCTACGTGCCAACCATCTTCCTGTTCCACTGATGCCTCTGCGCCTTCCCACCCGCTCTGCAGGCAGTAGGAGCTACGAGGTGGATCGGCTGTTGGGCAAGGGCGCATACGCGAGGGTGTATGGCGGCACAGAGGCGCAGACAAAGCAGCGAGCAAGTATCAATGTCCCCGTCCTCTCTCTGCGTCTCCCTCCCCACTCCACTTTGCAGGCAGTAGGAGCTACGAGGTGGATCGGCTGCTGGGCAAGGGCGCGTATGCGAGGGTGTATGGCGCCACAGAGGCGCAGACAAAGCAGCGAGCAAGTATCAATGTCCCTGACCTCTCTCTGCGTCTCCCTCCCCACTCCACTTTGCAGGCAGCAGGAGCTACGAGGTGGATCGGCTGTTGGGCAAGGGCGCATACGCGAGGGTGTATGGCGCCACAGAAACCCCCGTTGGGGTGGCAGACACTGCAGCAAGCGAGCATCTAATCTCCCGGCTCTCTTTGTGATCCCGTCACCCACCCACTCCGCTCTGCAGGCAGCAGGAGCTACGAGGTGGATCGGCTGCTGGGAAAGGGTGCGTACGCGAAGGTGTATGGTGCCACGGAGACCCCCGCTGGAGTGGCAGATGCGGCTACAGAGAGCACTGTGGTGTTCCGCACTGTGGCACTCAAGGTACCTTCCAGCACTGTGGTGTTTCGTCTTACCCTTGTGTGTCGGTAGCTGTGCGGCAGATACAGCTACAGAGGCGATGTGTCGGTTCTTTCTTCAACTTACTAGCAGCATCACACGTAACTGGTTCAATTTAGTTTCTTAGCGCCTGTGAATGCTGTTTTCCAACCTGTCGCATCCCTCATCTATGCCTCCACCCATCTCTTTGTGTTGCAGCTCCACTCCAAGGCATGCCCCTGGGAGTTCTACATATACCGTCAGATCCAATTGCGAATTGACGGCCCACAGGTGCCTAGACCGTTGCTCTTCTTCTTCCCTATCCTTCATAAATACACCTTTCCCGCACTTGGTTCTTCTGATTCTGGCCCTGATACTCATACCTGATGCCCATGCTCCTACCATCATCCCCCCCCCCCCTGTTATCAACCTGACTCGTTCATCCACCTGACGTCGATTTCTTCCTGCCATTCTCCCTTCTTCCATCCGCGGCCCTCGCTTCTCCCTCCCCTTCCTCCTCTCCTCTGGGCTGGGCCCCCCTTCTCCCCCACCAGCGGCAGCTGTTTGGCACGGCATCAGCTTACCACGAGTTCCCCAATGCCTCTGTCCTCACTTGCTCCCTGGGCACCAGCGGCACCCTGCAGGTGAGCTGGCTGTCATGAGCATGCATGTAAGTTGGCACGGATGTGAGCACTCATGTGAAAATGCAGGTCAGTATCCAGGTGCATACATGCACAGAACTCTTGTTCCTCCATCCTCACATGCTCTCTGGGCACCAGTGGCACTCTGCAGGTGAGCTGGCATGCGAGCATGCAGGTGAATATGCAAGTGTGTGTGTAGGTGTGTACTCACTCATAAGGACTCTCACACACACACCCAGTCGCCTTATCCTCGCTTGATGGATCCCTCCTTTGCTTTCAGGACGTGGTGAATGCGTTCAAGAGGCAGGGCAAGCCGGTCCCAGAGCCCCTCTGCGCCTTCTACAGGGCGCGGAATCTACGAGCCGTGGAGGGCCTGCCTTTTGTATGCCACCCACTCTTTAACTTCATACAAGCATGCTTCCATCCAAAAGCTCTCAACTCTCGTGTTTTCCACACACCCTTCTCTCTCAGGACGTGGTAAATGCGTTCAAGAGGCAGGGCAAGCCAGTCCCAGAGCCGCTGTGCGCCTTCTACACGGCGCAGATGCTGCGAGCTGTAGAGGCCCTGCATGCCGCTCACATACTCCATGGGGACATAAAGCCGGACAACTTCCTCCTGCGATTCGGGTATGCGCTGCCATTCTCTCCTGCTTTGCATGCTGCGACCCTGCCTGTGCCTGGGAAATGTTGACTGGAAAACGGGAGCCCTGCATGCCGCGCACATACTCCATGGGGACATAAAGCCGGACAACTTCCTCCTGCGATTCGGGTATGCGCTGCCATTCTCTCCTGCTTTGCATGCTGCGACCCTGCCTGTGCCTGGGAAATGTTGACTGGAAAACGGGAGCCCTGCATGCCGCGCACATACTCCATGGGGACATAAAGCCGGACAACTTCCTCCTGCGATTCGGGTATGCGCTGCCATTCTCTCCTGCTTTGCATGCTGCGACCCTGCCTGTGCCTGGGAAATGTTGACTGGAAAACGGGAGCCCTGCATGCCGCGCACATACTCCATGGGGACATAAAGCCGGACAACTTCCTCCTGCGATTCGGGTATGCGCTGCCATTCTCTCCTGCTTTGCATGCTGCGACCCTGCCTGTGCCTGGGAAATGTTGACTGGAAAACGGGAGCCCTGCATGCCGCGCACATACTCCATGGGGACATAAAGCCGGACAACTTCCTCCTGCGATTCGGGTATGCGCTGCCATTCTCTCCTGCTTTGCATGCTGCGACCCTGCCTGTGCCTGGGAAATGTTGACTGGAAAACGGGAGCCCTGCATGCCGCGCACATACTCCATGGGGACATAAAGCCGGACAACTTCCTCCTGCGATTCGGGTATGCGCTGCCATTCTCTCCTGCTTTGCATGCTGCGACCCTGCCTGTGCCTGGGAAATGTTGACTGGAAAACGGGAGCCCTGCATGCCGCGCACATACTCCATGGGGACATAAAGCCGGACAGCTTCTTCCTGCGATTCGGGTATGCGCTGCCATTCTCTCCTGCTTTGCATGCTGCGACCCTGCCTGTGCCTGGGAAATGTTGACTGGAAAACGGGAGCCCTGCATGCCGCGCACATACTCCATGGGGACATAAAGCCGGACAACTTCCTCCTGCGATTCGGGTATGCGCTGCCATTCTCTCCTGCTTTGCATGCTGCGACCCTGCCTGTGCCTGGGAAATGTTGACTGGAAAACGGGAGCCCTGCATGCCGCGCACATACTCCATGGGGACATAAAGCCGGACAACTTCTTCCTGCGATTCGGGTATGCGCTGCCATTCTCTCCTGCTTTGCATGCTGCGACCCTGCCTGTGCCTGGGAAATGTTGACTGGAAAACGGGAGCCCTGCATGCCGCGCACATACTCCATGGGGACATAAAGCCGGACAACTTCCTCCTGCGATTCGGGTGTGTGCTTCTGCTGTGCACGTTGCTGCTTGCTGCGCTGAGTGTTGCTGGAAAAGGTTAAGTGAGAATCGGGAGGGGTGCCCTGCATGCTGCTCATATTGTCCATGGGAACTTAAATCCAGACAAACTTCCTCCTGCGATTCGGGTATGTGCTCTGAGCGAAGCTGCGACGCGTGTTGGTGCTGTGCATGTTGCTGGTTGCTGCTCGCTGCTCTGCCTGTGGCTGGGAAATGTTTGACTGTGAAGTGGGATGCCCTGCTACATGCTGCTCACGTCGTCCATGGGAACGTCAAGACAGTCAACTTCCTCCTGCGATTCGGGTATGTGTTGCTGTGTGCTGCTTTCTGCAACGTGATTCCCTCGTTCTGAGTGCATCAACTTTGATCTCGTGTGGGTTTTTAGATATCTCTAAGGGTAGAAATTTCAAGGAGCCAGACAGACTCTTAGAGCCTGAAGTTTGTGCTGCAACGTGGCTTCCTCGTTCTGCCTGCGTATTGTTATGTGTGGCTTATTGCAGGGCTGACAGCGAGAGTCCCAAGGAGATGGTTGCTGCCATCGAGGCTGGTGCACCTTCCACGGTACGGCTTGTCCCTGAACAAAAATAGAAGGGGATGGAAGGGTTGTCCACGGTACAGTTGAGTCCCTGAACTCAACTCTCGATCTCACTCTTGAATTGATTTTTGCTCTCAACTCTGAAATTTATCACTCTCAAACCCACTCTGAGACTCAACCAATTAATACACCACTAAAGCCTGACAGCAATAGACCATTCTTCGTGCCAAGCTAGCTTGGTTCCACTTCCATTGCAGCAAGTCCTGCAGCAAGTCCATTGTACCCAAATCAGCAACAGCCCCATCCTCTGTTTGTACTGAGTCAGATGCAACGGCAGCAAGCATATGTTGCTCGTTTTATGCCTCCTATCACTGAACATCCCCTGTCCCCTGCCTGCTATCACTCCATCTCTCGTCTGCCATCCCCTCATCCACCAGTAGACTACTTGACATCCCCCATCCGCCTCTCTACTTCACCGGTCCTCACTGCTCCTCACTCCTCACTACTCCCCACTCCTCACTCCTCCCCGCTCCTCACTCCTCTCCACTCCGCATTCCTCCCCACTTCTTCAGGGCCTCACCCTCGTGGACTACGGGCGGAGCATTGACATGCGACATTTTCCAGAAGGTTCCTCCTTTGCCTCTGACAGCGGCACGGAGAACTTCCGGTGCCCAGAGATGGAGGAGGGGCGCCCGTGGACCACGCAGGTATGGCAAGTGTGGTGTGAAGTGGTACCTGTGTGGTATGGTGCGGTATGGTGTTGATTTGTGTGCGGTATGCTGCGGTACCTGTGTGACAGTGTTGCTCGAGTGTGGTGTGGGGTACAGTGTCAATGTGTTTGAGCACACTGACTCTACACTCGTCCCTACGCACTCTGTGCCATTACCTCTACCCACACCTTTTTATATCGCTCCTCCCTCTCTGTCCGATGCCTTCTTGTGCCGCTCCTATGCTGGCCGATCCCTATGCAGTGTGTGCCACGGCCTACTGTCTGTACCCACACCTTGCTATGTCGCTCCTTCCCTTCCCTGCGCCTTCTTGTGCCGCTCCTATCCAGGCCGATCTCTATGCGGTGTGTGCCACGGCCTACTGTCTGCTACACGGGCAGTACATAGAAGAAGAGGGGGTGGCTTCACAGGAGGCCGGCATTTTCTAGTAAACTAAAAGACCCATCCCTTTCTGTGCTGCTCCTATCCAGGCTGACCTGTTCGCGGTGTGTGCCACGGCCTACTGTCTACTGCACGGGCAGTACATGGAGGTGGAGAGGCTGCCTGCAGGGGAGGGCGGTGCCAGCGGAACAGCGGATGTGGACGGTTGTGATGGTGACATGGCTGCTAGCTCTGAGGAGAGAAATGTATTTTACTATCGCCCAAGGCTCCACCTCAAGAGGTAAGTCTAATTCTCGCTTGCGTGGTTTCCCCCTCGTGTCATTTGCCCTGGGGATGTTTTTGAGGAGCTGGATGGATTCTTTCTGTGTGTTTGTACCACTGCTCTCTCGCTTACAGCACTGCCATGGCTGGCTGGATGGCTGGCTGGCTGGTACTGGAACCATGACACGTGGCATGTGCTGTTTCACACGTATTTTGAGTCGACTTAAAATACGGCTGGCTGGCTGGCTGGCTGGTACTGGAACCATGACATGTGGCATGTGCTGTTCCACACCCACCTCAATGTGGCCAGCCTGCCCCTCCGCCAGCCACCAATTTCTTACCTTGTGTGTTCATGCCACTGCTCTTTCCCTTGCTGCTCTCTGCCATGGTGGCTGGCTGGCAGGTACTGGAACCATGACACGTGGCACGCACTGTTCCACACCTACCTCAATGTGCCTGCGGGGCAGCCTACCCCTCCCCCAGCCCCGATTCGCCGCCGTTTCGAGAGGTACTCGGCCGACCATGCTAGTGATGTTTCCGTGCTGCTCCGCAGACTCCGTAACCAGCTTTAGATCGGGGCTGGAATTAACCATGCAAATTGGCGACCTCTCTTATTCTCCGGTCTATATTAGTTGCCTTTGATCGTGATTTTGGGTTATAGCTGAAGTTTGGTGACCATGGTGATAGCATTGGAGGAGCCAAGCGTGTTTAGTGACATGAGCTAAAAGCAACGCATTAGCAAACTCATACCTTGTAGGTTATATAAGGGATATACTAGCTTATTAGCAATTCTGCCTCATCAGCGATTTAACCAACGCCCACCTGAGTAAGCACTGTGCACTCAGCAAGACCAGAAGGAAGTGAACTAAATTATTTGGATGTTCGAGCAAGGTGGTTTGTTGATGTAAGAAGATTAAAATTAGCGTAGAGGCATCACGACTCTGTGAAGTACACTCCGTGATTTGACACAAGCAGAGGCCTGAGCGACCGAGGTTGGGACGGTTGCACTTCGCAACGCTCACAATGAATTCCACGTGGCGACCAAACGCTTCCAGCTTGGCTCACAAGCCAGATGAACCTACTCGACGTTTCAGCAGGCCAGATGAGAGATCCAAGAAAGAAGCGTGCCTACCGTTCGGATTCGTATTCCAGAGCAGCAACGCGACGCGAACCTGTGATGTCAGCGGAATTCATATACAGTATTTTCAAATGCCATGTACGGACCGTGCCGCTGGAACAAAGAGAACACTCTCCTTTTGATTCCACAGAAGGAATGCCACGGACCGTACAACTGGAAACACATTCATTTGATTGCACAAATTCACTGCCGTATGAAGGGTGTTCAGGATCAGCAAACAAAGATGCGCCGAGATTACACATGACCACATTTCCTAAACACCTGAAAATGGCCCAACAATCTTCCCCAAAGCTTGCACGAACAGCTTGATAGGAAGATTCTTTCAACATTCGAGGCGAGTTCTCATCGGGCTGCGGCAGCTTCTTTCGGCACTGTGCGTGCCCCCTACATGCAACTCGCACTCCCGCACGCTCAACACGAGGAATCCACGAGCTGAGCGCCAGCTGGTGGCTGCCACGCCGGGCAAGCCCCCGCGCAACTTGGCATTTGTTTGGCGCGAGAAGGGACTTGCGCGGATGCTGTGCGGAGGGTTTTTTTGGCGGGGATGGAAGGGTGGTGGTGTGATGAACGGGGAAACTGGACAGTGGTGTAGGGGAAACCAACCACCCACCGAGGTAATGTCAGCTGTTGACTAAAACTACCCTGGTGTAGCTGCTCTTTGTGTGTGAGGTTAGGAGTGGGGTTTTTATATACACTCCGCTAATATCATCCAGCTTCTACACCAAAGCTTTTCTTATTCGTTGGGAGCTAAGATTACCTTCCGCTCCGAAGTTCTTTCGTACAAGCCGTAGCTTGATGCAGAAGCAGCACATCACACATGATGCGGGAGGAGGAAGCGATAAATGCGTCGAGTTACGAGGCACAGCATGGCTGCATACGGTTTCCATGGATTTTAGGATCCAAGTTTTTTGGTTCCATCCCCGAATACAGCTGTCTCCGCAGAGGCATAATCATTCGCTCTAACGTAAGGCGCTGCGGTGTCCCGAATCCCGATGACCCGACAGGGTTGGGGGGGGGCCAAGAAGACGCAGATTCGCGCTCCGCCTCTCTCCTTCGCAGATCGACTCAACCCTTCTGCGGCAGAAGGCTCGCTTGTACAACGTTGGTCCGCACAGCAACCAGTGGAGCCTCGTTCAGGCCTCCCTCCCCCCGCAAACCAAGACAACACGGCAAGAAGAAATCTCCGAAGGGAACTTTCCCCTCTCCGCACGCTTAGGATTTAAGCGCCGTGTTTCCGTCCACTCGATCCCCAGTCGCGTGCTGGTACGCTTTCCTGTCAGTAAGCAGAACCAGCGAGCGCCAGCTGCGGCAGTTAGCACCTGCTCCCTGCAGTCCGCGGGGTAGATCCGCCGGACGTGCCAGCAAGCGCCCGCCCCGGATTCCCGTGTAGCTATTTGCTCTCACGCGCAGATGTACCCTCCTCAGGATCCCGTCTCGCTTCTATTCGCCGTTCACATTGCGCGTCACTCGCGTGTGACGCAAAGCTCGCCTCTCATTGGCTGAGCCGGGCGCGGCGCGAACGGGTAACTGACGATGGGACCTAGCCCCTGCTAGCCTTTTAGGCAACGTGAGCATCGAAGGACATATCATTCGCGAAGGTGGCATATATTACTCGTCCACCGCCGAACAACACTCGTCCACCGCCGAACAACACTCGTTCGAGTGCGCTCAATGCTTGTTTTAGTAGCGTTCATTCCGAAAGAACCGCCTAAAGCAGCGCTCATTGCGCGGGGTGCGGCTGAAACCACTACCATCGCCCGGAGTCCGACTCGCGTCGACCCAGCATCGTCCGTCGCTTACCATCAGCCTTCCATTCAACCATTTTTCAACTCTTCGACTACTCCGTTCAACCGTTATTCAATCATATCATATCGTCAATGGATCCAGCTCATTCGTCTACTCCTTCCGCCCTTTCCGCCGCGATTGACGGCAGCAGCGACGCGGCGTTAGAGGAGGCCATCTCGTCCGCACAGACCGCCATAGCGGGCCTCGTGCAAGCCGTCCACGTGGCGAAGCGCAAGCAGCTCCAGCTCCGCCGATCGCGGGGAAACCGAAGCGACTCAGCGCGCGGCGATCAATCCCCCGTTACTGCAGTGACTCGCGCCGTGAACAACGGAACAACCACCTGTCCAATCCACGCCGCATATTCCGCCTCTCCCGGCCCAGTATGCAGGCCGCCTGTCCACTCCTCGCCGGCCTCCGCGGCAGCACCGGTCTCCGCCTTCCACAGCGGAGTCTCCGGGTTTGCTGGCGGGTCGAATGCGGTTCCAGGCACTTCTGGCCGCTATTTTCTACCAGCGCATTTCGTATCAGGCGATAATCGCGCCGCGAGCTGCGGCGGCGGCGCGATGGGTGCTGCGGCTCTATCAGGAGGCGGCAGCATGTGGAGCCCCGTGATTCCCGTTCCGCCGGCATTCGCGGCGGGGTTCCACATGCTGCCGCCCCCAGGGGTACCTTTCGCGGCGCCTCCGCCGGCGGCAGCCGCTCTGGCGGCTTTCCGCGGGTTTGACGGCGCTGCTGCCGCAGTTGCGCCGAGCGGAACCGCCAGTCCGTCGGGGGCAGTCCCTCTGGCGGGGAAGCGGCGTCGCGGGCGACCGCGCGGATCAGGCGTGGGAAATAAGCGGAGCAAAACGGCGGCGGTGGCGGCGGCGGCGGCGGCGGCGGCGGTTGTAGCGGGAGTGAAGCCGCTGGTCGCGTCTGCCACTGGCAGTGGTAGTGGCCGCGAGCTGAGTGCTCGGCGCAAGTCGCGCGGCGGGGACGACGGTAGCGCTGATGCGGAGAGCGCCGATTCCAAGATTTCTGCGCATTCAAAAACAGCGACGGATGCGCCAGTCGCGGCAGAGGCGGCGGCATCGGGCGCACAGGGCGCGCAGGGCGGGGGGACGCTGGGCGCGCAGGGCGCGGGGATGTATAAGGGCGTGCGGCAGCGGCGGTGGGGCAAGTGGGTGACGGAGATTCGAGAGCCGAGCCGGCGGTCGCGCATCTGGCTGGGGTCGTTTGACTCGTGGGAGGACGCGGCGCGCGTGTATGACATGGCCGCCTGGCTGCTGCGCGGGCCCAAGGCACAACTCAACTTCCCCCCGCCGCCGCCTCCTCCTCCTCCTCCCAAGGACAAGCCCTGCCACCCCGCCGCCGCTACAGCCGGTGCAGGTGATGCAGTTGGTGCTGGTAATGATGATGCGACAGTCGGCACGGCGGAAGGCTCTTCTGACAAAACCCCCCCGGCTCTCCTGCCCGTGCTGATGCCGGCCGCTACAGCCGAGGCGCTGCTGACGGCGGCCCGTGGGTGCGCCACGTGGCAGGGCGCGGAGGACGCCATTGCTGAGCTGGCAGCGGCGCTTAAAGCTGTGGAGGGCGAGGGGGGCATGGTGGAGGTGACTGGTGGGGCGGCTGCTAGGCGCTTTGCGGCTGGAGAGTGGATCGGGGAGCCGGCTGGGGCTGGTGCGGAAGAGTCTGGAGCGGTGGAGCGCGATGCTGTGGGGGTGAAGGAGAGCGACTTGGAAGCGGCGTTGAAGCCACTGCTGGTTGGAGTGGATGGGAGGAAGAAGGGGAGCGAGGAGCAGGAGAATGGGAGCAGCTGTGAGGGGATTGGGGGAGGTAGTGGATCGGGCAGTGAGAAGAGCGTCGCGCCTTGCAAGAGCTTCTCTGGGAGCGACAGCGACGGCAGCGACAGCAGCGACAGCCTGCAGTCGTTTCTGGAGGGCAGCAATGCCGGCAGCATTGATGCTGACGTGGATGGCTCCACCGCTGGCTCCGCATTCTCCTTCTGGCTGGACGGCGACTGCGACCTGGACTGCATGCCCTCGCTGCTGCACGAGACGCCCCATGACGAGCCCATGACGATGATGATGATGGGCAATCATGCTGCTTTTTGCGATGGCATGGGCATGCTGGATGCTGTGCCGGCTGTAGCGGCTACAGCCAGCGGTTGCCTGGATTCCTATGAAGGGCCTGGTGCCGGGGTGTTTCAGCAGCTGGGCGAGTTCAGCCTGTGGGACCTCTAGGCGATCAGCTCTTGAGAATTCTCAAAGGCGACTCATGGGCAGCCCGAGCTCCTACGAGGGGCCTGGCCTCGGGGTGTTTCAGCACCTAGACGAGCTCACCCTGTGGGATCTCAAGGGGCTTTCTTGCTGGTGATTTCTGCGATCACTGAAGTAGGTGCGAATTTGATGAGATAATCTTGGGGGATGGGATTGAGTCTCTTGTGACACTCCCTAGGTGAGGGAGGGGGATGGAGGGACAAGGGTTTAGCAGGGGGGTCGAGGATGGAGGAGAAGCATAGGTGTTGGGGGGGGTGTGTGAGGGAGGAAAGATGGTGAAGGGGGTCAAAAAGGTGTTGAGATTTGTATGATATTGGAGTAGGGGTTGGAAAGGGAGGGGCTGGCGGGGTGGTGTGGGGGATAGTGCAGTGCTAAGTGGTTTGTGTAGGTTCAGCCGCAGTGGTGGCTATCATGTGGCTCGTTGGGATGAATCATGGGGAGAGCATAGAGTCTTTCCGGTGGGCTCAGTGGAGTTTCATGGCAGGCTCGAGGAACTTTCATGGCAGTAAGATCCAGTAAGACCTCTCCTGCCTGCAACTGCAACTCTCCACCTGGTCCTTGCGGCTCTCTGCTTTCCTCATGATTCCGATCACATGATGGTTGGCATTCGGGGCTAGTGTGTTGTGTTATGTTGATGTTTTTATGTGTTATTTTGCTTTCCAAAGAGGGGAGATCCGAGAATGAGATACAATATGTTGAGTGCACAAGTGGAACACTGGATTGAAATGATTGGTTGTGGATAGATGGGTACAGTAGTCTGTACTAAACTTAATTGATTCGAAGGACTACACCCGAAGGTGTAGTTATCGAGGAAAGCCTTCACTCACCATAATGAGGCGGTTGGTTGGTGAGCAGCACCCTTTTCCGTTCGTGGTGAGTAGCTGGTCCGGTGACTGGCCTGGTCGTCAGATCCCTCCCATGACTGGCCTCTCATGTACAGTATGTGACGTCGACCTACTGAGGCCAGGCCCCACTGAGCTGGAAGCTGCAGTTTTGTTGGGGGATCACACAGTCACGGACGGTCAAGATAACAAGTGGTTTCTCCCAGAGAGTCATTACTGTACAGTACTGTGACGTCCCAAATGCCCGACATCATGCTTACGAATGTCCGATTGTCTGCCCACTCGGACCACTTTAGCCGATGGCAACTTCGAATTGCAAACGGCGTTGCAAAATTGGTCCTCGGTATTGCCATCTCAAAACAGGCAACCCAACTGCTCTCGAGGAGCCAACTTTTATTATCAAACCAAGACCAAGTTGTTGGAGTGACCCTTCCCGAGTTGCTGGAGGGTGATTTCGATTTTTTTTTTTAGAGCACTTGCTCGCTGCCCTCATTGAATGCGCACCAACGGACGCAACCGTTCTTGTCTGTCCTGGGTTCCGCGAAATATCAGACCAGGCCTTTCTTGCGTCCTTCCAACCTGCCTCACTCCCTTCGCTCGTGTTGGTCGACCAGACGCAGATCGCCAGCCAATAGACGAGGACCATGCCCCTGTCGTGGCAGCAGTCCTCAGGTCAAAGCACTGCCATAGTTGGCGCTCCAATTTCCCAAATGCTGAGGTCAGACATCCCAGAATCCACCCATAGCAAGTGCGTGGACCGTTGACACCATTGCTGCCACGCGTGTGTCTAACCAATTAAACAATTCCATGGATGAAACAAAAGTTCGGCCATTATCTCCGATACTCAAATTATGCCCGGAGCGTTTTTCGTTCGTACTCAACCGACAATTTCTCGTTATATTGCTCACATATACTGTTTCATTGTTTTATAGGCACAAAACTGAAACAAAGTTGCCACTAACACCTCACCTGCACATACCCCTGCAAACAAAACAAGATATAAAATGAAACACTTAGATAACCTGAATACACTTTGGGAAAATCAAACATAAATACAGGAAGCTACCAAATATTTAAGGTTGATGCCTTCGCTTTTGCCTGCAGTTTTTTAATGAGTGTTAATATACTTATTGTTCTTTACGAATGTTAAGCTCTGATCCAAGGGCGCGTAGATATGGATTGAAAGATTTCATCTCAAATTTAAAACTGTTGAAGACTTGGTTGGATTTAGGATTCCGTGATTGGTTGGCGAACTACAAAATCTATGACGAGCTGGGGTAACTTTTTTTGCTTCACCAATCACGGGCGAGCAAACCAGCCAAGTGTTAAACGTCAGGGTATAAGTGTAGAACGTTTGTAAATATGAGTCGCGAGTTTTAAGTTCACATCGAAAGCTCAATACAATTTTTCGTAATTTAATGTGGTAACTGCGTTCAGTAACAGCGTTCTGTTTCTATCACATTTCAACAGTATTATTAGCATAGAAAGTGTGATTAAAGAGCGAGAGCCAATCGGCGATGAGGAATACAGGTTGAGTATGAACGAAAAACGCTCCGGGCATAATTTGAGTATCGGAGATAATGGCCGAACAAAAAGTTCATCCACTTCTCAAGTGGACGCACGAGATTGAAATGCACTCCACTTCTCGGGGGTCACGGTGTCGCGATCCGCCTCTGCTTCTCGCCATGCTTGTGTTGCGGGGTGAGATGTGGAATCGTGAAGAGTCAGGTCTCAAGGATTTCCAAGCCATTGTCGGCAGACTCTACATTCTTTCATTTCCATCACTACGTGGAGCATGCTTTATCACAAACCGAAACGTTGGGAAATAGAGCAAGGAAGCGTGACACGTCTTGCCCGTCACAAAACTTCGTTATGAGCATGTCGGTTCCCACTGCGTCGCCGCGGGAAAGCCGTGCATTGTGAAATTGGAAATGCATCTTCAATCTCCATCACTGCTGCTGTTCAGCATTACTCAGTCAGCATTCCAAACTTCCGCACCTAAGCCCACGTTTTGCTGCTCCATCCACCAGAAGAAGCACCGAATCACCCCGTTTCCTTGTCCAGTTAGCTTGCACAGCGCAAGCACAGTCACTTCCGTCCATCACGTCTGTGTTCTGACGGTTGTTCGTAGCTCCTTGCTCTCGATGGATTGCGCCGTAAAGTACGTTGCCTGTGGACCTCCGTCCAAACGGATGCGTCACGGCGGTGTAGCGATACTCGATTCTGCATCCGACGCTATCCTTCGGTCGCCTGATTTTCGCTCCAAAATCGACGGTTTTTTTTCCGACGATGAGCCTCCGATTTCCGCGAACAAAACCGCAACAGACGCCGCACGGAACGGCGATACTGACGTTGATCTGACACTCTCACTCTCGCTCGGTGTCCTCGGGAATAGTAAACAGAATCCACGTCGACAATACGTGGAACCTGAATGCGCCGCATCGGTAAGAAAGAGAAACAATGAGGCAACGGCGCGTTCTGGAAACGTAGCGACGTTGGCGGAAGTCGCGCAGACTACCTGCGCTGTGAGAAGTCGAGAAACAGCCCCGGGCACTACCCGATCCCCCCAGATTGATCAGCGAAGCGCTTCCGGCGGCGGCAATGACTACCATGGTGCTATTAGAAGCATTGTTCCCACAACCGTCAGTCATCCCGGTGCGGCTTGGCTAAGTCACGAAGGTTCTCGTCTCGTCCACGCGGCGCGCGGCGCGGAGGATCCCTTTGCGAGGTTTACGGATCGCTACCAGATCATCTTGGGCGCAGGCCGCGCCATGGAAGCCATTACCGCAGCGGCGGCGGAGTCGGCGCAGATCGCGGCGCCATCGATTAGTTCCGACTCACGTGATAACGCTGCGTGCAATGACCGCGGAGTGTCACTATCAACCAGTAGCGCGGCGCGTGACCGGCCGCATGACGATTCGTCAAACGCGCCAATCGCGACAACGCCAATCATTGGGATGATCCCATCGTCGCAACTTGAATGTTCCTACGAGCATCATGCGGCCTACTCCCATGGTCGTGGGGAGCGTCGGCCCTTTCGAACCGCAAGTCCCATGGTTGTGACGATCACGGGCGGCGCCGCCATTCAAGTTGAAGGCGCTGCCGCTGACGGCGCCATTTCTGTTGGTGTGAATGCATTTGCCGATCATGGCGCCTCGGGCCGCGCCGGTGGGCGAAGTGCGGGTGTGGATAAAGTGCGGTGCTTTCGTGAATTGGCATCGTCTGTTGTCACATGGTCGCCTGACGTGTGGTCTTCGTGCCTTGCCACGGCGTTCCGTACGGGAGCGAATACTGGAGGGCGGAATGGCGGAAACTCAAATGACAAGAGCTCCACGAGTGAGGTGCCGCTGCATCCACGGATAATGAATCCAAGCGGGAATGGTGCTACTAGCGCAATAGCCGCGAGCATTCCTTTGAAGGCTCGCAGGAATTGGAGTTGTAACGATGTCACCCCCACTGCGAGCAGGCTTTTGCCGAGGCAACAGCAACTTGATGGAGTAGGAGGAGCAGCGGCGGCAGGATTGGAGGCGGCTGCTCCAAGGGCAGCAGGCGATCAGACAGCATGGGTGACCTTGGCCTCCGTACCAGCAGCAGCAACAGCAGCAGCCGCTACACCGTCACAGCAGGCGCGGGGAGGAGCAGCAGCAACAGTGCCAGCTCAGCACGCGGCAACGCGAGGTGTGTCGGATCCATGCGGATCAAGAACAGACGGCTTGATGCAGCAGTGCAATGAGATTCTCCAGGAAACGAGCCCTGGTGAGGGACGGAGTGTGTACGACTCACATGCTGACATCTACGCGCGTGCCCTCAAATCCATGGGGGTCAAGACGGGAGCGGAGGTAACTGTGAGGTCTGTGCCCCTTGTGAAATTGAAGAGCCCGCGCTTGGGGGTCCGGAGGGGAGAGCTGGATGTGGGCATGAGATGAGGTAGCGGGATCAAGTCCTGCTGCTGGGAGGAGTGTGAAGATGTCTGTGCGTGTCTGAACGCTGAGTAAAGTGCTCCCATGCAGCTTGGACCTTTCCATCAGTGCTTGTATGCACTGTCTGTTCTGTATCCCGCCCCACTGTAAAAGTTGCATCACTGCTCTAATATCTGACATCCAAGCTGCATTCATGACCCTAGTATGCCCTAGACAATGCCTGGAGTGGACAGAGACACTGCTGGCTGACAGTGCATATTTTGTACCTGGACCATTGCAGAACCACTGCTTATTGAAAGTGCATCACATCATATCACAAAAGCACTGTTGTTTGACTCTGCTCTGTAGCACTGCCACGGACTAAACGACCAATTACCACCACTTCCACATGGTTGTGTCATACGCAGAGAACTAATATCTGCAGTGGTACCGTAACCCTAGCGACTAACTGCATGGTGGGGTACCCTAACCTGACTACCGGTATGCTGTAGGTTCCGGAATTACCGCCGCGCTATGTCCCGTATCCTCCTCAGGCAGAGGCAAGGAATGAAAGAGAGCTGGTGGGTGTCAGAGTGAGTCCAGGTACCTCTGTAACTGGCCTGAGGCTGCAAGGATCAGGCCTGGAGAGAAGAGATGATTCAAGAAGGGAAAGGAAGCAGGGGAGGGAACGAGCAGGGAGGAGGGCGATTACATTCAAAAGTCACGGGCGTCAGAGAGAGTCCAGGTAGCTCTCTAACTGGTCTGAGGCTGCAAGAATCAGGCCTGGTGGTGGGAAGAGATGATTTGAGAAGGGAGAGGAAGGACGGAAGAGAATGAAAAGCAAGCACATGCTTTCTTGTGGACAAAAGGGTGATGACAAGCAAGAGAGTTGGTGGATGGTTGTTGACGCGTGAGATGCCTCAATCAGACTCAATAACGAGAAAGCAAGAGAGTGGACAGGATCAATGTAGATCGCGATGTAGCTCTGATGTAGCTCTCGATGTAGCTCTGATGTAGCTCGTGAAATTAATGAGGGGTTATGTTTTGTACCCTGAAGGCAGAGGCTTTGAGGGCAGGGATAAGGAGGATATGAGGATATACCTTGGGACAAGGAAGAGGGGAATACCTTGGAAGACAGGGGACGGCCTCCCTGGTCTTGACTTGAACTCGGGATGGTATTGTACGGCCAGGAAGTACGGATGCGATGGGATCTCCAAGATCTGACGGTTGGGAGTGGAGGAGACGAACAGGGGTGGAAGGGAGGGAGCAGAGAGTGGTGTGAGGCGGTCGAAATGGTATCTGATCTGAAGATCGGAAAACCGTTCTGGAACAAACGATTCGCTTTCGTCAATGCCCACGCCCGCTAAGTCAATGCTCGGTGCACGCACGCACGTCACAGTCAGCCCAGTTGTATGTGTACTGTCGGGTTACTTCGCCTAAGCCCACGCAACTGCATGCCCTATTCAGGCGCCTGAAAAAACTTTTCATGCGCTCACCTCCATGCGCCGCCCAGATTCGTCCCGGCCGACAAACTGGAGCCCAGCGGCTTCAAACTCGTGGATCATGTCTGGGTTCACCTCGTAGCGGTGCCGATGCCGCTCACTCACACTGCTGCTCGTGCCATACCTGGTGGGTGGGTACAACGGAGCACGATGAAAAGGTGTGCGTGATTATAGCGACTGGTAACTGGGGTGAACGAGCTTCAAACTCGTTAGTCATGTCTGCGTTCACCTCGTAGCAGTGCCGGTGCCGCTCACTCACTCTGCTGTGAGTGCCGTACCTGGCGGGTGGGTGGAAGGCAGGATAGGGGCTTGACGACGATTCACAACAGAGTATGATAACAGTGGTGCGCGTGATCACACCGGCCGATAACAGTGGTATAGCCCCTTCAGCGGTGCCGATGCCTCTCCACTCTGACTGCTGTTGGGTTGACTCACAAGCTTGGCAGATTGGCAGCTCGAGAAGAGCACAGGGCAGCAGGTGCAGTCATGGGGTCACAGATAGGCAGCAGCGTGAGGGGGGCAGGCAGCGGGAGGACTCACAGCTTGGCAGCGAGGCAGTCTGGGGAGTGGAGGACGGTGTCTCGCGCGCCGAGGCGCATGGTGGCGCCCATGTGCGTCTTGGACACCTCGGGCATGAATACTATGCACGGATGCGGTGATGCTGGGTCGAACTCCGTGCTGCTCGCTTTTGTATGCCCCAGCACCTGAACAGGGGAGGGGTGAGGAGGGCAGGCAGGCCGGCAGGAGGGCAGCGAGGAGGGCAGCAGGGAGAGAGGAGGGCAGGCAGTGGGGCACGCATGATGGTGGCAGGGGCAGCAGGGGTGCAGCAGCATGATAGTGGCATGGGATGGGAACGGGCAGCAGGGGTGCAGTGCCGATGCACATGCCCCCATGTGCGTCTAGGAGACCTATGGCACGAACCTTGTATGCACGGTTGTGGTGATGCTGGGTGAAACTGCTTCTGAGTTGACTCAAAAGCACCTATGCACAGGTGTGGTGATGCTGGGTGAAACTGCTTCTGAGTTGACTCAAAAGCACCTATGCACAGGTGTGGTGATGCTGGGTCAAACTTCATGCTGCTCGCCCCTGCACTTCAAAACCTCCAGTGGTGCCTATTTTGAGGCGCCTAAAAAACAGTACCTGGGGCTTAAAGAGGAACACAGGTGCTTACATTCCGGGCGTACTCAATGACGGCGATCTGCATGCCGAGGCAGATCCCCAGGTACGGCACGCGGTTGGTTCGGGCGTAGTTAGCTGCGAGTATCTTCCCCTCCACGCCTCTGTCTCCAAACCCACCCGGCACCAGCACCCCATCCGCTCTCTGTGAGCATTCAAAACAACAGGGCAAAGGAGGTCATGCGCAAGATCAAGTATGGTGGCCGGCAATCATCACTCCAGCAGTTTATTCAGCAGGATGGAGTAAGGACGAGCTCGTAAGAGGTGAGCCTAGCGAACCGTTTGGCCCTCGCTTAACGTATCTGCAAATTGCAAATTGCCCTCCTGATCAACGAATTGCCCTAGCGAACCAGTAAGGGCAAGGCATGATAAACAGTGGCATGTGAGTGCCTCGTGAGTGCATAAACGCTCACCTTCAAGGCTGCCCAGGCTTCTTTATACAGGTCTGGACTCTGGTGGGAGCATGCAGGGGCACACAGGAGGAGGTATAGAAAGCAGGTAGCAAGGGATGGCAGAAACTGTTAGGCTGGAGGGACCTTGAGATCTCAAGGGTTGGATGCAAGTTTGAGATCTCTAACGGTTTGTATTGGCAATCTCACGTGTTGAGGGAAGACGTGAGATTGGAAGCTGTCGGCCTACACTTTTGGCCGTACAGGGAGGAGGGGAGGTGGTGTGAGCGATGGGTGTGACTTTTGAAACTGCTGCATAAGGTCGCATAGGGGATGGGAGGGCCAGCACGCGTACCTCTTGCTTGGCAGCATCCTCCAGGTCAGATGATGCCACCCACTCGATGATTAACTTGCGCCCACACGCCATGGCTGCATGCTGTAGCGCCTGCACTTAGAGAGGGGTGAAGGGAGGAGTGGAAACAACTGGAAAGGAAGCCAAGGGAAAAGAATGTACTGTAAGGAAGGCATGAAAAGGAATGGATAGGCTGTAGCGTGGCAAGCTGTGCAGTGCGTAGCTTGAGCACAGAGAGATAGGAGTCGGATTTTGAGGCGCCTCAAAACTAGAATTCCCAAAAGGCATACCTTGAGCACAGAAAGATAGGAGTCGGATTTTGAGGCGCCTCAAAACTAGAATTCCCAAAAGGCATACCTTGAGCACAGAAAGATAGGAGTCGGATTTTGAGGCGCCTCAAAACTAGAATTCCCAAAAGGCATACCTTGAGCACAGAAAGATAGGAGTCGGAGAGGCCCGTGTACTTGCCCACCATGGCGATGCTCACCTGCATGGTGGTGATAGGGAGGGTGGACAGGTAGGGGAGAACGACAGAAAGGTGGGGGGGTAGAGAGGTGAGTGGAGAGGTAGAGAGGTGAGTGGAGAGGTAGGAGTCGGAGAGGCCTGTGTACTTGCCCACCATGGCTATGCTGACCTGCTCGCATGGCGCACATGGGGGTTTGAGGGTTTGAGGAGAAAGTTGTAGTTGTTTTCTTTTTTTTTTTGCCCCAAAATTTCAGCAAGGACTGTAATGCCCACAATGGTCACGCTCACCTGCTCCTATGGCAAGCAATGGGATGGTGAGGAGGGGTAGAGGTGTGGGGGAGGGAATGGTCACACCAGCAACAGTCACCCTAGCAGATGTTCACACCGGCAGGATAAGTTTCAATTAGCAATAACAACACCAGGAATATTCACCCTAACTATGCACTCACTGTCTCTGTGAGTTCGTCCCAGCTCTTGGCTCGGTGAGCCCATTCCTGGAGCTTAGGCTCGGGAGGCCTGCAATGGCAGTGTGGTGTGGGATGGACATAGGAGAACCGGCTTTGGGCGATGGACAAGTGTGTCAGCCACTCTAGCTACTTGTTTGCATAATGATGCGAGACGAGTCGAGTTTTGAGTCGACTCAAAAATGGACAAGTGTGTCAGCCACTCTCGCATAATGATGCGAGACGAGTGCAAATTAGCATCTATCTAGATCAACATGCGGTGATCCACATGTTGAGAGGTAATTCAGACCCACATGCGGAAGAGCAACCCTGGTTCCGCATGTGGAACCTAAATCACGAAGAGCAACCTAAATCACGAAGAGCAACCTAAATCACGAAGAGGATGGCCGTTTGAGTTACCAGACATGCAACGAGTAACAGGGAAGGGAACGTACTCGATCTGAAACTGCTTGAGAATGGACAGATGGGCACCTTGCTCCTGATAGACGCGAGAGGGAGGCACAGGGGACGGAGGGGTGTTAGAGGAAGAGGGTGTTGACGGGATAGGGAGCACTTTTCGGGCGCCTCAAAAGACTGCTTGAGGATGGACAGATGGGTGCCTTGCTCCTGAGAGACGCGCGCGAGATAGGCACGGAGAAAAGGGGGTTTGAGGGGCAGAGCGAGTTGAGGGGACACAAGGGGCAGAGCGAGTTGAGGGGACACAAGGGGCAGAGCGAGTTGAGGGGACAGAAGGGGCAGAGCGAGTTGAGGGGACAGAAGGGGCAGAGCGAGTTGAGGGGACAGAAGGGGCAGAGCGAGTTGAGGGGACAGAAGGGGCAGAGCGAGTTGAGGGGACAGAAGGGGCAGAGCGAGTTGAGGGGACAGAAGGGGCAGAGCGAGTTGAGGGGACAGAAGGGGCAGAGCGAGTTGAGGGGACACAAGGGGCAGAGCGAGTTGAGGGGACAGAAGGGGCAGAGCGAGTTGAGGGGACACAAGGGGCAGAGCGAGTTGAGGGGACAGAAGGGGCAGAGCGAGTTGAGGGGACAGAAGGGGCAGAGCGAGTTGAGGGGACACAAGGGGCAGAGCGAGTTGAGGGGACAGAAGGGGCAGAGCGAGTTGAGGGGACACGAGGGGCAGAGCGAGTTGAGGGGACAGAAGGGGCAGAGCGAGTTGAGGGGACAGAAGGGGTTGCGTGCGAAGAAGATACGAGTTAGCAGATGTGGGAAATGAGGAGTCGGAAACTTTTCAATGGTGCGACGCCCAAGCAAAGCAGACACTTGTTGCGAGATAAGAGCAAAGCAGACACTTGTTGCGAGATAAGAGCAAAGCAGACACTTGTTGTGAGATAAGAGCAAAGCAGACTCTTGTTGCGAGATAAGAGCAAAGCAGACTCTTGTTGCGAGATAAGAGCAAAGCAGACTCTTGTTGCGAGATAAGAGCAAAGCAGACTCTTGTTGCGAGATAAGAGCAAAGCAGACACTTGTTGCGAGATAAGAGCAAAGCAGACACTTGTTGCGAGATAAGAGCAAAGCAGACACTTGTTGCGAGATAAGAGCAAAGCAGACACTTGTTGCGAGATAAGAGCAAAGCAGACACTTGTTGCGAGATAAGAGCAAAGCAGACACTTGTTGCGAGATAAGAGCAAAGCAGACTCTTGCGAGATAAGAGCAAAGCAGACTCTTGTTGCGAGATAAGAGCAAAGCAGACTCTTGTTGCGAGATAAGAGCAAAGCAGACTCTTGTTGCGAGATAAGAGCAAAGCAGACTCTTGTTGCGAGATAAGAGCAAAGCAGACTCTTGTTGCGAGATAAGAGCAAAGCAGACTCTTGTTGCGAGATAAGAGCAAAGCAGACTCTTGTTGCGAGATAAGAGCAAAGCAGACTCTTGTTGCGAGATAAGAGCAAAGCAGACTCTTGTTGCGAGCAGACTCAGAGACCCTCCAAGATGAAATCACGAAGATAAGAACCGATCCAGGGATGCGAGATGATGCACGTGGCGAGACTCACGAGCAGCAGCAGCGGGATGTGCCAGATGTTCTTCACGTCATGCAGGTTCAGCACGTTTTGCACCTGCGTGCATGCACAGGCGAGCGGCCGGGCGGGCGGGCGAGAGGCATTTGGGCATGAGGGCATGAGAGCATGAGAGCACGCGAGGGCGAGAACACGAAAGAACCATTTGAGAGCACGACAAAGGAACGAAGGCAGGCTCGCATGAGAGTGCACCGTGCGGTGGAGAATGGATTTCCCAGCTACCCTCTCCCGGATTCCCTCCCCCCGTCCTTCCCTTCCCAGCCCCAAACCCCCCGTATTGTGCAGGCAGCGAGACCAACCCCACCCCCCGTATTGTGCAGGCAGCGAGACCAACCCCACCCCCCGTATTGTGCAGGCACCCTGCACCCGTTTGGGGCACCCTGCAGGCACTCACAGGCACGTGGCAGAACTGCGACAGCTTCTCTCGCGTGGATGGCTCCAGAGGCTGGTGAGGGACAAACCAGGGGCGGGGTGAGGGGGAAGGGCGGGGAGGAGGAGGAGCGGGAAGGGCGGGGGTTCGAGGAGCAGAACGAGCAGGGGAGCCATGCGTGCGTGCGTTGTGACCGTGCAGAAAGCGTGCTGGACATGCGTTGTGACCGTGCTGAAAGCGTGCTGGACGTGCGTTGTGACCGTGCTGAAAGTGTGCTGGACGTGTGGTGAGCATGTGAACCTCGGCGCTGCGGCAGGCGAGGAGGTTGGGCATGAGGCCGAGCGCCCTGAGCTCGTTTAAGTCGACTCGGAAATGACCAGATACACCGTGACTGCGGGGGAAGGGGAAGTGTACCTCGGCGCTGCGGCAGGCGAGCAGGTTGGGCATGAGGCCGAGCGCCCTGAGCTCGCGCACGCTGTGCTGCGTGGGCTTGGTCTTCTGCTCGCCCACCACTCCCAGCACCGGCACCAGACTCACGTGCACCAGACACAGATTCTCCTGGCCTGTATGGGTAGAGGGAGAAGATGGGTGAGGAGAGAGAGTAGGGGAGAGAGAGTGGGGATTGACTGAACCTCCCAGCACCGCCCAGCATGATCAGCTAGCACATGCGACCATGCGACCACGCAATTGCACACCACGCTTGCTTGCTCGACTGGTAACCCTGCTTGACATGTAAGCAAGGGACGACATGGACGATAATGATGACGATACGATATGACTAAAAACAAAGGGCAGGACAGTACGCACCAACTCTGAACTGAAACTGACGAAGAGCTTCAATGAAGGGCATCGACTCAATGTCACCTGGGGAGAGAGTCCAGCGGGAAAAAGGGTGCAGGGAGAGAAACGAGCAAACGAGCGAGAAAACATCAGGTGAGAACCAAGGGTGGCAGCCTGGCCTGGGCGAAACATCAGACGATCAACATACATCTGTGAAGGATAAGACCGCCCCACG
This sequence comes from Closterium sp. Yama58-4, assembly GCA_947470075.1. Lineage (NCBI taxonomy): Eukaryota > Viridiplantae > Streptophyta > Zygnematophyceae > Desmidiales > Closteriaceae > Closterium > Closterium sp. Yama58-4. The sequence continues at coordinate 761,824 of CANIUD010000196.1, forward strand.
TACCAACAGTGCCGCCCAGCTCGATGACACAGACGTCAGCACTCTCCCCACTGCCGTCCACTGGAACCTGCGCCACTCGCTCTATCCAATCCTGGATGGCCGTCGTGATGTGTGGTACCACCTGGATCGAAAGAGTAAAGGTTGGGGGGGGGCTCGGAAGAAGGGGGGTGGAGGGCTTGAGGATAAAGGCATCAACTGGCACCTGCGCCACCCGCTCTATCCAGTGCTGGATGGCCGTGGTAATGTGCGGTACTACCTGAGGTGGATAGGGGTAAAGCGATGGGGGAGTGCGGAGGGGTTCAGGGTTTAAGATTGAAGACTTCAACTGATACATGCACCGTGCGCTTGATGTATCCTTGGAGGGCTGTTGTGGATTGAGGCACCATCTGCACGGAAGAGAGGTGAAACGTTGGTTGGGTAGAGGGGGGCGCAGCGAAGGAGGGGAAGATGGATGGTGGGGGTGGGGGAGTACGGACGGGGAGGGGATGGGAGGAGGGTTTTACCCTGATGATTGCTTGCACTACACACTTAAACAAGTTCTGAACGGCCGTGATCGTGTGCGGTGGAAAAAAACAAGAGGGAGGGGGGGAGGGGGATCGGTGGAAGGTGAAGGGGAGTGGAGAGAGGGTTGAGGGTTTAAGGTTGAAGACTTCACGTATGTGTCTCTGATTGGTAGCGCGCAAGTTAGAGTCTGATGTATAGTGATGCCGTGCTTCGGGTTTCGGGTTTTGCCATGATGCAGTAACGGCTTCACGATCTCTGGCTTTGCCAAGCTGGCAGAATGCTGGAAGGAGATGCTCTCATGTCCCGCAATGCTGATGGAATCTATGAAGATTAAGGCAGGACTGCGTACACGCGCGTTACTCCAACGGCGATACTTTGACAGACCATTCCAATGACTCGTGCCACCCAACCGTCAGCAAAGCAGATGCTCGTTGCTCGAATGCAGATTCGGAATGGTAACATGCTGTGGATTGCTGTGGATTGCTGTAATCGTATTTACCTGGACGGTTTTGCCGAGGTAGTCACCACGCCTCTCTCGTTCAATCACGGACTGCCACGTGGGAGGAATCAGGGTTGGAAGGGAAAGACGAAACGATGAAATGAAACGTTCGCACAACGCTTCTGACGACTATTTCACGAGATTGGTGGAACCAAAACGACCTTACGGGCTGATCGACGACTTATGGGAGGATGTGCCAAGACAAGGCAAAGCACGGCAAGCCAAAGCAGGCCTACCTGATAGATCTTGCCAGTGGTGATGTTGTTATCTCTCGTGAGCGTTATGTCAAGAAATCTCTCGTAGTTCCCCAAGTCCAGATCGACCTGAAGCACGAGGATACACGGACATGCATAAGCCAAAACTTTAGCCGCTTCCGTGCATGCCATCCTTTAAAAGCCAAGCTTGATGATCAGCGAGACCCGATTCTGCCACTGAGATGTCAATGCGTCGCCACTATTTCTTGAAAAAGAAAGGTTAAAAGTTCTTTCTTGCACCAAATAGAGGTAAATAAACCCTCACCCCTTGAAACACCCTGACAACCTGAGACCCTCGAACTCTTCTCACCTCTCCGCCGTCGTCCAGAACAAACACTTCGCCGTGCTCGAATGGCGACATTGTCCCCGCGTCCGTATTGATGTACGGATCTGTGAACATTTGCGATAACGAACGAACCAGGCAAGAAGTTACCACGGTGCTGGCTTCGGATCTGGTGCTGGTTATCAGCAACCGCTTAAACTGGCAGATAAACGATGCTACTTCTCGTGTAACTATGACGATAGCATTCATACAATTCGTCAAATCCATCACGACACTTTTCGTACCGATCTTGATCGAGGTGACCCGGAGGCCGCATGCTTTAAGAACAACACCAATGCTGCTCGCTGTGACTCCTTTTCCCAATCCGCTCACGACACCTCCAGTCACCACCACGTATTTCGTCTTTCCCATAGCTCGTTACCAGCGGTAATGAAGCTGACACCTTGGCTTGCCGAGTCTAAGATGTAAGCCACTACACTTCGCGTTTCAGATTACACGATCAACAGCTGGTGCGCACAGCTACCACTGATAAAGCTGATCGTTTATTCAATACTAGGAGCTCTTTAGTTCGGGTCTCATAAACCGGAGCAGGGTGATGGATGCGGTACGTGGTAAATGAAGCTAGAGGTTCTGCGAGTAAATGTTTATGCCCCTGCTGGGATCGTTGCAGGCACGACACAGAGATCAGCGCACCCAGTTGACCCTGTAAGGGCGTGTACGGGCAAGTTTGGTTCCTAGTTGATCACGGAGGTTCTCTGCTCTAAAACGACGAAAACCAAATGAAAAGTGCATTCTCTGTGCTTGGGAAAACAACCCCTCTATCAGCCCCATTCCCACCATATGCCTAGGAACCGTCATTTGCAATACCCAAAACCCAGCCAATCTCAAGAAAACGCCTCAGGCGGGGAGGGGCATCGACACGGCGTCTTTATGACTCGCAACCAGCCAAGCATAAATCTGATAAGGCAGCTTGTAAAGAGTACACCTGAGATGGATAACTTTCACTTTGTACTGTAAAGAGCCAGCTTCTACGAGTACGCACTTGAAAGTTTGGGAGAGCTGTCGCAAGGCTTGATTCGTAAGGGCGTGGAACATTTTTACGAACACGTAGAATGGTCGAATTGTCGGTTGCTTCTGGCGATTGCGAAGCATTTAGGGAAACCCCACCGTGTGACATGCCCAGTATTCACCCTCACTCGACCGAATGTCAACGGTATTTCCCGTAGGATTTTTGTCACCCAAACCTACACTGTCCAGAGAAGTGGGACAACGTTTAACTTCGATTGTACCCCAAAAGTGTTTTCCAGCCCAACTCTACTTGCAAAACACAACTTTCCGCTCCCCTCGAGGTTCCACACCCCTTTCGAATGCTTAAACTAGTATCGGATGTTTTTTCTTAGTGGGGGTAGTTATTAGTGGGTGCCCCGCGTTCTGGCGAACAGAATAGCTTAAAAATCTCGCATCCTTCGCATCTCTGTTACACTCTTCGCAATCGCCAGATCCAACCATACGAGCGACCATTTGGCATGGTCGGAAAAATGTTCCACGCCCGCTATGTTTTGTCAGAAGAACGACAGGAAAAGGTCGATTTGCGTGAACGCCTTTTTCTTTCATGGGCATCAACAAATAAACAAATGGACGGGTTGGCCTCGACGAACCGGTGGCAAAGTGATGGGTAAACAAAATCAAAGCTGCTGTGATAGGATTCTGGCATCAAACTACAAGCAGGTTACCTGCCAGCCCGTTGGTTTGCCCTTGCCACGGTTTTCCCCCGCTGTACCCCGTCTTCGACTGTAGCCGCTATCCGCCCGCCCCACCTGTGCCCCACCCCCTCACACGAACGACGGGGAGACTGTTTCATGCATTCACCGCTGCAGATCCCAATCTCGGCTTCTTTCGTCTGCCCGCAAAACGTCAAGGGGGCACCTCCCAGTGGCATTGCTGCTGCACATTCACCGACAAAGTCCAAAGTCCAGACCCTTCCACTCATCCTGGCGTGGGCCAATCCCCTTTCGGTTCAACTTTCGTTTCATCCTCCTGCCAGAGAAGCGATGGATGAGATCCGTCCATCCTCCACTCCTGCCCTCCAGTCCCAGAGAGCAAACCCGCCAGAGCAAGCAAGCAAACCCTCCCTGCTCTGCACACACAACCGCCTCGTCTCCCTGCGGACATCAAGCAAACCCTGGTCCTCACGCCATCAAGCCCATCCACACGCCATCAACACTGCCAACCGTGATCCTCGTGTTCACTTTCTGCTTACTGATAATCTGCTGGCCCTTGGGTCCTCGTTCCTTGATTCGCTTAGTCAGGTTATAACTTAATTCGACGTAGTTACTCCTTAGTTGTCGTGTGCTCTAGGGTTTCATTCCGTGACTTTTGGTGTTGTTAGGCAAATAATAAACGACGTGCGTGTAGCAGGAACGTTCGATAGTTACTAAGAGCCTCGCCGTGCGGTCTTAGACATTCATTTATTTTTCCACGTGTTTGCAACGAAGTCGCGGCGCTTGCGACCATGGTTATATTACGGCAGACGCTTAGGAGTTTATGTTCCCCAGATGGATGGACCTATGCAGTGTTCTGGAAGCTCAAGAGACGTAACAGAATGTACGTTGGGGAATTTCCCGTCCTTGCAGGTTTTTCCAGCAGTCTCAGCAATATCGTGTTAGCTAACGTGTCTTCCTAACATTTGGTTCAGGGTCTTGACTTGGGAGGATGGATATTTTTCGATGGATACCCCGGGAGCGATTCAGAAGGATCAGAGTGCAGATATTAGTAGCATTGACGGAAATGTGCTCGGCATGGCGGTCGCGAAGATGTCTTATCACATATATTCGTTCGGAGAAGGGTGAGCACGAGTTCGTTTCGTGTCCAGGTTTCCTTCGTGTCCGTGTTTTTTGTTTCTCAACTCAATGTCTTCGTCCGCTCGTCTCTCGATACTTAGTCAGCGCCTGACTGTTGCGCATCATGGGGACTGGAAAGTCTGTTGTTACCACTGACGACTCAATCCATCCTACCGTTTGTTCTGCTTCCAGAGTCGTGGGAAGAGTGGCTTTCTCTGGGAAGCATCAATGGATATTCGCTCCACGATCTCAAGGAGCCTCAGGCATGGACTCTCGCCACGGGTTCTCGTCCATGAAGGGATATGGAGGCTGCACGGGTGTTGACAAGGTGTGTATCTAACTTCCATACGTAGCTGAAATCTAATGCAGATTTGGTTGGTCGTGTCGTTGTACTTCGCGGTGTTTCTGACGTGCCTTTCCTTGTGTTCGTACTCCTTCCAGTATCCATCCGGATGGGATGATCAATTTGCTGCTGGAGTGAAGGTGCGTACCATAGATTCCGTTTGAAATTCGTGAGCTGATTGCTGCTTTTAGCCCACTAAAGCTGCGAACCTGTTGTTTCTGACCTGACAGACTATTGCTGTCATCGCCGTTCCGGAGGGAGTCTTGCAACTCGGCTCCAGTCGATCGGTCAGTCTTGAAACCTGTTTCCGCCAGTGTTTTTTTTTTTTTTTCTACTTGGAAGTTCCATGTTAACTCTCGCCGTCTCTCCGTGTTGCGCAGATGCCAGAGGACTTAAAGTTTGTTTCTCACATCCGCTCTCTCTTCGCGGCGCTTCAAACAGTCCCTGGAGCGTTTCTATCCGATCTCTTCACGGAGAATGCCCTGAAAGCGAAATCCTTTCCCACGCCTGACGCGACCGCGCTTGCAGCCGCCGGATTTCCTCCCGACATCGCCGCGTCTCTTGGCAATCTCAACACGCAGTCCAATTTCCCCGGCGTCTCCTTCCCCGGTGCTTTCAACCGTCGTTCTCTCCAGCCCAACCTACAAAGCCTACAGATGCCTGCCCTAGCAGCTGCTGCTCCTGCAGCTGCTCCTCCAGCTCCATCTCGTCCGTTCGCTGGGAATCCTCTGGCCGTCTCCTCGCCGTCGGATCTCTTCCGCATTCTCGGAATCCCTTCCGACTGCCGCGCCGATGACCAGAACGCCTCTCAGTTCCTGGGCTCCGCGTCTCTGAAGCTGCCAGCGGACCCGAAGCAGGAAGCAGCACCTTCCTCCGACTACCCGAGCACCGCAAAGCGAGTGAAGGTCGCACCAGAGAGGACGACTCGAGCGTCCGTCGCCATTAGCCAGATTCAGCTCAACTTCTTTGACTCGGACCTCCCTCTAGGCGGAACTCCAATCGTGTCAAACCCTCCTCTTCCCTCTCATTCGTTGAATCACAGCCCCGTGGAGCGCACGTCGCTGCCGTCCAGACACTCGTCTCCCACGGAAGCTTCCGCCCACGTGCTCGGCCCGTCTGGCGAGCTGCTGGGTAGAGCAGAGGCGGGAGCGGGGGCGGGGCCGGGAGCGGGAGCGGGAGCGACGAAGCGGAAGGCGGTGGTGGATTTGGAGAAGGAGCTTTGCATCTTCCACAATCAGATCCTTAACGACCCCTCGCCGTCCCTCGCCAACCTCCCTCCCTCCAATCTCCCCTCCGCCAATCTCCCCTCCGCCAACCTCCCCTCCGCCAGCTCCGCCGCGCAGAAACCGATGGCGGCGGGCGCTGCTGCTTCGGGGGTGGGGTCAGTGTCCGAGCGTGCGTCTGCGCGGAGAAGCCTTGGTGTTGCCGGCGGCCTGGCGGGTCTGGACGAGCAGCTACTCGCGGGCATGACTGCTAGTGGCATGACTGCGAGCGGCATGACTGGGGGCAACATGACCGCGAGCGGCATGGCTGGCAATCGGAACGGGAACGCTGCTGCGCGGGCGTCTCAGTTCAACAGTTCCGGCGGTGCAGCGCTGGGATCTTCGTCCGCGTTTGGCGGCGCAGATGAGCTCGCGCAGGCCCTGGGGCTGCACTTCACAGGGCAGTTGCCCGTTGACTTGGCTGACTTGGCTTACCTGGATAACTTGGCGGACATTGGCGCGAACCAAGTGTCCGCCAACGGTCAGATGAGAAGCGCAATGAGCCGCGGGGTGTTCGACCAGGCAGGGGCTGTTGGAGCCGCTAGTCGCGGTGCTGATGCCGGTGGCTCACGGGGAGGGTTTCCCATGGCTTCTGGCCCGTCCGGCCCGCCGCAGCCGCAGAAGCTGCAGCACAGGGCTGGGGTGGCCCCTGCTGCCGGTAGTACTGTCGGATTTGACGAGCTGAGTGGGTCGCTGAGCAGGGCAGGTGCAGTGAACGGCGGTGTAGAGGCGGGGATGGGAGGGGCGGGAGCGGGGATGGGGACCAGCCTGGCGGAAATGGAACGGATGGCGACTCTGGAAGCGCTCATGCGGACCTCAGGGATGCTGCCTCGCCTGAGCCTCGCTGAGCTGCAGCAAAGCCAAGTCCTCAGCACCCACAATTCCGTGGCCGGAGCTGCTGCTGCTGCAGCGGAAGCGGCTAGTGCAGGGATGGCATCAGGCGTTAAGGTTGGGGGTCTCCCAGGGCTTCAGAGCAGGGCGAGCGTTGCTGGGAAGGCTGCGGGAGATGGTGGAAGAGGTGTGAGAAACGTAGAGCCTAGTGGGAAGGGCGTGTTCAAGTCTGAGACTGCGCTCAAGGCCTTGCCAGATCGGTCGGCAAACGCTGGTGTGCATGAGCTCGGTGTGCCAGAGCTATGTGGTGGTGGTGCTGCTGCGGCTGCAGCTGCTGGGAAGGAGGAGAAGAAGGGGACGAAGAAGAGGGGGAGGGAGGAGAAGCCGAAGCAGAGGCCTCGTGATAGGCAGCTGATTCAAGATCGCGTCAAGGATCTCCGAGGGATAGTCCCCAACTCCGAAAGGGTATGTTTGGGCTTAGATGGGGTCTGTCTTTTCATCTATGCTCCTGCCTTGATTTGGTGCTCTAAGTTGACTAATTAATTTATTGTATTCTTGCAGCTGAGCATTGATGGACTGCTGGAGCGTACAATCCAACATCTTGTGTTCCTGAGGGAGTTTTCCGCTCTGCGTGCAGACATTGACAAAGGCCAAGCCATGCTGGTGAGTTATGTCCCTAGGTTCATGATTGCTTCATCCCTCCTCTGTGCTTCACGTTGGATGACTAACACGGTTTTATTTTTGTGAGCAGGCGGATAAGAGTTTTGATGAATGTATGAGTGAATGCCCGGTGTCCGTGCAACAACTCTCGCCAACTCTGGTTCAAATCAAGGTGACTACTTTCCAAGTGTTTCATTGTTCACCATTGTAACAACATTGTCCAGGTCAGCTCAGCAGTGTGTTGATGTCTCATTGTGCAGGTCGAGTGGATTGGTAGCACTGTGCCGATTGACCTTGCTGATGGTCTTCGCCAAATTGGGCTGGTGGTTCGCAAGTCATCAGTCAAGTCCACTGGTGGCCGTGTCAAAGCACACATCATTGCTGAGGTGAGTCTTGCATTTCCTGATAGTGTTTCCTGTCCCTTTTCTGCGACGTCAGTTGGTAAGACACAGAGGTATCGTGTGTTGTACTATATTGGGGGATTGAAGTTATTACCCTCTTTTTTTGGGCAGTGCAAACAACTTGTGGAGCGAATGGACATCATGTGGCATGTTCTCCAGCATCTGAAAGATAAGCTGCCAGATATGGCCAGTGTGCTTTCTGGGACAGAGAAGCAGGTGGAGACAGGGAAGGTAGATTCTGTCTTTGATCCGGCAGATTCGTGCCGTCAAGTGGTGTATCAAGTCAGGGTCATGTCAGCTTGAAATGGCTTGGTCCAAGCTTTCGTATGTTCAGCTCTTCTACCTACCAAGTACCATATCATTCCTGGTTTTGCTGATGTCCTTTTGCAGAAGATTAATTTGATGTCAGATGTATCCTGAGTAATGTATAGGATTTACAGATAATCTGATAGGGATCTACAGTTTGATGCCACTGCTATGGTACCCGAACTGGTGCAAGTGGGACAGTTTGATTATCACTTAACCATAACTTTCTTGTATCAATACATACACCTGTATAATTCAGTCAAACATTCAGAGAAACATTCAGCTTTTGGTCACCATCAGGCGCTTGATATTGGCGATCTGTTTTCCTGGATTCAATCCCTTGGGACACGATTTGGTGCAGTTCATGATGGTGTGGCAGCGGTATAGCTTGAATGGATCATTCAAATCATCAAGCCGCTGCTTGGTATACTCATCACGGCTGTCCATGATCCACCTGAAACCTCCAGAAGAAACGAAGACCAATGTCACCTTCAGACGCAGGACTACCAATAAATCATTGAACCAAAACAGAAGAGAGAGAGAAAGAAAGAACGAAAATGAAGGAGAAGAAAAAAAGGCACAATGATCAAACGACTGGCTTGGGTTACAACACCTGTTGGCATTCAGAAGCGCAGACGGTCCGAGGTACTTCTCCGGGTTCCACCAGTAGCTGGGACACGAAGTGCTGCAGCACGCGCACAGGATGCACTCATACATGCCGTCAAGCTTAGCCCGGTCTTCCTTAGTCTGAAGAAACTCCTTGCCATCTTCCGGCAGCTTCTTGGTCTTCAGCCATGGCTCGATGGACTTATACTGCTGGTAGAATTGAGTCATGTCAACCACGAGATCTTTAATGACAAACATATGAGGTAACGGAGTGATTGGAATAGAAGCTCCTGGAGATGCTTCGATCTTGGTGAGACAGGCGAGGCCGTTCGCACCGTTGATGTTCATCGCGCAAGAACCGCAGATCCCTTCCCGGCAAGATCTGCGGAACGCGAGAGTCGGGTCGAGCTCGTTCTTAATCTTAAGCAGGGCGTCAAGAATCATGGGCCCACATTCCCTGGTGTCAATGGTGTAAGTCTGAAGACGAGGCTTTTCGTTGCGGTCGGGATCCCATCGGTATATCGAGAACTGTTGCGGGCCCTTAGATGCAGCGGCAAGCGCGGGGGCCGATCCGCTCACGAACGTCCTGAAAGGAAGCTTTCCTGACGCAACCGACTTAGCGTTCTGCCGCGCCAGGCGCGCAACAAGGCCTCCCACCGTCATAGCGTCCCAGGAGTTGAACGAAAAGAACGACCTGCGAGCACGACCCTGAAGATCCTACCGATGTCGTCCTTAGCTCGGCACGGCACGCTATGGAGTAGGTACAACACTACCAACAACACCTAGTTTCTCGGGTTGGCTGCTGATTGGTATGTTGGAAGTTCCACGAAATCTATACCTCCCTTTGATGTGTAGGGGAGTCTGCGCTGGCAATGGATATTCGCTTAGTTGGCTGATAAAATGCACCAGGGGAAGGAAAGGACCTGTTTCCACTGCGAAGAGCCCAACGTCCACTGGAAAGGCGAGTACAGTATCAGTGTAGAGTGCGAAGGCCCTAGCTCGCTCGGAAGGCTGCCACGCCAGCACATGGTGACGAGTTCGAGAGTGCGTTAGATGAAGCCTCGTTTTATTGCGGGCCAGCGACTGGAATCACAACAGTTACGACGGTGGATATGATGCATGTTATAGAGTATTCTATCCTCCAAAAGAAAAACCACTGGAATAACTAGTCTCTGAATTATAGGGAGACTATTATAATACCAAAAACTATTTTAACCAAAAACTATGTTAACAGAACCGCCAGTACGTAGGATTGGTTTTTTTTTCTTTATCATTAAGGCGCATCCAAATCAGAATCAAATTTAACCACACATCTCAAGACTAATATAAATATCTTAATGTCATACCGTAATCTCCCGGATACAGTATTCCCCCGCGGAGAAGACCCTGGGTCCTCTTTCCAGACCAAGGGTCTTTTATTCCGAGCTGTTCTCGTGAGGACCCCCCTTTTTTAAATAAATATTTTAAGACCCCCCTCATTTGTCAAACTTTCGAAAAAAATGTTATATTCTTAACGAATCTTGGGGATTTCTGGTGCTCGGCTGACTCCTCATCGGGCACAAAATGGTGACGTGAGTCAGTTTCGCGTCAAATTCCAGCTAGGATTCGATTTTGCGCGGATTTTACTGTTCAGATTCGAATCCGCGTCAGGGAAAGAATTGAACACCCTCGGTAAAAGCCTGACTTTCTAGTGTTATGAGTGAATACATTGTGCTCTATGAATTTTTTATGTGTTCAGTGGTCTTAATAAATATGCCCCTTGGTATTGTTCACCCAATCAAGTTTCACAACATTTTTGATAAGACCCCCGTGTCCTATATACGGGAGATTACGGTACTTCCCTCAAGTATAATCATTCTAATCCTCTCAGAAACTACTGTAATAGGTGCATTCCTATGTTGACGCTTCTTTAGAACTCCACGTCACAAACGCTTGTAAATATTCTTAATTCTCCAAATTCATGAACATATAATGCAAAGAGTTTTTGCAAAGTTCTGTGTTTAGAGTACGCTAGAAACTATATAGACATCTTGGAGATTTTTTATAAAGGTGGTAAACAATTCATGGCATGCAATTGGATGTGAAAGTATTACTATAGCAAAATCCATCTCTATATACAAATATGAGGAAATCCACAATCACGGTAATCAAGCATGATTGATGTATTATATGCAAAATTGATGAGTTAGATTAATTTTAACAAAGGGATGCAGGCAGAACTAATTCGAATGCCTGTATTTAGGCAAACGTTTTACACATTGCTCTGGGTAGAAATGGAAGAATAGAGTGATGAACCCCGCTCTGCTGGACTGTTTGTATCGAAGAATGTTGGTTGTACCGAGATTGGTTTGGTTTCGAGGCTTTTTTGATAACTTGTTCAGCCGATCGGCATATCAGCAACAGTGAATCAGCTGTCGTGGTCCACATACTGCAACAAGTTTTGTTTTGAGCAGAGGGCGGAGCAAGAAAACCACAGAGCACATCTGCTGCGCTGCGCCGAAACCATGCCAGACAGAGAGAACCAGTTGACGCTTGTGCGGAAGGAACCTTTCGGGCTATGAACGCAACGCAACGGAAATCACGGTTCTATCGGACGGACATTGGACAGTTTGAGCAGCTTGGGCCGTGCTGGCTCTTCCACCAGAACGTTGGTGTTGGATGGGCCCCCTCAACAGTCTCCAATTTCGGAGGCGAGGGTACGGCACATCATTGCGATGGTTTGGCCTACACTCTGTAGAGAAAGTTTGGTGGCGCGGCGGTATAGATGAGAGCAGGGCAGCTGCCTTTGCCGGACTGCCTCAATGAAGTGCCCGAAAATACACTTGAGGTGTTATTATACTCTTTTATCAGCCGTGAGAATTACTTGGACTAAGGCTTGCACTGATAATGAGGGTCAGCTATTTTCACAGGCTCGCAACAGTATACTGTGCCACGGGACCAGCATGACCTCAATGTTTCTGGGATAAGTTGCGAGCTGTCCTACTTGTGTGACATTCCATTCCTCCCGCCTCGCCCAATTCGCCTTGCTTGCACCCTTGCCTCCGTCCCTTCCGCCCTTCCTTCCCCCTTCCCTCAGCCCTCCACCTCCCTCTTACCCATTTGCTTGTCAACAGAAAGTCAAGGAACCCAGAGATCGCCGCGTTTCACCGTACTTGAACCAGATAAATCCCATCAGATCGCATACCACCCTATTTTCAAGGAAAGGCGGTTCTGTGGCGAGCCACCTCTCCCCTGGACTAAATCGGAGCCAGGCACAGATACTGTGAAGCAGACCATTTTACGTACCTGATGCCCTCCGTGCATGAACTTCTGCTCTAATTGAGACGAGTATACGTTCATCTTCCAACTGATTTAGCCAACCGATGGATCAGTAATTTTTGCTGTCTGACATCTTTTGCGTTCGTAAGCGCTTAGACTCTGGGCTATTTGCAGCAATTTAGGATATTTCAACCAACGTGGATCGACCGCTTTTTGCGAGCGACACGCCGTTTTGGCTCTTCGAGCTTGAGCCATGTCGTCGTTAAGTCGAGAACTTGTGTTTCTGATACTACAGTTTCTCGATGAAGAAAAGTTCAAAGAAACCGTTCACAAGTAAGAGCTCTTAGTGACCTGTTTAAGATCTTACCTTCAGAAGTCAGAGCACAGTGCGTACGTTTTTCGTCAAGCGCACAAAATTATTTCCGAAGTATGTATGGAAAAAGTATATATCGTGTGAGTAGGCATTTCAGGTTTATTTATACCCCTCCACCCGTTATACCCGCCCATCGGTTAACCGACGCAGGCTCGAGCAGGAATCGGGTTTTTTCTTCAACATGAAGTATTTCGAGGACCAGGTGGTGGCTGGCGAGTGGGAGGAGGTGGAGCGCTACCTCGCGGGTTTCACCAAGGTCGACGACAATCGCTACTCCATGAAGATCTTCTTCGAAATCAGGAAGCAGAAATACCTCGAAGCGCTGGACAAGTGCGTGGTTTGCCGCCCTCGGTGCATCGAATTGTCGCTCCCGGCGTTGATTTCCGCCGTTTTTAGTCATCCCCGTTTCAGATAGTCGCTTCGGTTAAATGAGTCGCGATAGGTAGGAATAATGGACGCGCAGTTTGATTATGCTTTCGAAATAAGTCGCGACGGAGCGGGGACGACATGTCTGACGTCAGCGGTGACGTCACCATGTCTGAGCCACGCGTGTAACCGTTAAGACCTAGACTGTGCTTTCGGGTCACAACGCGCTCGTCCGTCAATTCACATCCTCGCGATCGTCTTTTCGTCTTCGAAATTTATTGTTTCGGCTATCTCCATTCCCTGTTTGATTTCGCGCGTGGACCAGTGGCCTTTGCTGGCCTTTCGTCCCTCCTGTCACTCCGCAATTATTGCATTTAACTTATTACGACATTATTGTATCCTCCCATGCTCGCCCGTCCGATCTCAGGCAAGATCGAGCCAAGGCTGTCGAGATCCTGGTGAAGGACCTCAAGGTTTTCGCGTCGTTTAACGAGGAGCTCTACAAGGAGATCACTCAGCTACTGACGTTGGACAATTTCCGGTGCGTTTTCGCTTCTTGGGTTATTTAAGGTCCGTTCCGTTTCACAGCGCGGTTATTCGGACTGCGCCTTGGTTAAAGTCCGTTTTGTTTTGTAACGCGGTTCTTTGGGCAGCGCCTCTAGCCGTTAGTCGACTGTCAACAACCATGATAGACGTTCTTCATCGTTTTCAACGCTGGTCACCACCAGTAGTACTTGTCATACCTGACTCTGGTAGATAGCATGCATTTCCGTCCAGTCCTTGGTGCAGCCAAGCCTTCCCTCAACGACCATCGGCTTTCCCACCACGTGTATGATTGCACGCATCCGACGTTTTCTCGCCCCGCCTCGTTCGCCGCGTCGATCCCCCCACCCCACCCCCTCCTCTCCTGTCTTCCTTCCGTTCCGCACAGCCGTTTCCGCATTGCGCATTGCGCGTTGTGCAGCGAGAACGGAACGAACAGCTGAGCAAGTATTGGGACGCCGAGTCGGCGCACAACGTCATGCTGCTGACCAACTCCTTCCTCCCTCCCTCCCTCCCTTGTCCTTCCAAACCTCTTACCGCATTACATTGCGTGCACTGAGCTGCAGGGAGAACGAGCAGCTGAGCAAGTACGGCGACACCAAGTCTGCGCGTACCATCATGTTGCTGAGAAGTTTGCTTCCCCCTCCCCTTCCACCTATACCCGGCTCTGTGCAGCGAGAACGAGCAGCTGAGCAAGTACGGCGACACCAAGTCAGCGCGCAACATCATGCTGCTGGAGCTGAAGAAGCTGATCGAGGCCAACCCGCTCTTCCGCGACAAGCTGCAGTTCCCCAACCTCAAGAACTCGCGCCTGCGCACGCTCATCAACCAGAGGTGCGTTCTCAGTCGTCCAAAAGGCAGCACCTGCAGTTTTCGAACCTCAAAAACTCGTGCTTGCATGCTTACCATCCAGAAGCGGGGTTGGCCGCGTCCCTCTCCTGATGCGTTCTGTCAGAATAGAGACGCCATGACAACGCGCTGTGCGACCTCGTGTTCTCTTTGGGAACCACCTAGCTCAGACGAACAGCTCCTTGGCGGAGAGATGATGACAGCGCGTCCTCATGAGCTTACCTACACTTCCTGGCCTGTCATGACCATGCTAAGTAACCTGCTCTCTCTCCCTTCCTCTTTCCCTCCCTCCCTCCCTCCCCATCCCCTGTCCCCATTCCCACCAGTCTCAACTGGCAGCACCAGCTGTGCAAGAACCCGCGCCCCAACCCCGACATCAAGACCCTCTTTGTGGACCACACCTGCGGCCCTGCTCCCAACGGCGGACGCACACAGCCGCAACAGCCTGCTCCGCCCAACTCGCTTCTCTCCGCCGTTCAACAGCAGCAACAACAGCAGCAACAGCAGCAGCAGCAACAGCAACAGCAGCAGCAGCAGCAGCCGCCCAAGGCCCATCCGTTTCCCCTGGGGCCGGTTGGCGTGGGCGTGGGCGTGGGCGGGCATGCGGTGAGTCTAGGGATAGGATAGGACCCTGGGGGGTTGGGAGGTTGGAGATGAGGTGTGGTGTGGTGGTGGGACCGTGACGGTGCCGTGGTGTTTGGTGTGGTGAACGTTCTGGTGGTGAACAGACAAGAAAGTGCCTCCTTTCCCTTGCCTGCAATGCTGTGCCCACATGCATCCAATGTTCAACCCTCTCCCTTCTTCTCCTCTCCAACCTTTCTCTTCCTCTCCCCTTTCCCCCCCTCTTCCCCCTTTCTCTTCCCCTCCCTGCCCCCCCCTCCACCACGTCCTTTGCTCCCGCTCCTGCAGCAGCCACTGCAGCCCTTCCAGCCCGGGGGGCCATCCGCCTCCACACTGGCGGGGTGGATGGGCGGACAGCCGCCTGCAGCCGCGCCTCCCCCCCACGCCGTGGTGCCTCCCCCTCCTGCCAACATGCCCCCAGGGCCCAACCCAGGTGCGTGCCCGCTGGTTTCCTTGTGTGATCCACTGCAGCTCGTGCTCGTGGGTTAGTGCAGCACACCGGTGCCATACCGTCACCCCGTTTCTCTCTTACCCGTTTGTGTGTTTGTGCTTGCTGTCGCTTCTTTTCTGCTCCGTCGCCCTATTCCCTCTTCCCCCTTCCCCCTTCCCTCTTCCCCCTTCGCCTGACCGTTTTCTCTGCCAATGGTTCCTGCCCGCCGTCTTCCCTGTCCACGCTGTGTGTTCCCACCGCAGCGATGCTGAAGCGGCCGCGCACGCCGCCAGGCAACCCAGTGGCGGTGGAGTATCCAGGCACAGGGGACTCTGATATGGTTCTCAAGCGCCCCAGGGGCGGCATGGACGAGGTGAGCTGCTGCAGGACTTGAGGGCGTGGGCGGGGTGAGGTGAGGTGCTCTTGAGGGGTGGGGTGTGGCCGAGGTGATGTGTGTTCGGGAACAGAGGACTCGGGCATGGTGCTCAAGCGCCCCAGGGGCGGCACGGACGAGGTGAGGGGCTGGTTAAGGCGTGGGCAGGCAAAGTGAGGCGTTGTGAGGGGTGTGGCGAGGTGAGGTGCTCTGGTTGTGTTCAATAGGCATCTTGAGTGTCTTGGCTCATGGCATAGCCTCATTGGGCACAATCTTTTTCCTGCCTCCAGTGACTTCTCTCCCTCACTCCACTTTCCCACCTTCTCCCAACCCCACCCACTCTTCACCAGGTCTACGGCCAAGTCCCGCCCAATCAGCAGCCGCCACCTGTCCCAGGAGCAATCCCAGGCCCGCCAGTACCAGCAATAGGAGGCAACGTAGCAGGGGCAGGCCTGGGAAGCGCCGTGACCGCCGCCGCCGCCGCAGCAGCTGCAGCAGCGGCAGCGGCAGCTGCAGGGGGACAGGGGCCAGTGGCGCTAGGAGCAGGGGTGGGGGGGGCGGGCGGGTATGCAGTGGAGGATCTGCCCAAGACGATCGCAAGGAATCTGAACCAGGGCTCGTGTGTCATGACCATGGACTTCCACCCCTACCAGCCCACTCTTCTGCTCGGTACAGCTCTCCTATTGAATCCCTTTCTCCTTCAAATGACCCGCCCACCGTTTTCCATGCGTTTATTCTTTCGCTGCCTCCTGCATCCCATTCCCTCCCTCGGACTTTCCTGTCATGCCTTCATTTCGCCCTTCCACCGCGCGGGCTTTGCTGTCGTGTGCTGCTGTCCTAGTGCGCCACTGTATCGTTCTCTCCCCTTAATCCTGACTGACTGGCATGGCCACCCTTTGTGTTTTCCTTTGGCTTCTTGTGTGCATCTCTGTATACAAGTCTCTGCATGTGTGAGTGTGTGGTGTGTGTGCGTGCGCATGTGTGCACGTGTTTCTGCATGTATGTGTACATGTGTGTGTGTGTGTGTGTGTGTGTGTGTGTGTGTGTGTGTGTGTGTGTGTGTGTGTGTGTGTGTGCATGTTCATTGCGAGCATGTGTGTGAGTGTGCATGCTTTCTTGTATTCACGTCTGTGTGTACACGATATGCATGTCTGTGTGCATATGTGCGTGCATGCGTGCATGCTTGTGTGGGAGCAGTGGGCAGCAACACGGGGGACGTGGCCATATGGGAGGTGGGTTCGAGGGAGAAGGTGGTGGACCGCCCATTCAAGCTCTGGGACCCGCAGCAGTGCTCGCCTCAGTTCCAGGTGCGTGCAACACTCTCAGGTGCTCAGAGCACTCTCAAGTGTTCGCAATACTCTCAGGTGCTGACGTGAGCTTTCAGGTGCTTGCTGTAGCTCCAGGTGCCATCCACAGCTTTATTGACCTCCATCGGAGGTCGTCCAGGTGCAGTGATTCAACGTCGCCGTCCCTCCCTCTCACTACCCATTCATGCAGACGTTATGGATGAAGGATCAGACCATCGCTGTGAACCGTGTCATCTGGGAGCCTAACGGACAACTCTTTGGTCAGTCCTCGTGCCTCTGATCCCCTCTTTCTGCTTTCCTTGCACCTCTGTTCCTTCCTTATTTTCGACGCTTTACTCTTTGGGCCCCTCCTTTCCTATCCTTGCCGCTCTGGACCCCCTCTCCTTATTCTTGCCCCTTGTGGTTTGAGACGCTTCAAATACCTGCATCTCATCTCTGTGTGAGTTGGTGCTGATGCTGCCCCTCATGCTTCCCTCATGCTTGTGGTGTTGGTGCATTCCCTCCTGGCAGGAGCGGCGTTCTCAAAGCACATGGTGCACATCTACACGTACCAGAACCCTAGCAGCATGGGGCAGCACCTTGAGGTGCGTGCGTGCGTGTGCTAGAGTGCCGGAGTGGCACAGTGACACTTGAAGCACTGTTGGCTGCAATTGAGGTGTACGATTCGCGCTTGTGGCTACCCTGCTTGCAAATGCACTTGCTCCTTGCTGCACCATGTGAGGGAGGATGGACAGGGCAAGCGTTTGCAGCCAAAACCATGGCTTATTTTGTGCTGCAAGCACCTGAGGTTGCTTGCCTCAACAAGTCTGTAACGTATTCTTGCCTTGAGTCCCCCAAAACATGAGTGTCACCTTGACACTCATGTCACTAGCACATGTGTTCTTGCCTGTTGGTGTGTGCAGATCGACGCGCATGTGGGTGGTGTGAACGACCTGGCCTTCTCTCACCCCAACAAGCAGCTCTGCATCATCACATGCGGCGATGATAAGACCATCAAGGTCAGTCCGCCTGTTCCTGTGAATGTGGATGTGCGAGTGCGTGTGCTTGTGCATGTGCACATGTTCTATTCCCCATGCCCCATGCCCATGCCCAATACCCATGCCCCACGCCCCGTACCTATGCCCCATGCCCATGCCCATGCCCCGTTCCCCATACTCCATGTCCCATGCTTATACCTCATACCCCATGCCCCATACCCCTTAACCCCAAATCCCATGCTGCACACTCCACTCCACACGGCACGCATGGCACCAGGTGTGGGAGGCGAGCAGTGGGCGCAAGCTGTACACGTTTGAGGGCCATGAGGCGCCTGTCTACTCCGTGTGCCCACACCACAAGGAGAACATTCAGGTGCGCATTTGGTATATATATATATATATATATATATATATATATATATATATATATATATATATATATATATATATATATATATACAATGCCAGTTTTGTTCTCCCAATTTGTACTTGATCTTTACTCTTTACTCTTCTCCTCCCCCCTAGACGCACTCCCTCTGAACACTCACCCCTTCCCCTTGCGTTCTCTTCTTCCGCAGTTCATATTCTCGACAGCCATAGACGGCAAGATCAAGGCATGGCTGTATGACCATCTGGGGTCGAGAGTGGACTACGATGCGCCGGGCAAGTGGTGCAGCACCATGGGGTACTCCGCTGATGGCACGCGGTGAGTCACACATAGGTTCGAGCCTAAGATTCATTGCCTCACAGAATAGATGCTGCTTTTCATGCTCTGACAACAAGCTATCAGTCACCTGTCACTGTCCACGGCATTAAAATCGGATCCTCTCTGTTGTTCGCACACAGTGGGTGGTGCACCACCACCCTTTTCCGCACAGTTTTCCCCACCACTCACCGAGGTGACTTTTGAGTCGACTCAAAAGTCACTTCTGACAACAAGCTATCAGTCACCTGTCATTGTCCACGGCATTAAAATCGGATCCTCTCTGTTGTTCGCACACAGTGGGTGGTGCACCACCACCCTTTTCCGCACAGTTTTCCCCACCACTCACCGAGGTGACTTTTGAGTCGACTCAAAAGTCACTTCTGACAACAAGCTATCAGTCACCTGTCATTGTCCACGGCATTAAAATCGGATCCTCTCTGTTGTTCGCACACAGTGGGTGGTGCACCACCACCCTTTTCCGCACAGTTTTCCCCACCACTCACCGAGGTGACTTTTGAGTCGACTCAAAAGTCACTTCTGACAACAAGCTATCAGTCACCTGTCATTGTCCACGGCATTAAAATCGGATCCTCTCTGTTGTTCGCACACAGTGGGTGGTGCACCACCACCCTTTTCCGCACAGTTTTCCCCACCACTCACCGAGTTGACTTTTGAGTCGACTCAAAAGTCACTTCTGACAACAAGCTATCAGTCACCTGTCATTGTCCACGGCATTAAAATCGGATCCTCTCTGTTGTTCGCACACAGTGGGTGGTGCACCACCACCCTTTTCCGCACAGTTTTCCCCACCACTCACCCTCGAATCACCCCCCCGCCTCTCCCTCCTTCCCCTCTCCTCTCCTTTCGGCCCTTATTTCAGCCTCTTCTCCTGTGGCACGAGCAAGGAGGGCGAGACGTCACTGGTGGAGTGGAACGAGAGTGAGGGCGCCATCAAGCGCAGCTACCTGGGCTTCTTTGGTGCATATAACTCCCTGCTTTCTCTCTCCACCTCCCCTCTCCATCACACATTCCCCCTCCCCGCCCTTTCCTCCCGACCGTTTTTCCCCGCTGCAGCCTCTTCTCGTGTGGGACGAGCAAGGAGGGCGAGACGTCACTGGTGGAGTGGAACGAGAGTGAGGGCGCCATCAAGCGCAGCTACCTGGGCTTCCGCAAGCGCTCGCTGGGCGTCGTGCAGTTTGACACCACGCGCAACCGCTTCCTGGTCGCTGGTGACGAGTACCTCATCAAGTTCTGGGACATGGACAACACTGCCGTGCTCTGCACACTCGATGCTGATGGTGGCCTGCCGGTGAGTGTTGCTCTCTTTCCCTGTGAGCCTGCCGCCTCATCAAGTTCCCCTTGATCCTTGCCAGTGACGAGTACCTCATCAAGTTCTGGGACATGGACAACACTGCCGTGCTCTGCACACTCGATGCTGATGGTGGCCTGCCGGTGAGTGTTGCTCTCTTTCCCTGTGAGCCTGCCGCCTCATCAAGTTCCCCTTGATCCTTGCCAGTGACGAGTACCTCATCATCAAGTTCCCCTTGATCCTTGCCAGTGACAAGTACCTCATCATCAAGTTCTGGGACATGGGCAAGGATTGAAGAAGTGTTTTGAGACGTCTCAAAACATGGGCAACAGCACTCTGCTCCTGCACTGTACTGCACTGCACTGCACTGCACTGCACTGTACTGCTCCTGCACTGTACTGCACTGCACTGCACTGCACGCTCAATGATGAGGTCTGCTGCTGCACAGCCAGGCGACTCCATGGTTATGGCTCAGTTCCAACTCGTACAGATGGGATAGCAAGCAGCAGTCTGATGCGCCTCTCTTCTTTCTTCGACTCCTTCCCTCCTCCTGCCAGGCGAGTCCCAGGGTGCGGTTCAACAGGGAGGGCTCCCTGCTGGCAGTGACAGCGGCAGACAACTCGGTGAAGATCCTCGCCAACGACATGGGCCTGCGCCTCCTCCGCAACCTCGAAGCCGCCGCTGCCACCGCTGCGGCCGCTGCCGCTGCCGCCGCCGCCGCTGCAGCTGCCCAGAGACCTGTGGACACTAAGGTGGGTCGTTTGTGGGCTAGTCAGTCGTGCCTGGTTGAGTCGTGACGAATCTATCTGTGAGGTGCATAGTAAACAGGCTGCAGCTGCTCATATCTCTACCCGTCCCCTGCTTCCCTGCTTCCGTGCTTCCGTGCTTCCGTGCTTCCGTGCTTCTGTGCTTCCGTACCTGTCCCTTGCCCTGCTTCCGTGCTTGCCACTCTCTCGACTAATGTGTCTGGTCTCACTGTCTCTGTTTTTTTCTTGCTTCCCCTCCATCTGTGCACAGCAGCCGCCACCACCCGCCCTGCCCCAGCCCCCATCGCAGCAGCAGCAGCAGGCAGTGCAGGCAGCAGCAGCTGCAGCTGCCGCCGCTGCCGCTGCTGCTGCTGCTGCTACAGGCATCTCAACAACCACCCCCTTCCCAGGCGCCATCTCAGCAACAGCAGCAGCAGCTGCAACAGCAACAGCAACAGCAACAGCAGCAGCAGCAGCAACAGCAGCAGCAACAACAGCAGCAACAACAGCAGCAACAGCAACAGCAGCAGCAACAACAACAGCAACAACAGCAACAGCAGCAGCAGCAGCAACAGCAGTTGGATCGTTCGTCCCCTGCTTCAGCTCTTACTGCTTTGGTAAGGTTCTTACGCGTTTTGAATATCGTAACTCCTTGTGCATTGCTACACTCTTTGATTCAACCAAGTGGTCGGGAGTTATCAATCACTCCACTGGCCAGTTGGAGACCCACCGTTTTCCTTTCATTTCTTTACAAAGCAGCCATGAAAGTCGTGTCAGCCCCTCTTGTGCGTGGCTTATTAAAGAGGATAGGGTGTGCTTCAGCTTAGACGTTCAGCTTAGGGTGTCCTTCAAGCATTCGTGTCCAAATGATTGTAAGTGTCCTACCACCGTCTCACTTCACCCCTCCAGTGCATCTCTCTGCTCTCTTGTAACCTCCACACTGCCCCTCTTATTCCCTCCACCTCTCATCCCATCCTGCCGCCCCGTTTTTCCTCAGTCCTTTTCCCCACCCTTGGCCCCCTCTCTCCCCTCGCTCACCTTTCCCCTTCCCCCACCCTCCCTCCACGCCCCTGCTCTGCGCACATCAGAGGATGCAGGAGGACGGTCCGGACAAGAAGGGGTGGAAGCTCACTGAATTCTCGGAGCCCTCGCAGGTAGCTTCTCTTTCCCGCTCCCCCACTCCCCTCTCCCCACTCCCCTCTCCCCACTCCCCTCTCCCCACTCCCCCTCTCCCCACTCCCCTCTCCCCACTCCCCTCTCCCCACTCCCCCTCTCCCCACTCCCCCTCTCCCCACTCCCCTCTCCCCACTCCCCCTCTCCCCACTCCCTCCAACCTTCTCCCCTTCTATCCCACTCGGCCTTTCTACTCACCTAGTTCCAACCTTCTCCCCTTCTATCCCACTCGGCCTTTCTACTCACCTAGTTCCAACCTTCTCCCCCTCCTCCCTTCTTCTGTCTCCCCCCTTGCCTGTGTCTTCACGATTGCCGTGTGTGTTCCCTCTCCTGCTGTTTGTGACCATCTACTTTTGCTGCTCTCTCAGTACGTGCTCCTATCCCCTCCCTCCATCCTAACCTGTCTGTTCCCTCCATCTCTCCGAACCTCCCAGGTCCGGGCCGCCCGCCTGCCGGACAGTCTGCCGCCCAGCAAGGTACTGCGTCTGATTTACACCAATTCAGGCGTGGCGCTGCTGGCGCTGTCAGCCAATGCCGTGCACAAGCTCTGGAAGTGGCAGCGCTCCGACCGCAACACCAAAGGACTGGTCAGTGTTCCGGTGTATGCACGTAATTAATTGCTTTTGAGACCCCTCAAAAGCCAACTCAGGCGTGGCTCTGCTGGCGCTCTCGGCCAATGCCGTGCACAAGCTGTGGAAGTGGCAGCGCTCCGACCGCAACACCAAAGGACTGGTCAGTGTTACGTAAAAAAAGTATACTATACGTCCAGGGTTTAAGGTTAAGGTTTTGTGGTTACGGGTTGTTGTTCAGTATGATTCTCCCTTGCCCTCCCCTCCTGCCCCCATACACCAGGCCATTGCGAGCTCTGTCCTGCAGCTGTGGCAGCCAGCGAGTGGCATCATGATGACGAAAGACACGGGGGATTTGAGCTCAGATTACAGGTTGTTTCGTTTGACGACATGTGTTTTCTTGCCCTGCACGTATGAGCTCAGATTACAGGTTCTTGCCCTCCACTTCCCCCATACGCGCAGGCCACTGCAAGCTCTGTCCCGCAGCTGTGGCAGCCGGCCAGTGGCATCATGATGACCAACGACACGGGCGATGTGAGCTCGGACGACAGGATTGACAGTGTCGAATGTCTCTTAACCCCCATTCCCCCCCTCCTTTCACACGCGCAGGCCACTGCGAGCTCCGTCCCGCAGCTGTGGCAGCCAGCCAGCGGCATCATGATGACCAACGACACGGGCGATGTGAGCTCGGACGACAGGATTGACAGTTTCGAATGTCTCTTAACCCCCATTCCCCCCCTCCTTTCACACGCGCAGGCCACTGCGAGCTCCGTCCCGCAGCTGTGGCAGCCGGCCAGCGGCATCATGATGACCAACAACACGGGCGATGTGAGCTCGGACGACAGGATTGACAGTGTCGAATGTCTCTTAACCCCCATTCCCCCCCTCCTTTCACACGCGCAGGCCACTGCGAGCTCCGTCCCGCAGCTGTGGCAGCCGGCCAGCGGCATCATGATGACCAACGACACGGGCGATGTGAGCTCGGACGACAGGATTGACAGTGTCGAATGTCTCTTAACCCCCATTCCCCCCCTCCTTTCACACGCGCAGGCCACTGCGAGCTCCGTCCCGCAGCTGTGGCAGCCGGCCAGCGGCATCATGATGACCAACAACACGGGCGATGTGAGCTCGGACGACAGGATTGACAGTTTCGAATGTCTCTTAACCCCCATTCCCCCCCTCCTTTCACACGCGCAGGCCACTGCGAGCTCCGTCCCGCAGCTGTGGCAGCCGGCCAGCGGCATCATGATGACCAACAACACGGGCGATGTGAGCTCGGACGACAGGATTGACAGTGTCGAATGTCTCTTAACCCCCATTCCCCCCCTCCTTTCACACGCGCAGGCCACTGCGAGCTCCGTCCCGCAGCTGTGGCAGCCGGCCAGCGGCATCATGATGACCAACGACACGGGCGATGTGAGCTCGGACGACAGGATTGACAGTGTCGAATGTCTCTTAACCCCCATTCCCCCCCTCCTTTCACACGCGCAGGCCACTGCGAGCTCCGTCCCGCAGTTGTGGCAGCCGGCCAGCGGCATCATGATGACCAACGACACGGGCGATGTGAGCTCGGACGACAGGATTGACAGTTTCGAATGTCTCTTAACCCCCATTCCCCCCCTCCTTTCACACGCGCAGGCCACTGCGAACTCCGTCCCGCAGCTGTGGCAGCCGGCCAGCGGCATCATGATGACCAACAACACGGGCGATGTGAGCTCGGACGACAGGATTGACAGTGTCGAATGTCTCTTAACCCCCATTCCCCCCCTCCTTTCACACGCGCAGGCCACTGCGAGCTCCGTCCCGCAGCTGTGGCAGCCGGCCAGCGGCATCATGATGACCAACGACACGGGCGATGTGAGCTCGGACGACAGGATTGACAGTGTCGAATGTCTCTTAACCCCCATTCCCCCCCTCCTTTCACACGCGCAGGCCACTGCGAGCTCCGTCCCGCAGCTGTGGCAGCCGGCCAGCGGCATCATGATGACCAACGACACGGGCGATGTGAGCTCGGACGACAGGATTGACAGTTTCGAATGTCTCTTAACCCCCATTCCCCCCCTCCTTTCACACGCGCAGGCCACTGCGAACTCCGTCCCGCAGCTGTGGCAGCCGGCCAGCGGCATCATGATGACCAACAACACGGGCGATGTGAGCTCGGACGACAGGATTGACAGTGTCGAATGTCTCTTAACCCCCATTCCCCCCCTCCTTTCACACGCGCAGGCCACTGCGAGCTCCGTCCCGCAGCTGTGGCAGCCGGCCAGCGGCATCATGATGACCAACGACACGGGCGATGTGAGCTCGGACGACAGGATTGACAGTGTCGAATGTCTCTTAACCCCCATTCCCCCCCTCCTTTCACACGCGCAGGCCACTGCGAGCTCCGTCCCGCAGCTGTGGCAGCCGGCCAGCGGCATCATGATGACCAACGACACGGGCGATGTGAGCTCGGACGACAGGATTGACAGTGTCGAATGTCTCTTAACCCCCATTCCCCCCCTCCTTTCACACGCGCAGGCCACTGCGAGCTCCGTCCCGCAGCTGTGGCAGCCGGCCAGCGGCATCATGATGACCAACGACACGGGCGATGTGAGCTCGGACGACCGGGAGGGAGCACACCCGGTGGCGTGCATAGCGCTGTCCAAGAACGACTCGTATGTCATGTCCGCCTCGGGGGGCAAGGTCTCTCTCTTCAACATGCTCACCTTCAAGGTGCGTGCTGGTGTGCTGTGTTTGTGAGTGAGTGAGTGAGTGAGTGAGTGAGTGAGGGAGGGAGCGAGGGAGGGAGCGCACCCGGTGGCGTGCATGGCGCTGTCCAAGAACGACTCGTATGTCATGTCCGCCTCGGGGGGCAAGGTCTCTCTCTTCAACATGCTCACCTTCAAGGTGCATGCGGGCGTGCTGTGTGTGTGTGGGTGTGTGTGTGTGTGTGTGTGTGTGTGAGAGAGAGAGAGAGAGAGAGAGAGAGAGAGAGAGAGAGAGAGAGAGAGAGAGAGAGAGAGAGAGTGAGGGACGAAGCCCACCCAGTGGCGTGCATTGCGCTGTCCAAGAACGACTCCTACGTACTGACCTGCGTTGACCTGTGCTGACCTTTGTTTACCTGCATTGACCTGTGTTGACTGTACTGACCTGTATTTACCTGCGTTGACCTGCGTTGACCAGGTGATGACGACGTTCATGGCGCCGCCCCCAGCAGCCACCTTCCTGGCGTTCCACCCCCAGGACAACAACATCATTGCCATTGGCATGGATGACGCCACCATCCAGATCTACAACGTGCGCCTCGATGAGGTGAGCACTGCCTTGGTGCCGCATTCTCATGGGCGTTAGAAGGAAAAAGGAGTTATAACCTTGAAGAGATAGGAAAAAGGAGTTATAACCTTGAAGAGATAGGAAAAAGGAGTTAAACCTTGAAGAGATAGGAAAAAGGAGTTATAACCTTGAAGAGATAGAAAAAAGGAGTTATAACCTTGAAGAGATAAAATCATTAGGATGGGCTTGCTGTGGGGCTGCATTGGAGCAAAACTGTCTTTCCCAGCAGCGTCGTTTCTGGTGCTCCTGCACCTGGACCATGACAGACCCAGATGGCTGAAGGGGCACAGCAAGCGCATCATTGGGCTTGTTTTGAGGCACCTTAAAAACCTCCTCTTCTTCCCCCCTCTCCCACCCCCTCCTCCTACTGGCAGGTGAAGAGCAAGCTGAAGGGGCACAGCAAGCGCATCACAGGGCTGGCCTTCTCCAACGCCCTCAACAGCCTCGTCTCCTCCGGGGCTGACTCGCAGGTGAGGAGTGGTGGTCCTTGGCTAATCGCACTCTCCTCATAGGCGTGGAGAGGAAGGGTTGACTTGCAGGTGAGGGGAGGAGGGGCTGACTCGCAGGTGAGAGGAGGGGGCGACTCGCTGATGGGGAGGAGGAATGGTGGACTTGGTAAAAATATCCCTGGTATCATGGGCTAATCCCTAGTGACCCCATTCCCTGCACCGCTCTGAATCTTCCGCCATCCCAATTTCGCTTTTCTCCCTACCCTGTCTTCCTCAACTTACTTCCCACTCCCACACCTCCCCCCTCCAAACCCTTCCCTCCAACCCCCCTCCCTCTCTCACAGCTGTTCCTGTGGAGCATGGATGGGTGGGAGAAGCGAAAATCTTGCCCGCTCGCGCTGCCGTCCCGTTCATCCCCGACACAGCAGGCGGACACGAGGGTGCAGTTTCACAACAACCAGCAGCGCCTGCTGGTGGTGCACGAGTCACAGCTCTCCACTTCCCCCTCCCCCCCTCTCCCTCCCCAACCCCCTCCCCCTTCCCCCCTCAACTCCCCCCACCCCAGCTGTTCCTGTGGAGCACGGACGGGTGGGAGAAGCGCAAGTCGCGGCCGCTCGCGCTGCCGTCCCGTTCATCCCCGACACAGCAGGCGGACACGAGGGTGCAGTTCCACAACGACCAGCAGCGCCTGCTGGTGGTGCACGAGTCGCAACTCGCCATCTACGACGCCGCCAAGCTCGACCGCCTGCGCCAGTGGCTGCCCCGTGACCTCGGCCCGCTCTCCGCACCCATCACTGCCGCTGCTTACTCCTGTGACTCCTCGCTTGTGCTTGCTGCGTTCGCGGATGCCACTGTCTGTGTGTTTGACGGGGATAGCCTTCGGCCGCGGTGCCGCGTTGCGCCTTCGGCGTATGCGCCATCTGTTGGGTACGCACTTCGCTCCGAGTCTTTGTTTCGTTTTTTATATTTTCTTTGTTTTTTTGTGCGATGTGCTCCCACGTTCCTTGTTGCCCCCTCGCCCGTATCTCGCTCTCTAGACCTGTCCAATTCAGCTCGTGCCTTCTTGAAGTCTGCTGCTGTCTTTCTGTTCTCTAACCCACTGTTTCACTTGTGTGCATGCGTGCTATCGTTTTTGCTCTCTTTTTGCATCGCAGCCTGGGTCTTGTGGTGCCTCTGGTGATCGCAGCACACCCACAAGATCCAAACCAGTTTGCTTTGGGTCTAAGTGACGGGTCCGTGCATGTGTTAGAGCCCTCTGATCCTGATGGAAAGTGGGGCCCACCCCTGCCTGCTGAAAATGGTTCGGGGGCAGGTGCTATGTCGACAGGAGGGGGAAGTGGAGGGGTGGACCGATAAGGTTTGCATATGGGGATTTTAGGATGGATGGTTTTCACTGACGGGTATGGGAAGAAAAGTCTGTCAGAATGCACATGGTTCTGGCATAGATGTGAGATAAGAGCAGGTGATCTACTGGGACAGTAGAGCTGCTGAGCTTGTGAAAAGGCTCAGCGTTTTTTTGAAATTGGCGCGCATTGAGTGGAGCCTGCTGGCCTTTGGCCAGGCCCGTGATGAAGAGTAACTCGCTCTCTTGTTCACAGGGAGCAGATTGTTTGAGAAGTACTTCTGGAACGGGTGTCTGATTACTAACAGAATTGGCTTGGAACGTATAAGCGTCAAGGCGTGCACATTGCTACACCTACGAGCTTTATTTGGGACACAGCAACTTCAATGTTTCAAATTTGCTTTCCCGCCAAATTTTTACACCTCTCTCGGCTGCTTCTCCTGCACGACTCCGCCGTTTGGAGGCGTTTTGAAGCAACATCCTTCCTTTCGTATCGTCCAGTTTGCTTTCCGCTGATGAAAGCTTTTCCTGCCTAGAACAACTACATACCCCCCATCGTAGCTGGGACGGCCACAAGGCTCCTAACGCGCTGGGACTGTGTCCTTTTCATAGCATCCTTCATTCGTGTTCTTCACGTGTTTCCACGTTAGGCACTAATTGCTCTCGTTTCCTCTTATTGCTCTCCTTTCGTGTTTTAAGTTTTCCCGCGTAAAGCGATCCGCCAGGTACCTAACCGCGCATAGTCAAAGCAGTAAATCAAATAAGTCCCACTTGTAGATTGGAACGTTGAATTAAGGCGTAAAGTCCGAGCAGGACTGTTGACTTCTCAGGCGCCTCTCGGCACGTCTCAAAGCTTGGTAGTAGCCTGGAATTGACTAGCTAGGCCTGGAAATCGACCAGCTAGGTCGGAGTAGCAGCGGTAGCCATGGACGCGGGAGCCGACTCGTGGCCGGTGGGCTCGCTAGTTCTCGCTAAGGTTCAGGGCTATCCGCCATGGCCGGCTCAGGTGATTCTTTCCGCATGCCTTCTTTTTTTATATATAAATTCCTATTATAGTAATGCACATCTTCTGTCAGTTGTCGTGCTTGAGGTTTTGCTACCTTTCCGTGTTCCACTGCTGAATGCAGAGTCGTTTCTAATACATGCGGTGTTCCGTTGTTTGGTTGGGAACAGGTCATGGATCCGTACAAGTTCAAGAAAGAGCCGCAGGAAGGAAAGATTTTCGTCCTCTTTCTGCAGCCGCGACAGATGTGAGTCTCTCGATCTCTACAAATGTTAGTTTCTCAATTGCGACTGATTTGTGGCTCTCGACCACGAGAAGTGTGTGGTAACCCAGTGGTCGTGCCACTCGTTATTTCGAACCTTCGTTGCATTTGTGCGAACTAAGCTTTGTTTAAGCAATCGCTCTCGACCAGGTTTTTTTTTTTTTTTTTTTTTTTTTTTTTTTTTTTTTTTTTTGAACGGCCTCGCTTCTGTGCTTAAAAGACCGGTTGACTTGTCCAACCCCTCCTTCTCCGCATAGCAGCCGATTTCGCGATGCCAATTAAGCTGAGCAGATTCTCAGAAACAAGGCGAGGGGACACGCAGCATACTAACTCCCCCCCTCGTCTCCTTTCCTCCTCTTCCTCCGCTCTTCCCCTCTCCGTTCTCCACCACGTGCCAGTCGGTTCTGCGGGCCGGACGAGCTAGACCGCTTCGAGGGCGCGGCGAGGGAGAAGGCTATAGCGCGCAGCCGGCGCAGCAGCTGCCTGCCAGACTACAAGGCGGCGCTCGACGCGTGCCTGGCGCAGGAGGCAAGGCTGGCGCTGCTTGCGCAACGGCAGCAGGGGGCAAGGCAGACGCGGGCAGAAAGGCAGGAGCGCGGGGAGAGGCAGGAGCGGGGAGAGAGGCAGGAGCGACAGCAGCAACAGCAGCAGCAGCAGCTGCAGCAGCAACCGCAACAACCGCCGCCCCCGCAGCAGCCGCAGCAGCCGCAGCAGCAGCAGCAGTCACCGCAGCAGCCGCAGCAGCAGCAGCCGCGGCAAGGGTCGTTGCGGAGGGGGAAAGGAGAGGGAGAGGAGCCGCCACTAGTGGAGCAGGAGGAACGAGAGGAGGGGAGCAAGGTCGGGACGAAGGGAGGGAAGAAGGGAGGGAGGAAGCAGAAGGGTGCGAAGGCGCGAGGGAAGCGGAAGAAGGAAAGCGAGGAGGAGGAAGAGGTGGAGGAGGCGGAACAAGAGGAGGAAGGGCAGAAGGGACGAGAGAAGGAGCGAGGGGAGGAGAAGGAGGAGGCAGTGCATGTGGAGAAGGGGAGAGAAGCGGGTGTGCGTGGGCAAAGCGGAAAGAAGAGGAGAAAGGCAGGGTGAGTCTTGGCAGGCTTCTATGGTCGTTAAAGCACATGGTTTTTTTTACCGTTCTCGTCTGGACGATCCTGCTGCCAGCTTATGTGGCTTACTGTTGCCTAGTTGTAGTTCCCGCTTGCATCACGTGATGGTTTTTTTTTTTTCTTCACTCTGAATCTTTTAGATGCACCCTTTTTTTCAACCCGCCCGTGTTATGCTTTCCTTCCTTTTATATCTTCAGGGTGGAAACTGAGGCTGACGTGGCACGGCCAGAAGCTGACGTTGCAGAGGTTGGAGCAGGGGCAGGAGCGACAGGCGAGGCAGGAGAGGAAGGCGAGGCAGGAGAGAAAGGAGAGGCAGGAAAAATAGCAGAGGGGCTGATTGCGGATGGGAAGGACGCGGGAGGAGCGGCGACGGGAGAGGAAAGAGTGGACATGCAAATGGGTGCTAGGACGGAGGCTGAGAGAGGGGACAAGGAAAAAGACGACCATGAGGAGAGGGAACTTATGGATGGAGAGGCGGAAAGACGAGCGGAGGGACGAGACGAGGGAGAGGCAGAGGAAAGAGCAGGAGTTGCGCAAGAAGGAGCATCAGTGGGGATGGAGAGGGTAGGCACAGGCGACCGAGAGACAGAAGCAGGCGCTGGTGAGGAAGTGGCAGGGAAAACGGCGAAGAAAGGTGGCAGTTTGGTTTATGCTAGGAAGAGTGCGAAGGGGGGGAAGCGAGGAAGAGGGGGGGAAAGCCGAGAGGCGGGAGAGGATGTAGTGGCGGTGGCAGGTGCAGCAGCAGCCGAAACACAGGCTGCAGCTGCGGCAGCAGTTGTGGGAAGTAAACTGGCAGCAGCAAGTGAAACCGGAGCTGCAGCTGCGGCTGAAGCAGTTGTGGGAAGTAAAGCAGCAGCAGGAGTGGTGGCAGCGGCACGCGAGGATGTCTTTTCGACCCCTCCAGTGGGGAACGTGCTGTCGACCCCTCCAGGACTAGAAGTGCTGTCGACCCCTCCAGTGGGGAACGAGCTGTCTACCCCACCAGGACTAGAAGTGCTTTCGACCCCTTCTGGGGGGAGGGAGAGGCGGGCAGCTGCTCGGCGTGCTGCTGCTGCCCTGGCTGCATCTTCTGGGGGGAAAGGCAGGGCGGGGAGGGGGGAGAGGGAGAAGGGGGAGAAGGCGGAGAAGGCGGGGGAGAAGGCGGAGAAGGCGGAAAAGGTGGAGAAGGCGGAGAAGGCGGGGGAGAAGGAGAAGGGGAAGGTTGGAGCGGAAGCAGGCGAGATGGACAAGGAAAAGGTGGAAACGGGCGGTAAGGGGAAGCAAAAGGGGAAGGTCGAAGCAGCAAGGGCAGGAAGAGTAGTGACAGGAGCTCAAGATAAAGTGACGGCTGATATAAGAGAAGTAGATGAAACGGCAGCAGATGACAGAGCAGCAGCAGTGGAGGAGGAGGAGCAGGAGGAGGAAGAAGAGCAGCCGCAGGAGCAGCAGGATGAGGAGCAGGAAGAGGGTGACGTAGAAGTGGGAAGAGCAGGTGGAAAGGGGGTTAAGGCGAAGAAGGGCGGGGCTGTGGTGGAGCACAAGAGCACAAGGGCTCGTAAAAGTGAGGAGGGAGGTATGGCTGAGAGGGAGAGGAGAGGCGCGATGAAGGGAGGCACCAAGGGAGGCGCCAAGGGAGGTATGAAGAGAGGCGCGAAGGGGAGTGAGAGGAGGGCGAGTCTTTTGAGAGGGAAGGGCGAGAAGGTCGGGGTGGTGGAGAATAAGAAGGGGGGAAAGAAGGGGCGTGAGAGGAGGAAGAGTCTGACGAGAGGAAAGGGGGATGGGAGGAGAGGAAGGGGAAAGGGTGGGAAGAAGGGTGGGGAGAGGGAGGAAGAGGAAGAGGGAGAGGAAGAGGAAGAGGAGAGTGCGGAGGAAGAGGAGGTTGCGGAGGATGAGGAGGGTGCGGAGGATGAGGAGGGTGCGGAGGATGAGGAGGGTGGCGAAGGAATGGAGGTGGAAGAAGGGGAGGTGGTGGGCGGGGGTGAAGTGGAGGGAGGGGAGGAGGGAGGGGAGGAGGAAGGGGAGGAGAGAGCAGAAGTGGAGGGAGAGGAGGGAGAGGATGGAGACGAGGAGGACGAGAGTGTGGATGAAAAGGGCTCAGAGGAGGAGAGTGAGGAGGAGGAAGAAGAGGAGTATGTGCCCAGTTCACAGAAGGCTAAGAGGCCTCGAGCAGAGGGGGGCGAAGTCAAGCATAAACAGCAATCTGTTGCTGCCGCACCTCGTCCCAAACCTGCTCCCAAGCCTCCCAAGGCAGCGCTCAAGGCGCTTGCCAAGCCACACCACCATGCTCGGTCCACTGCTGCTGCTGCTGCCGCCGCTGCTGCTGGGGCTTTCATAATAGAAGGCAGACCCACCGTTGCTGAACCCAAGGGGAGGAAGTTGGCGAAGAGGAGGAAAGGGAAGGAGGTGGAGGGGGAGAGAGAGGCGGAGGCGGATGGTAGGGAGCACGTGGATGGAGGAGAGGAGGAGGGTGTGGGGGCAGGGCGGGAGGAGGGGCAGCGGAAGGGAGCAGGGAAGCAGAGGCAACAGGCAGGGGAGGAGGTGGCGCCAAGGAGTGATGGTCTGCTCGCTACTTCTGAGCGGAGCCTGTTTGGTGGGTTCGTTGGAAAGGGGATGGACATTCTATGCGTTGTGTGGAGAGAATGATGCCCTTGATGGCAATGCTATCGCTGTGATCTGGGTCTAGGAGTGGCAGCTATGTGGTTGACTGATTTTGTTTTCACCGTCCCCAGTTCCTGAAAGTTCATTGCTCTGGTGCCCTGTTGTCTCGTCCCGTTCCTCCCCCCACAGACATAGTCCAGGCAGGCAGGGCAGAGGACGTGGAGGAAGCAGCGTTCAGGTGGATGGAGGGGTATGAGTTCAACCGCACCCATGCCACAGCCCAGCTGCTCAAACTGCTCTTCCAGGTGAACTGGTTGGCATGGTCACATGGCAACAGTGTCCCGCTTAATTGATGCTCAATCCTGGTTCTGATTTGCTGCGCTTCCTGTGCTGCTGCGTAAAAGAAGTTTTGATTCAAGACGTTTGCAGAGTCACGTGGCAGCAATGTCCCGCTTGATTGATGCACAATGCTGGTCTTGATTTTGCTGTGTGAGAATCACTTTTGAGAATTCTCAAAACTGCTTGGCACAGTCACATGGCAACAATGTCCCGCTTGATTGATGCACACTCCTGGTTCTGAACTGCTGCGCCTCATGTGCTGCTGCTTGGCAGCCGTCATGACACATATGTCTGTGTGTCATCCCACCCACCTGCATCCCTACCAGGCGTGTGGGGTGCAGGTGGTGATGGGAGACGATGCCATTATGTCAGAGGGAGTGGGGGTGGACGACATGGTGCAAACTGTTATGAACTCTTGAGTCGACTCATATGTGCCTTACACCATTTCGATGTGTGTGTGTGTGTGTGTTGCTTCCTGACCACACCCCTACCAGGCGTGTGGAGTGCAGGTGATGATGGGGGACGATGCCATCACGTCAGAGGGAGTGGGAGTGGGTGACGTGGTGCAAACCCTGGTGAGCTTTTGAGTCGTCTCAATACTTTCCAATGTGTTGTGTCCTGTCCGCTTCCCCTACCAACCAGGCGTGTGGAGTGCAGGTGATGATGGGGGACGATGCCATCACGTCAGAGGGAGTGGGAGTGGGTGACGTGGTGCAAACCCTGGTGAGCTTTTGAGTCGTCTCAATACTTTCCAATGTGTTGTGTCCTGTCCGCTTCCCCTACCAACCAGGCGTGTGGAGTGCAGGTGGTGATGGGAGACGATGCCATCATGTCAGAGGGAGTGGGAGTGGATGACGTGGTGCAAACCCTCGTGGACTCCGCCCACCAGGTCGCCCTGCTCGACCATCTGCACCGCACTCCACCGCACCACAGTCACCACCACTCCACTGGCAACGACAGCAAAGGCAGCAAGGGTGGCAGTGGCAAGGGCGGAGGTAGCAAGGGTGGTGGTGGTGACGGGGTGTCGTTCCGCACGTCGCTGCTGCGCTTCTGGGATGCGCTGGTGGTGGCGGGGGGGCGAGAGGGCGCTCTCTTTGACTCGCAGCTGCTGCCCACGCTCCTTGACTACCTCGTTGCCCTCTCCTCGTACGTCGCCCTTATCTCCTCCTATGACTCACTCCCAGTGGTAGTAATCGAGTTCCGACCCGTGTCAGGGCGCTCTCTTTGACTCGCAGCTGCTGCCTTCCCTCCTTGATTATTCTGTTTCTCTCCTCATACGTCATACGTCTCAACCCCTGCTAAATTTTTTCCTGAGTTGTGAGACGTCTCAAAGCGAGAGAGCGCTCTCTTTTAATCGCAGCTGCTGCCCACCCTGCTTGACTAATTTGTTGGTCTCTCCTCGTACGTCCTTCTCCTGCCCTTCTCCCCCCAGCTCCTCGTGGTTCTCTGCGTATTCTGCCGCATGGCAACACTCGTGGCACTGCAGCCATCTCCCTACCCTTCCCCCTTACACTCGCCCCACTCTCCCCTCCTTACACCCCTTCCCGCCCCCCCTCCTGTCTCACTCCCCCTTCTTTCCCCAGCTCCTCCCCCCGCATATTCCGCCACGTGGCAACACTCGTGGCGCTGCAGCTCATCTCGTCCATCATCACCGTCGCTTCCGTGCTCTCTGACACGCAATCCACGGCCCAGAGGCAGCTGCAGGCCGCGATCCGACGGTCAGAAGAGCAGGAGCAGCAGCGGGCAAGGGGAGCGGCAGAAAGCGGACGAGCAGGAGTGAGGAAGAGCAAGAGAAGGGGGTCAACCGGTGGAGGGGGGGAAAGAGGGGGAGCGGAGGGGGGAGGAGAAGTTGCGGGGGAGGGGAATGGGGAGGGGGATGGGTCTGAGGGGGCGGGCGGGGGAGGCGGAAGGGGAGGGGCGAGCAGTCGGGCAGCAGTGGAGCTGCAAGCGAAGGTGGATGCGATTCATGGGCAGGTGGCGATGCTGGAAGGGGTCATGCGCAGAGGGTTCACTGGGTGAGTGATGGGTGGGTGATGCATAGTGGGTGGTGTTTAAATTGACTCAGAAGGCAGCAGTGTAGCTGCAAGCGAAGGTGGATGCGATTCATGGGCAGGTGGCGATGCTGGAAGGGGTCATGCGACGCGGGTTCACTGGGTGAGTGAGGGGTGATGAGTGGTGCAGAGTGGTCCTTGGGATGGTGGCAGTACTGGAAGGGTGATGACCTACCCTCTGCGCTTCTGCCTACCCTCCTAAACCCCCCAACTCCCCCACCAGCATCATAACGCATCGCCATCGGGATGTCGATCCAGCCATCAGAGCAGCATGTGTGGCGGCGCTCGGGCAGTGGGTGACGCGCTACCCTTCGCTCTTCCTGGATGATATCTACCTCAAGTACCTGGGCTTCTCGCTCAATGACAAGGTGGGCAGTGGGTGCTGGGCAAAGTGGGCAATGTGCGCTGTGCTGCATGCACTAGGTTGTCTGAACCCTGCATAGTCTTAGCACGCCATTCCTCATTGACTTCCGTTTCATTTAATCGATTCCGATTTCCTTCTGCCAGGTGGCATCTGTTCGCCTCACGGCCCTGTCAGCGCTCCAATCGCTGTATGCCAGCGAGGACAATCTCCCGGCGCTTGGCGTCTTCTCGGAGCGCTTTGTGCCACGTGTGCAGCAGATGGTGGATGACGTGGATGCTGACGTGGCAGTGGCTGCTGTCTCGTTGGTCCAGCTGCTTGCCAGGTAAGCTGCTTATAGCAAAGTTGATGCTGTGCTTACATGCTTTCGGCCTTTCCTGCCAACATGTTTCCATTCTTGCACGCACCAAGCAGTTTCTTTGCTTTCCGATCACCTCACGGACAACTGCCTGCTCCTCAGACTCAACCCCTGCCCTTATCTCCGCTCTCTTCCCCTCCCCTCCCCCCCCCCCCCCTCTCCACCCTCGTTTCCCTGTCCACCCCAGCAACGACACCCTTCCACACAACCCCACCACTGCTCTCCTCTCCAATCGCCTCACAGACGACTGCCTGCCGCTCAGACTCGCCGCCTGCCTTCAGATTTTCACTCACCCTCCCGTCCCTTCTTTTCTCCCCTGTTTGTCTCCCTCCCAGCAACGACACCCTTCCACACAACCATGCCATCGCTCTCCTCTCCGATCGCCTCACAGATGACTGTCTGCCACTCAGACTCGCCGCCTGCCATGCCCTCTACCTCCTCCTCCTCGCCTCATCCCCCCCTCCCGCCACTCCTACTGCTGATACTGCTCATGCTGCAGCTGAACCACGCCCAGGGAAGCGCCAGGGGGGAGGCAGGAGGGTGGATGAGAAGGGAGGGAAGGGGGGTCAAGGAGGGGAGGGGGAGACGGGGGCAGGGAGGCAGGTGGTGGTGGTGGTGCGAATGCTGCAGGCGTGTGGGGATGCCGTGCAGGCTGGGTATGTGGTGGATGCGCTGTGGGAGCGAGTGCCTGCATTAACGGTGAGCTCTTTCGAACCCTCTCATGCTGACCCCTGAGTGTTCTGTCTCTTGGATACTGTATGGGACTCGCTGCATGCGAATGTTCTGCATGCTGCAGGCGTGTGGGGATGCGGTGCAGGCTGGGTAGGTGGTGGATGTGCTGTGGGAGCGAGTACCTGCACTGATGGTGAGTCCTAGCTGTCCCACTCTCTGGAATGGCCATTTGATTTATGCACCACACCACAGCGAGGTGAGTACGGGCTCTGTTGGAGCTCTCTCTCTATGCACATGATTAGCCCCCTCTCTTGTGCTGAGTGCTCTTTTGGTCACCAGAGTCCCGCGTCCCCGACTCTGAATGAGCTGTTTCCACTTCTGCCACCCACAGTAAGCAGATTCCCTCTTCCATCTCACAGCTCCGCTCACAACTCGCACAGCCAAGCAGGGCTTGTATCCGCCTCGTCTCACACGCCCCCTTCTTTCGCCCTCTTTCATTCTCTTCCATCGCTCCCTCAGGACTTGAAGACAATGGGGCAGCTGCTACTGCAGTCCGACACCCAAGCCACACCTCTCACCCCCTCCTCGCAGCCGCTCTCCCCCATTCCCCCCTCCTCCTCCACCCCCTCTTTCCCCTCCTCGCCTCCTCCTCCCGAAGCCGACACTCCCACGCTCGCCCTCCTCCTCTTACTCGCCGCGCGCAAGACCGTGGGGTTGCCGATTGTGCCGAGGAGTGCAGCGGAGGCGAAGAGAAAGGCGCCTGTTGCCGTGTCCAAGGCCAAAAAGGTGAGTTGGTGATGCATCCACACCCTCTCTTTCCTCCTCTCCTCCTCTCCTCGCCCTCCTCCTCTCCTCCTCTCCCCCCCGTAAAACCCTTCCCCTTTTGAACCCCTCCCCCCTTAAAACCCCTCCCCCCTCCTTCCCCCTTCCGTATCCACCAGGAGCGGCAGGCAGCAGCAGTGGTGGACATGACAGGGGCGCTCGTGAAGGTGCTTCCACCAATGATGAGGCGCCACGTGGCGGATGAGCGCGTGCTGCTGCGGCTGCTGGAGGCAGCAGAGTGTCTGGACGTGGGGGCGCTGGCGCACAGGCAGCAACAGGAGGTGAGTGGGGGGGGGAGAGTGGGGGCTTCAGCCTAAGGTGGTGAGGGTGGAGGTGGAAGGTGGGAATGGAAGCAGCAGAGTGTCTGGACGTGGGGGCGCTGGCGCACAGGGGGCTTCAGCCTAAGGTGGTGAGGGTGGAGGTGGAAGGTGGGAATGGAAGCAGCAGAGTGTCTGGACGTGGGGGCGCTGGCGCACAGGGGGCTTCAGCCTAAGGTGGTGAGGGTGGAGGTGGAAGGTGGGAGGGACGCTGGCGCACAGGCAGCAACAGGAGGTGAGTGGGATGGGGGCTGCGGAACTGTGAGTGTCAGGGTAAGTTGGGGTCAGCTTGGGGCAGCAGAGTGTCTGGACGTGGGGGCGCTGGCGCACCGGCAGCAGCAGGAGGTGAGTAAGGAGGGGGGGGGGACTGGGGGCATAGCTCGCTGGCAGCTGCCAGCTACACTCGCGTCTATGTTGGTGACAAGTTGTTCAATGTGGGACGAGCAGCAGAGTGTCTGCTGCGCGTCTGCTGCTGCTCCACCCACACTGCGCAGAACCAACCGCGTCCAGATGCGCATCTGCTGCAGCTTCACCCACACTCAACAGATGCGCATTTGGACGCATATGGTTGTGCCGCAACATATGGACACACACACACATGTCATGCAGTCCAAAAGGCAATGTGTTTTCTGGGTTGCATTTTTCGTTTCTCTCTCACCTCCTCCTCCTGTGTTGGCTTTCCCTCCCCCGTCCACCAGCCGCTCCTTGCAAACGTGATTTTGAAGTTTCTCTCTCACTCTCCCCCATCCACCAGCCGCTCCTCGCGATCCTCTCGGCGGCGCGTGACAGCCTGGTGCGCCATGTCAGCACGGCGGTGATGGCGGCAGCGACACGTGTGCTGCTGCGGTGCATGTGGCGTGCCCAGGGGGACATGCGCGAGCAGGCGGAGGAGGTAGTGAGGGACGCCGTGCGCAGTGTGGTGGTGGGGAAGTTAAAAGAGGAGGCACACAGCGCTCTCACTGTAAGTTCTAGGAGGCACACACAGATGTGAGTTGCGGTGCATGCATGTGGTGCCAGGGGGACATGCGCGAGCAGGCGGAGGAGGCAGTGAGGGGCGCCGTGCGCAGTGTGGTGGTGGGGCGTTTCAGGGAAGAGGTGGGAACCGCTCTGGAGGTGAGTTGCAGAAAATTACTGGGGAACAGGCGGAGGAGGTGATGAGGTGACAGGCGCTGTGTGCTGTGTGGTGGTGGGGAAATCGAAAGAGGAGGCACAAACCGCTCTGGAGGTGAGTTGCGAAATAGAATTGGGGAGCAGGTGGAGGAGATTGTAAGGGGTGCCATGCGGTGTGTGGTGGTAGGGAACGATTGAGAGAGAAGGCACACAGTGCTCTCCATGTGATTTCCAGGAGGCACACGCAGATGTGAGTGAGTTGCGGTGCACAAGGGGCGCCCGGGGGGACATGAGCAAGCAAGCGGTGGAGGTAGTGAGGGATGTTGTGCAGAGTTTGGTGGTGGAACGAGTGAGTGAGGAGGCACTCACCGCTCTGGAGGTGTGCTTTACCGTTTAAGCGGGAGAGGAGGTAGTGAGGGATGTTGTGCAAAGTTTGGTGGTGGGGGCGATTGAAAGAGGATGCACACGGTACTCTCACCACTCACTATGGAGGTGAGCTGGGTGCTTTGATGCACCCAATTCCCTTCATTCACTCTCATCACGTCTCTCTGCCATTCCCCTCGCCCACCCCAGGCCACGTCAGGCACCCCTGCAGCTGACGTGGACACCTTCTCCCTCTCAGTGGCTGCTACTCGCCTCGCTGTCTTCCTACTGCAAGCCGACCCCACGCCCTTCCTCCCCGCCCCTGCTGCTGCCGCTGGTGGCACTGATTCTGCTACTGCCACTCCTGCTGCTGCTGCTGCTGCTGGGGATGGGATGCAACCACCAGACCTGTTTGCTCTGCTCCTTCGGTTGCTGGAGAAATTTCCTCCTTATAAGCACCCTCAGGTGAGCATACGCTGACTTTCTGTGCACTCTCTGCTCTTGAGACCGCTGCAAGGGTTTTTTTTTTTTTTTTTTTTTTTTTTTGCCTCAGCAAAGTGCTGCGATTCGTTTCCTACTGACTCGATTTTCTCACCCTGCATTCCTACTCGATTTTTGTTTTCTGCCTGACTCCTATTGCCACCTCCTCTCATTCCCCCACTGGTCCATCCAGCTGGCATCGCCAGTGCTCCGCTCGCTTGCGCTGCTGCTCGTGTGGAGCTTCAAGAAGCTCGTCGCTGCAGTGGGCAAAAAGGGGACGGCAGGTGATGGAGCAGACGCGACAGGGAGAGACGCAGGAGGTGCTGAGGCTGAAAAGGAATCGGGGGAGGAAAGGGGGATGAGTGCCGGTGGTGTGAGTGACGGGGTGGGTGAGCAAGAGGAGGAGGTGAGGGAGAGGCAGGGGCGGCTGATGGGTGTGCTAATGAGGCTCATGGAAGCAGGGACGGAGAGAGGGATAGTAGTGAATGAAGGAGGGGAGGAGCGTGGCAATGAGCAAGCAGAGGAGGGAGAGGGAGGAGGCAGTGGAGTGGAAAGGGAGGGTCAGAGAGAGCAGCAGCAGCGGCGGCAGCTACAGCAGCAACTGGCGGTAGAGGTCTTAGAGCATGTATCTGATTTGTGGGTTCTCTTTTCTCCTTATAAGCTCGCCCACTCGCTCCTACACCCACTCTCCGTTACAGTCACACCCGCCAACGTCAACGCCTACTGGGCGGCATGCAGTCATCTGCTTCACACTTGCTCAGCAGAGACGGGACAGAGCGCGCAGGAGAGGCAGCAAGAGAGGGTATCGGAAAGAGGGGAAGAGAGAGTGGTAGCAGCAGCAGCCAAGCTGGTGCTGTGCGGTGCTGTGGACCCTGAGTTGCTGGCTCCTGCTGTGCTGTCACGGCTTGTGGTGGTGGGGAGGGGCGAGAAGACGGATGATGGGGGTGATGAGGGGGAGGTTGGGGACGATGAGGAGAGGGAGGATGGGGTGGCACGGCTGTTTTTGTCTCATCTGCAGCAGAGGAAGAAGCGGGCGGCAAGCGAGGGAGGGAAGTTTGAGCTGTGGCCGATTTTCCTCCAGGCGCTGAAAATGGTGAGTGAAGCAGTGCTCGCATGTGTGCGTGCATGCTTGCTTCTAGGGCCAAGTCTACAAGTTCATGTTCGTTAGCAGAAAGGACTCAGGGGAGAATTCTCAGGTTGTCTCTGGAGAACATTGTTGAAGCTGGGCTGCTTTGAAGCATCTCAGAATGTGAGGTCTGGGAGTTTGAGAGATTTGACACACGATAAAACTGGCTGTTTGTGGCCTCGTTTTTTAAATCCTTTTCCCTTGACTTCCCTCTACTGTCCTGTCCTCCCCTCCCCTCTCCTCCATCACCACTTCCCCCCTTCCCCAACGTCAGACCTTCATTCCCACTCTCCCACTCATCTCCAACCACTCGCACACAGAGGATGACGTGGCACCATCTCATTTGCCAAGCCCGGCATCTGTAGCACGCTGTGCCAGTGTGGCAGTCCGGCTGGCAGCTGCAGCAGCCGCCCCGCAGTTCTCTGCGCAGCGATTGGCCGAGCAGCGGGCGGCGATTCGGCAGCTAGTGCAGGAAGGGGTGGCATTCGCGTTTGAGTCGCTGCCCGACCGGCTGGCGTTTCTCGAATGCGCGCTTCGACCGTTTGCTGTGAAGCTTCCTGGAAGCGACGCCCGAAGCATGTAAGGGTTGGTTCCTCAGCATGTGGCACTGTGTATGATGAATGCTGTGGTGTCATGTAGTTTGATGTGGTGTAAGATGGTTTCAGTGTTGGTCTTCATTCCGGCTTTTTAACACATCCTTGCTTCATGAATTGACTGATTTGCTTCTTGCTCCTTCCTCCCCTTGCTCCCTCTTCCCCTCTCCCTTTTCCCTGGTCAGTCTAAACGTGGTAGAGGAGAGGGTGTCAGCCGTGGATGAAGATGTGGCTGATGACGTGGCATCATCTGAGCCCTTGGTGGCCTTCACGTCTGTTCTGACAGAGAGAGCAGCGACAGCACCGCCACCAGCACCAGCTGCAGCCAAGGACAATGCGGCAGATGGACCGACCAGCAGGGCGGCACCTGGTGCTTCAGGTGATGCTTCAGGTGCTGACTCAGGTGAGGCAGGAGGTGAAGCAGAAGCAGAAGCAGACGGAGACATTCACAGGGAGGGGGCCGAGGAAGGGAGAGGGGGGGTGGGAGAGAGCGGGGAAGGCAGGAGACGGACTCGTCGTGGTGGTGGTGTGGATGAGACTGAATCGGCTGTCAAGCGCAAAAAACTCTCCTTTTCCACCGCTGCTGCTGCTGCTACTGCTGCTGCTGTTGGCGCCGATGCTGCTGGTGGGTTGGACGAGAAGGAAACTGAAGGAGTTGGCAGGCAGGAAGGTGATGGAGAGGAAGAGGAGGGAGGGGAACATGAGTCAGGGGGAGAAGAGGAGAGGGAGGTTGGGGAGGAAGGGACAGCGGAGGTGAGGGAGGATGGTTCAGAACCTGGGTTGAGTCAGCCAATGGGAGGGGGTGTGTTGGAGGCTGAGCCAATGGGAGGTGAGAGAAAGTATGTGAGAAAGAAGAGGAGAGGTTCGGTGGTGGATGGGGTGGTAGAGGAGAGGAGAATGAAGAGGAGAGAAGATGGGGGTGGTGAGGCGCGAGAGGGAGGAGCTTATGTTGGAGGGAATGGAGGAGTGGGTAGGGAGGTGGAAGGTGGTGGGCAAGAGGGGGAAGAGAGTGGGGGAGAGGCGGGCAAGTCTACGCAAGGCACAGTGGAAGAGAGTACTCCTGATGCGACTCAAGATGAAACGCCAGTGGAAGAGACCACCCAAGATGCGACTCAAGATGAGACGACTCAAGACGAGACGACCCAAGATGAGACGCAAGGGACCACCCAAGGGAATGAAGCGGGGGAAGATGGTAGGGAGATGGGAGGGAGGAGTGCCGGGGCCACTGAGGAGCAATTGCCTTCCTCCTTTGAGGCTACAGAGGAGGAGCTTCCTTCCTAGAGCGCTTTCAACAGTGAGTGGTGGCGGTGGATCAAATTGAATAGTTTTTTCTTTAGTGAGAAATGTATCTAAACAAGTCCTTAACGCCTCAAGTGATATACTTCTGTACAATCACCATAAACACTCGCAAGGTATGCCTGTCTCTCTA
Source organism: Closterium sp. Yama58-4 (assembly GCA_947470075.1). Classification (NCBI taxonomy): domain Eukaryota; kingdom Viridiplantae; phylum Streptophyta; class Zygnematophyceae; order Desmidiales; family Closteriaceae; genus Closterium; species Closterium sp. Yama58-4. The sequence continues at coordinate 804,279 of CANIUD010000196.1, forward strand.
AGAACAAGGCAATCCACAAATATTCCGCTCATATCGCGTCCGCTCTCTGTCTCCCACAGTCGCATCCGCAATCGCGTATCCACAGCGTTGTCCTTTTGAAAGTCCCCCTTTATAAGCATAACACCCGCTTCGAGATGCGTCCAGTTCGGTAGTGTAGAAACCGTATCCTTCCACAGTACAAAAGTTCGCTTCTCCACTGGATTCCCGTAGTGCTCTTCCCATTCGAGTTCTCTCTCCCTTCTCCTTTCCTCGTCTTCCTCTTCCTCCTCACCCACTTCGCCGAGCCTCTCGCTCTCCCTCCGCTCCTCCGCTCCCCCAATTACGACCTGCGCCCCGCTCGTAAGCGGCCACTCCTCCCAGCACTTGAATGCGCTTCGCTGTTGAGTGCTTCCCCAAAACGCCAGCTTCTCTGCCACGTCATCCATCTCCGCCTCAAGCTCGTCTTTCACTAAACCAATACCTGTCGCCGCGGAATTCAAATCCGCGCCCCCATTCAAAGCCGCTATTCCCGAGGCTCTACCACCTGTACTTTGCGCGCCTCCCCCCCTCCGCCCAATCCCCCTGATGGCGCGCAGAGCGTCCGCCAAATCCGCGGGTTTACCTGTTCTCCTTCCTTTACGCCCCTTCCCCTTTCCCCTCCCCTTTCCGCACACGACGTCTCCGCTAACCGGCCCCAACCCTAAATCCCGCCAAGCCTCCGCCTCCGCGCCCTCTGCCCACTCCGCCTCTCGCACCAGCCGTTCCTCCGCCTCCCTCCGCTCCCCCTCCGCGGGGTCGCGCGCAATGCGCCACTCCGCCTCGTACGCGCCGGGACGAAGGGGGAAAGGAAGCGCAATATCGCCTCTGATAAGGAAGCGGTTGGCGGAGATCAGATGGGGGACGGACGTGTGGAAAATTGCGCCTGGAATCCCAACGTCCGCCACATTAGAACTGAAATTAGAAGTACCGTTTTGATGAGTAGTTTCGCCAGGGGGGTCGTTTCTTGCAACTTCGGACGCAGGCTGCTGTCTTCTCCTGTCCCGGTTCCGCCTATTTCGGCGATTCTGCTGCCTGTGACGCGATCCGTGTCCCTCGTTATAAGGAAGGTTTCCGTTATTAGGTGCCAGACGACCAGTCTCAAGAAACCATTCGGCTTCATCATCATCATCGTCATCATTGTTCTCATTTCCGTTTTTTCTCATTCCCACCACTTCAAGCACCTTCGCTACATTCACACAGGTTGTGACTGTAGCAGTGTATGGGTCCATGCTGACGTGGAATCGGCCGTCGTCAACGTAGACGCCTTGGCAGAGCTTCTGGCACACCCACCTCTGCGTAACGCTGCTGACGTGGCACCTACATCCCTCGCTGCTGCAACTGCTGCTGACGGCACCGCTGCTGCTGCTGCTGCTGCTGAAACTGCTTCTAGTGACTTCATCATTGCTGTTGCTAGTTCCGTTACTGGCGGAGCTGCTGGCGTCATCATTACAAGAGGATGATGTAAGGTGGCATACGCCCGTGCACATCGCAACGCGATGCGCCTCGAGGGCCTTCTGGAAGCAAGTCGAGTCGCAAAGAGGAGGGAGGAGACGCCCCCAGCTGACGTCAGACGCCGCTACTGCCGCCCACGTGCGAGACACGTGGGCCAAGCGGCAAATCTGCGCGGGAGCTAGAAAGGAGAAGATAGTTGCCAGACAGTCCACGTCGAGATGACTCATCTCTGAGTGATTCATCTCTGAGTGACTCATTTCAGAACGAATGGAAGCCCCAGACTGATCCATATTGTTCGCCTCGGGCGGTCGCGGCAAGGTCGCTATGATGCTAAGGTGAGCAATTGAGAAAAAAAATACGGGGCTAATTAGAGCCTATGACGGTATTCGTCCTTAAATCTGGGCGGGCCTACCGTTTCTCACGGAAACGCTGAAATAAGGACGGACGTTCGCTTTGAATGGTGACAATGACAATGCCGCAGCTGATGACCTCGGATTTTAGGAGCTCATTCCAATTGTGGGAGCTCTTAGAAATCAACCGCATGTTGACTTCAGCGACCATCGCGTCGTGACGTTAGTTTCTGGGAGTGGTGTTGCCGTGGCGTGTGCTTCCCGCAAACATCCCCCCTATTGAAGCTTGCTTTTCTGGGGGGGAAGGGAAAGAAGGGGGTTTTACGCCAACTGTCGCGATGTGAGGCTCCGATTGGTCAGTTCAAATACTAACGTGGGCTCATCCGCTGAATTAGGGCGCGTGTGATCGGTGGAATTTGTGAAAGTTTACATTTTAAGGGCGAGTTGTGCTACATGAACATATGTCGAACCAAACTCGACTTTCATTGTATCGGGGTTCGCACATCTGGACCACAACACTGCAGAAAAGCACACACATATACAAGGTCGAGTGCGCGTATTCGAACTTGTAAAAACGCACCGAACCGCATTTCTACAAAGTAGGTTACCCGGTTCAGTCGTCTTGACAGTGCGCCACGCGGCCGACGTGCGCTTCGGTTTCGGATAGCATAGACCTCCAGCTCACCTTCAATTCGGGGGTACAAATAGCTGCATACCTTTGCAATTTCAATGTGAACTTTCTACGCGCGATGCGCGAATTCTCACAAATGTGGCTGGGTCGACGTGGCATGGGGGTTGGCGGGAATTTTGGCGTGGTCCGTCAAGACAGCTTTGGAGTCGTTGGGGTATGGGGTGAACGTGCCACGATTCTCGCCACGTGGCCTCCATTCAGTACACGAAGGCTGTGGTGAGTTCGTTGTGGTACTGTTGCTACTCGTGAGTCGCTCGCACATTTCGCCAGATGCTCGAACGTGCGGGAAATCACACACGTGAATGTGAACATGCCGAAGCACGTTCACAACTAAAACTCGAGTCTTGTTCAAGTTTGCAGTTCGCATGTTGCCAAACCCAAAGTTGACGAAGTTTCGCTCGTATCTCTATGCGATATTGGCGAAACGGGTAACCACACGAAGTTCGCACTTTTTTTTAATTTCAAATCCGACCTCACACGCCCTTACCTCTGATACTTTTGACCAGGACGACCTCGGTATTATTTGCCTACACCTGCGCAACTGAATACACTATCGATGATCGTTGTAACAGGGATTTTTCCGCAGTGGGGGACCACCGACAGGGTCGACTCAGCGCTGACTCGCTCCACCTCATGTTCCCCCTTTACATGTGGCATTTCGGTAGAAAGAGTCCAGCTGGTCCCACCGCATCGCATCCCATCCCACAGTACTCCATTCACATCGTCCTATCCGAACCTTACCCACAACCTCGATTATGGTTTTCAACCACACTATACCTGACCAAGTTTCTCCTCATCTCTTCCCATTCACCTTTGTGGCAAGAAGCGGCACTTCGAAAGCGGCTTTCAGAAAGTACGGTAGCGGCAGAAATTGCAGTGATACACGTTTATCGTAGTGAATGTTGGTGGGCTATCGTCATCGCGCTTGGCTTGAGGCATCGTCAGCTCTTATGACGCTTTCTGCCTCGCACCTGGCTCGTGTTTAGACACAGCGTGGTTACCAAGTTACGCACCTTGAATCCCGCGCTCGCGTTTCGTCTCCCTGCTCTGCGACAATGAGTTTCGCCACGTGCGATCTGTGCGACGACAATCACGACGCCGTCATGCGAGGCGACATCCGCGTTCTAGAACCCGGCCTCGTTTCTTACGGTGGCCGAACCGCGTCGAGCGGCCGAGTCGTCACCTTAAAGCTCTTCGAGGACAACACACTAGTGCGCTCCGAGGTCGAACAGCCCGGCGAGTCGCAGATCTTAATCATCGACGGTGGAGGTAGCCGGCGCTGCGCGTTGCTGGGCGGCAATCTGGCGGTCGAGGCGGCCAAGAACGGCTGGGCGGGCGTTTTTGTCAGCGGGTGCGTGCGTGACGTGGACGAGATTCGCGGGTGCAACGTGGACGTGCGAGGGCTTGCCACGTGTCCCGTAAAGAGCGTCAAAAAGGGGCAAGGGGAGAGGAACGTTCCTGTGAAAGTTCAGGGGGTTATGGTGTACCCAGGCGACTGGTGCTATGCCGATAATGACGGTATAATCCTCTCCGCCAAGCCTCTTGTCCCCCATGGATCGCGGCAATAGTCGCTGGCACTACCAGGCAGGAAGAAAGCATAGGGGTCATGGTGTACCCAGGCGACTGGTGCTACGCCCATAATGACGGCATTATCCTCTCCGCCAAGCCTCTTACCCCCCGTGGATCGCGGCAATAGGCACTCCTAGGCAGCATAGTAGAATAAAAGGGCACCTGTTACTGAATGTGGTGGGGTGTTTATGTGCAGTGGGGCAATTTCTTCTGACTCCCCCAATCATACAGACTGGCTGTACAAGCTCAACTACTAGAAGGCTCTCAGTGTTCAACATATACCGTAGATTATGCGGCAGCAAGCCGTGCTCTACCGAGCACAAGAGGGTTCAGTGCCAATATGGACCTTCAGCTTTACATACACACTGTAACTTTGTCATTACCGCACTGTGTCATTACCGTATTGCCCAAATCCCCTGTACAGATCGCCTCTAGGCCTGGATAAAGGAGAGAAGAGCTTCAGTTGGTGAAGAGAAAGCGCAGATCGTCCTCTGTCAGCCGCCCCAACGCCTCTGATGATCCTCCCACCGTGCTGCGGAAAATGCACAACGAGAGGAGAAGGGGGAGAATGTTGAGAAGCGATGAAATTAAAAATTCCTCTCTGGTGATTTCGCGGACAAGTCATCCAGTTTTTAGCTGGAGAAGCAGCAAGAAGGATCTTGGAGTAGCAAGGTTTGGGAAGAGAAACGCACGTAAAACATAAGTTGACTAGGTTAGAGACTGCCCTTCCTCACAGAACAAGGCCAATCTGGCCATCCCGTCGGATCCATCAGAGCAGTCCACTCACCCATCAAACACCAGCTGCTTCTTCTCCTGCAGCTTTATTATGCGCTCTTCTATAGTGCCCGCTATCACAAAACGAGTCACCCTGTACAGGGGATGGCCAATGAGGAGAGGAGAAATGCGGGTGGGGGTTTGAAGTCTCAGTGGACAAATCTACCATAATGGGATGGTGGTGGGGAATGCAGGGGTAGAGGGGATAGACACACACAGACAATGAACGTCATTTATACAGAACACGACTGCAGTCATTTCATTTGGCAGCTTATACTCCCTTACAGACCTCACCAGCCCATTAGCAGGTTTCACTCATAAGACCATAACAGCATTGCGGGTCCCCAAGTGAACCATACTCATTAAGAAACATTGCCTCGTATGTGCTCCCAAAAATGATTGCCACTTTCCAAGCCTACCTGACAGGCTTAAACTGCCCGAGCCTGTGGATCCTGTCCTGTGCTTGCTGCTCCACTGCAGGATTCCACCAGGGGTCCATCAGAAAGACCTGCGCCAGGAAATAGAATAAGGAGTTTCAGCTTCAGGGTTCAGAGTTTCGGATTTTGGGGAAAATCGATGTACAGCATCACAAGGAGGATGCTGAAAAGCGTCAGCTGCACTGCAGAGCTCCACCAGGAGGTCGAGATTTGAGTCAGCTCGAAACTTGGTTCCACCAGGGGTACATCAACATCGCAGCTTGGCACTCCCTGAGACAGAAATAAGTACAAAGAATGGTGACTTTATCTATAGACAAATGGTGCGACTCACGTGGGAGGCAACGGTGAGGTTGAGAGCCACTCCTCCCGCTTTGAGACTCATGAGGAACACCTGATGATAGGTGAGGAGAGGAGAGTGAGGAGAGGAGGGAGGGGAGGAGAAGAAGAGGGAGGAGACGAGGGCAAGGAGAGGACGAACGGGAAGATAGAGCCTGGAATAAAGGAGGAAAGACAAACAAATATTAAAGAGAAAAACCTAAAAACTAACAGTACAATGAGAAGGTGAGCAAGGTTGCAGTAACAACTCCCATATATTTCTTTGAAGGAGTGAGATTATCACTAATTGTACCAACAGCACACTAGCAGCGGGAGCAAGGGAAAAGAAAACCTCACCCGACAGTCAGCATCGCGAGTGAAGGTGGAGATGATGCGATCCCGAGCGTCCATTGTCATGCTTCCATCCAGCTTCACACACCGCACACCCACCTGCATGCAGCAAGGGAGGATAAGAAGAGGGCAGGGGAGGTACAACAAGGATAGGAGGTGCCTACGGTGAAAATATGAGAGCTTCTGGTCGTGCTGCTGCCATCCAGCTTCACACACCGCACTACCACATGCATGCAGGAAGGAAGGAAGGAAGGACGGGCGCAAGGAGGAGAGGAAGAAGAGAAATTGGCGGTGTCTAGGATGACTTTTGAGTCAACTTGAAAAGTGTGTGGGACGACTCAGTGAGAGTCGATAGTCATGCTGCCGTCCATCTCCACACATCCGACACGACTTTTGAGTCGACTCAAAAGTCAGCTCCACACATCCGACACCCATATCGACCTCACCACCATACTTCATGTACCACGTGTGTGTGCAATGAGTTCGAGGTCGCACCTGGTGCAGGCGGTATTCAATGAGAGGTTGGGGTCGCACCTGGTGCAGGCGGTATTCAATGAGAGGTTGGGGTCGCACCTGGTGCAGGCGGTATTCAATGAGAGGTTGGGGTCGCACCTGGTGCAGGCGGTATTCAATGAGAGGTTGGGGTCGCACCTGGTGAAGGCGGTATGCAATGAGGTCGAGCATGGAGGTGAACTGGCTGAATACTAGGGCCTTGGCGCCTGGGTCCCTCGCCACCATCATATCCAGCTCCTCCCTCTGCCATCATGCCATGCCATGCCACGCCACGCCATGCCATGCCATGCCATGCCATGCCATGCCACGCCACGCCATGCCATGCCATGCCATGCCACGCCACGCCATGCCATGCCATGCCATGCCATGCCACGCCATGCCATGCCATGCCATGACGACAAAACAAAGTCACAAAGGTGAACAGCGAGACGGCAGTATGATAGTGGCTGCTCAACACATGAAACCGCACGGTATCGCATGAATCAAAACAAATCTGCACCACACCCCCAATCCATGTCTCAAATGAGGAGGAAGGGGGGCAGGGGAAGGGCACCCCAGCAAAGGGAGTAGGAGGAGCAAGGGGAGCAAGGGGAGACAGGGGAGGAAAAAGAGAGCAACCCATCCTCAGCCTCACCAGCGCTTCAATCTTGGTGCTGCTTTGGAACCGCGACAGATCCAGCCGACTCAAAATGCTCCCTCTCGCACGCACCACCCCTCCTGCCAACCGCCCCCCCTCCCTCCCCCCCTCCTTACCCTTCTCCTTCCCTCCCTCCCTACCGCCCCACCCACCCCCTCCCCCAGCCTCACCCCCACCTTCCCCCCTTCCCCCGCTCCCCTTCCCCCTTGCACTGCCTGCTTTCCCCTCAGTCACAGTGCTTTCAAGGGGAGAGGCGGGGGAGGTAGAGCTGAGATCCACAGTGAGGGGAGCAGAGCACACGGGGCACTCCAACACCCCCCTGCCGCCGTCACCACCGCCGCCGCCGCAGCTGCTGCTGCTGTGAGCTGCTATGAGATCCGTGATGCAGCCACGGCAGAAGGTGTGGTGGCAGCGCGAGGCCTGGAGGAGTAAGTTGAACGGGGTATGAGTGTGCGTGGGTTGGTGGGTGAGTGGTGGAGAAGGAAGGGAGAGAAAGCACGGTGGTTACTAAATCGCAGTCAAAAGCAACCGACGTACCACGGGGTCCTCTGCATAGTCACAGCAGATGCCACACACACTCGCCTCCTCCTCTCTTTCCTCCACTCGTTCCCCCTCCCTTTCCCCTTCTCCTCCAAAGCCCACTCCCCCTCCACCTCCTCCTTCACCTCCCCCATCCCTCGCCCCTCGTCCTGTCCTTCCAGAAACAGCTGAAGGAGCAGCAGCGGCAGCAGCAGTCGAAGCGGTGGCAGCAGCGGCAGCAGCAGTCGAAGCGGTGGCAGCAGCGGCAGCAGCAGCGGTGTTGTGGGAAGCAGAGTGCACAACAAGGTAGGGATGGTCCACTGCTTGGCGCAGGCGGATGAGCAGATCGAATATGTGCGCGTAGTTGTTGAGTAAGGTGCCCGTATCCACGTATCTGCAGAGGGGGAGGAGGAGAAACAGATGGCACGTGAGGGGATTAGGAGCATGTCAATGTAGGGATGGTCCGCTGCCTGGCGCAGGCGGATGAGCAGATCGAATATGTGAGCGTAGTTGTTGAGCAATGTTCCTGCGTCCACGTAGACGGCAAGATTTGAAGAAAAGTCAAGACAAGCACAGACACCGGGTCATGGATATCACAGATGGAAAAGGGAGAGAGGCAGATCAAGACTCAGACAGCAAGGCCAGAAAAAGAAGTCGGGATAGGGATTTTGAGAATTCTCAAAAACCAGTCCTGCATAACATAAAAAATTGTCCACTAACACGCAGTTTTGAGGCGCGAGAAATATTGCATCATAGGGCATCAAACAGCATCACACGGCACAGAGCTTGCGAGCATGTCATGCAGATTGGGCTGTGGTTGGGTAGGAACTGACGTGGCGAATTGTGATTGGCTCTGGGTGTAGAGCGCCTCGTACAAATCCTCTTCCCGTGCGTCAAATCTGTCCCTCCGAAGCGTGGACTGGAGGAGCAGCATGTGTCCGAATTTGTCCCGGAGGAGACAAGAAAGAAATACGGAGCAATGAGGTGAACAAAACAGCACACCCGAGGGACACACCAACATGATTTTTGAAGTTTCTTAGAAGGAAGACACAAATGTGACTTGTGGAAAACCTCAGCAGGGAAAACGCAAATGTGCGGGCATGACTGAGCTCGCAATCATCACTCACAGTTCTGGGCGGCAAAGTGAGGTCCGCCGCCCGTTCAGTCTTGGTGCGGCGCAGCAGAACGCGGTCGAGCACGCGGTGCTTGAGCAGCAGCATGGCCCTCCTGCCATCGCCCCCATACCCATGCTTCATTATGGGGTTTGCCACGAACTGGGGCGTCAGGGGAAAGAGGCAGAGAGAGAGCAGCAGGGAGTGAGGAGAAGAAGAACAAGAGTGCAGCAGAAATGCGGTCAGGCATTCGGTGCTTGAGCAGCAGCATGGCCCTAATCCCATCGCCACCGTGCCCATGCTTCTTTATGGGGTTCGCCACGAACTGGAGGTCAAAGAGAGGGAGTAGGGAAGAAGGGGGGGTGAGGAGTACAGGAGAACGCGGTCAAGCGCGCGGTGCTTGAGCAGCAGCATGGCCCTCCTGCCCTCGCCCCCGAACCCAGGCTTCATAATGGGGTTTCCCACGAACTGAGAGGGTCACAGAGTGGACAAGTTGGGTTGGGAGGAACAAGGGGAATTCACTACAGGAGGATGCGCAACCAAGTCACAGGCATCTGCGGGCTTCTGATTAGGTGTGTGAAATGCGTTTCGAAATCTGCGCACGCATGGTAAAGGGCCAAATTCCTCACCTTGTTCCACCAGCAGAAATGGACCAATGGCGAGTGGCCGCACTGGTCGCACTTGCGATTGTGTGCAGAGAACCTGCTCGAAAGGGTTTTAGGGAAGGCACAAACAGCCATGCACGAGCAGCCATGCACATACAACAGCCATGCGCGAGCAGCCATGCACATACAACAGCCATGCGCGAGCAGCCATGCACATACAACAGCCATGCGCGAGCAGCCATGCACATACAACAGCCATGCGCGAGCAGCCATGCACATACAACAGCCATGCACAGACAACAGCCATGCATATACAACAGCCATGCATATACAACAGCCATGCACATACAACAGCCATGCACATACAACAGCCATGCATATACAACAGCCATGCATATACAACAGCCATGCACATACAACAGCCATGCACATACAACAGCCATGCACATACAACAGCCATGCGCGAGCAGCCATGCACATACAACAGCCATGCGCGAGCAGGCCCGCAAGAGCAGCCAGAAAAGGGAATTAAACAAGTCATGGCGTGCAGATATGAGGAGAGACCACGCATTCGTCGCACTTGCGGTTGTGTGCAGGGAACTGACAACGAGAGTTCAGGATGCTGCAAGCACAAGGCACTACGGCGACTTTTGAGTCGACTCAAAAGTCGCATCAGTCGCACTTACAGGTGTGTGCAGCAGGATGCAGCACACAAATGGCAACTGGAACTCGGGATGCTGCAAGCACAAGGACTCTACAAATGAGCCTGCTCTCCCCATAAGCACGTCTACCAATCACTTGTGGTCCAGGGACTGGAAGTTGCAATGGCGGCAAAAATAGTATAAGGGTCGATCTGCAGAAACCTTATCAACGACTACAGCTCCCCGACACTCTTCCGTGGTGATTAAAGAGAGTATCAAAATCTGACTCACTTGTGGTCGAGCGACTGGCAGTCACAGTGCCGGCAGAAGTAGTACGAGTAAGGGTTGATCTGCAGGAAGCGGATCAGCGAGTACAGCTCCCCCACGCGGTTCTGCAGAGGCGTGCCACTGAGCGCCCACTTGAAGTCGGAGCAGAGGGTGAAGACAGCTCGGGCCGTGTTGCAGCGGCGGTCCTTGATGCTGTGTGCCTCGTCCAGAATGATCCTCCTCCATCGCACCAAGTGCAGCACCGATGCTGGTGATGACTTTCCTGGGGGTTGCTTCTTCTTCCCTCTGGGAGTCGATGCATTTGCCTGCCCAGCTGTGGTTGCACCGCCACTGCTGCTGCCACCGGCATCGTTACCGTCACCACCACCATCATCACCATCACCACCATCGTCAGGGTCGTCGTCGTTGTCATCATTATCATCGACAACTTTCCCTTTACCCTTACCTGACACGTCCGCTACCTTTCCCTTTCCCTTGCCCTGGTCCTTGCCTTTTCCTCGACCCAAATTTCTCCCTTTCCCCTTCCAGCCCCTCTCCTCGTCCTCATCGTCCTCCTCTTCCTCGTAGTCACTGTCACTCTCACCTTCCTCCTTCCACTTGGCCTTCTTTCCTTTCAAAAAGCTCCCACCTTTCCCACCCTTCCCCCCTTTTCCCGCCTGCCCTTTCCCACCTTCCCCTACCCCCTTGAAGCTTCTCGGCAGCTTCTTCTGCTGCTTCGCCTGCTTGGCGGTCCTCTTGGCGTTCGGGCCACAGAAATACTTTTGGTGGATCTCCAGCCGGTCAGGAAAAAACATTTTCTGGCACCACTGGCAGGGGACCTTGGAGGGGAACACAGCTGCCCGCATTTCAGCCTCCACAATGGAGAACGTTGTCAGAACCACGTCATACTCCTCTAAATCTTTCACACTAATTGCTCGCCTGGGACCGTGATACACCAGCACCTGACCATGGTCCGATCACCAGAGCACACCAGACGGATGGGAACAGGAAAACGAAAATGGGAAAGGTGGTTAGAACCACGTCGTACTCCTCTAGTTCTTTCACGCTGATTGCCCGCTTGGGACCGTGATACACCAGCACCTGTTCAGGGAGTTGATCATCATCGCATCACGTCACACCATACGGATGGGGACAGGGGAACGACGACAATGGAGAACGTTGTGAGAACCACATCGAACTCCTCTACATCTTTCGCACCAAACGCTCGCTTGTTACCGTGGTTCACCAGCACTTGCTCAGGGGTTTGATAATCGGATTACCATAAGGACAGAGATCGGGAGCAACAATGGAGAAGGTTGTCAGCAAGGGGTCGGTTCTGAGTTCATTCACTCAGAAAAGGAAAGAATTAATTTGACCCTCCTTGGTGCCAGATTCAAACCCCACGTCACCCACCTTAACACTGTCTGGGCGAGTGAAACGAGCGATCTCCTGCCGCCACTGCAGCACCGCCACGAGTGGGCAGATCACGAGAGTCGCCTTCACTGCTGGCCTCTCTGACTCATATGCACCTCCCCCAGATGAACCTGGATTGCCAGCTGTGGCCTGTGCGCTGGCAGCAGCAGTAGCGGTTACATCTGTGGGGGCTGGCATGGGAGCATCAACAGCAGGAAGAGCAGCAGCGGGTGATGCTGCTTCTGCCTTAGCTGATGCAGCTGCTGATGCTGCTGATGATGGTGGCAGTGGCTGAGGAGGAACTGAGGTGACTGCATGGGAGTGTGATTGCTGGTAACGGCTGGTGACTATAAGGGAGATGGCTTGAATGGTCTTCCCCATGCCCATCTCGTCCGCTAAGATGCCGCCCTTGATGGGGCCTTGCTCCTGCTCGAGACATCACAGTTACATCGCAGACATGATACAATGAAATTAAGAAACACAGACACACTTTATGAAAGGGCCACGAATGAGCATATACAATGGCATAAGATTTTATGCAGAAAGCAATGATAGAAGGTATAATCGAGGGGAAATTGTGAAGTGAGGCTCGGTAACACCCATACCTGCTTAAGGTTCAGTAACGCCCATACCTGCTTAAGGTTCAGTAACGCCCATACCTGCTTAAGGTTCAGTAACGCCCATACCTGCTTAAGGTTCAGTAACGCCCATACCTGCTTAAGGTTCACTAACACCCATACCTGCTTGAGGCTCCACGCAAGCCACTCCTTCTGGAAGGGCAGCAGCGGCATGAGAATATCCGGAGCAGGCTCCTGCTCCCGCGGCCTCTCCCTCTTCTCCATCAGGTGCTGAGGCGTCACCTCCCCTCTGTTGCACGCTGCTAGATCCCTCTCCCACTCCGCCATTCGCTCTTCTTCCACCTCCTCGCCCTCTAAATGTACTGGCCGCACCCACGCCGCTGCCTTTGCTGCCCGTTTCCGCTTCTTATCCTGCTGTTTTTGCTGTTTTTGAGATTTCTTCCCACTGCCATTGCTGCATCTCTTCATGTTTCTCCACGTCCGCTTTGCTCGAGCGCTCAGAGCCACATCCTCATCTGCTTCCTCCTCTTCTTCCTCCTCCTCTTCAGACGGTAAACTCGCAACCTCTTGCTCCTCTTCCTCCACCTCCTTCCTCTTGTTCTTCCCTGCTCGCGTAGTCACACCCTTAGGCCACCGCTTCATCCGATCCGGATCAACCCCATCCGCGTTCTCCTCATCGTTCTCAACCTCCTCATCCTCCCAGGATAACCTGTCCCTGCCTTCACCCACGCCGTTTACATCCAACGGATCAACTTCTTTCACTCCCAGAAACACGCGATCCTGCTCCTCCTCGTCCTCGCTAACATCATCTTCGTTATCTTGTTCCAGATCGGAGGCAGCCCAACTGTCGTCCGAATCCGATGCTGCTTCTTCGACTTCAGACAATGATTCGCCGGATTTCGAATCTGCGTCCACCATGTCGCTCGCCCAGCGAAATGACGACGAAGATGTTACAACTGTGTCGTTCGCCTTCAACTTCGTCGAAAGGCCTTTCATTTTCGCCGGATTCGGCTGCTTCTTCCCGCCAGACTCCTGCTTTATCTCTTGATCCGTCGCCCGGACTGTTTTATTTCGTGCTCCATTGCTGTCCTTCGCTGTTGAAGTCTCCCGCTTTGCACCTGACGACTCAAAACCTGCGAATCCGTATTCTAGCTTCAATGGCGGTCGCCTCTGCCTCGTGGATTGCCTGCGAGCGGAGCTAGTTTCGACAGTTACCACCTCAACACAGTCTTCATCTTCGCCAGCCGACGCGCTCGGCTCCACTTTCGCTCGCTTCGCCTGCCGAGCCATAACGGATTCGGATTTAAAGGCTGGAATTTCGAACAATGAACGCAATCACGTGCGTGAAAAGCGGGAATTTGACCAGAGAGCAGGTCATGACGGCGGAAACGGAACCACGATCCAGAAAGGAAAAGGATAGAGTGGAGGTATGACGGAAGATGAGGAGCGAGAAACCCTGGCGTGTGGCGGCAATGTTGAGCAAATGCGTGTGGGGGAAGATAAGTGGAGGAAATTCTTGGCTTTGGAACGAATCCAGAGGCGAGGTAACTGAAGGGTGTGAGTGAAAGAGCAGGACAGAGGGTTGGTTTGAGAGAGCAAAAACTGGAAACGTCAGCTTCACCCCATGTGCTGACTGCAACCGTCTCCGTCTGCTCGTAGCTCTGTTCGGTAGCCGCTCAAAAACAGGAGGTTCAGTGTGGTTCAGATAAAGTTTGGCCCAACAGGTGTCAGTCACACCCTCGGTGCCGACGTACAAAAGTTACGCACCTTCAGCACCGCCTTTTTCCACGAATCCCGTCTGCGTAGTTTCCAGGGGCTGGCAGGCTGGGGGAGGATACGTGGCGCGCGGGATGTGAAGGGAGCAACCTGTTGAAAAAATACCCGGTATACAGTTTCTCGCAGCGGACGCTTATCCTCAGTAACATCACGTTCCTTCCAGACTAGAGAGATATACTTCTCAGTTGTGCAAAGTTTGCTAGCTCCCCGCTCCCCTCCGCCGTCATCGTTCCCTGTTTTTCCCTCACCCCATTCCCTAGGCGTGTTGTGCCCTAGAATAGTCCCACCCTACTTTCCGCCTTGTAGGGGTTCCTCCTCCCTAATCTCTTACGCGACTCCATCGACCAAGTCACCGCGGTGCGAGTTATTTTCGGACCGCAACATGTTGGGTCGAGCAGCGGTTTTCGCGCGCTCCTTGGCCCGCGGCCAGGGAGGATCGATCGCTGAGAAGGCGTGCAAGGTAACTTGGTAACCACTTCGCGACGATCTTGCTGCAACTCGAATCTTTCGCTCGCCGACACGCACTCGATGCCATCGCGACGTATCGGCCTGTATCACGAACGATCTTTATACCTATAAGAGTATATTCCGCCCCGTCACGGCGAAATAACAGCGCGTCTATATATCACTAGCGCTCAGTGTCCACTATGCTCCATAGCTCGCGAAATGCAGCATTGGAATAATTACGGTTTTGGATCTGCGGCCCGGATCTGTTCGTTTTGGTCATCCAGCTCCCCCCACAAACCGCGCGACTTCTGAGTCACCTCGGCAGTCATCTTGGATCCGCGTGTCTCGGGCCACTAGACTCTCGTAGCCAGCAGCCCACCTTTCAGTCACTCAACCGATCAAGAATCCATCACGCAACCGTGCATCCCGTCGTTCCCTGCGATCTGCGCATCCCTGCTGATCTCGCTGAGCTCCAGATCCGCTTTCGATCGCTCGATATCTTAGCCGTCGATCTTGCTCATTTTCTTGCTGCGTTCATTATAACGCCAAACTCGTTACTGTCAACGCGCATTGCGATCATGTTTAGAAGCTTCGTGCGACCCTATGGTGATGATCTGTCCACGTTTCTCCGATTACCAGATAAACGACCTTCTGGCTCCCGTCCCTAGCCCTCTGTCTCGTCTCTGAGACTCCGTTCAACCTACCGCCGTATATAGCTCCTTATCCAGCTCAGCTTAAGTATTATCCTCCCCTTTTTTTTTTTTTCAAACGTGTTCCCCTGACAACTCTCGCCCTTCTTTCAGCCATTCAGCACCAGCGCACAGGCAGTGGCCGCCGCGTCAGCTGCCGGCAATGAGAACACGACCAACGACTCGCTGACGTGGAAGCTGCTGCGCGCCACGGGTGCAGTGGGCGGCGCGGTGTTGGGCGTGGCGGCTCTCGCTGACGTGGCACGTGCTGACGAGGCGGAGCACGGTCTTCACGCTCCCGCGTACCCGTGGCCTCACGACGGCATCTTCAGCTCCTACGACCATGCCTCGTGAGTACCGTCGCACTGTCGCACATAACGAGGTGACCATTGAGTCGTCGCAAAAGTCTTTCTCCTGCGTACCATGCCTCGTCAATATGTACGACCATGCCTAGTAAGGATTCTCGCTCACAACCACGCAATGCCCTCCCCCCTCCTTCTCTTCCCCCCTCCGCCCCACGGTCCCCTCCTCCCGCCGCGCCAGAATTCGGCGCGGGCACCAGGTGTACCAGCAGGTGTGCGCGACGTGCCACAGCATGTCGCTGGTGGCCTACCGCGATCTCATCGGAGTGGCGTACACGGAGGACGAGGTCAAGGCGCTCGCTGCTGAGGTCGAGGTGGAGGATGGGCCCAATGACGAGGGCGAGATATGCTCCTCCTCCTCCGCCCCCATTTCCCCACATTTTCCCCCCACCCCCGGTGCTATTTTCCATTCCACTCCCTCGCCCCCTCCCCCTCCCCCGCCCCCTCCCGCTCCCCCTCCCCTCCGCGCGCCAGCATTCGGCGCGGGCACCAGGTGTACCAGCAGGTGTGCGCGACGTGCCACAGCATGTCGCTTGTCTCCTACCGCGACCTCATCGGAGTAGCCTACACGGAGGACGAGGTGAAGGCACTCGCGGCCGAGGTGGAAGTGGAGGATGGACCCAACGACGAGGGGGAGATGTTCCTCCGGCCCGGGAAGCCCTCGGATAAGCTCCCGAACCCGTACGCGAATGAGCAGGCTGCGCGGTTTGCTAACGGCGGAGCTTACCCGCCAGATCTCAGCCTGATCAGCAAGGTATGTGCTGCTCAACCCCCCGTGTTGGAGTAGACTGAATAGCCCCCCGGTCGAGGTGGAGGACGAGGTCAAGGCGCTCGCCGCCGAGGTGGAAGTGGAGGACGGGCCTAACAACGAAGGCGAGATGTTCCTGCGCCCGGGCAAGCCCTCGGATAAGCTCCCGAATCCGTACGCCAATGAGCAGGCTGCTCGGTTCGCGAATGGCGGGGCTTACCCTCCGGACCTCAGCCTCATCAGCAAGGTTTGTCCTGACCTCTCCGTTCCCCACTCCCACACCCCCACCCCCCCTCTCCCCACCGCTTCTCCCGCCTTTTTCCTTTGCCTTTTGAGTCGACTCACAAAGTGCTTTGTTTGCAAATGGCGGAGCTTAATCTCGAGATCTCAGCCTTATCAGCAAGGTACGGTGCTGCAACCTTCCTCTTCTAACACACCACCTCCTCCTCCTCCTCCCCCTTCCCTCCCCTTCTTCAACACCCCTTGCTCGCCTAAGGGCTCATTCCTGGTTCGGACACCATCCGAAGTTTGCCCACGAGGTTTGCAATTTCAAAAAATGACATTTCAATGTTGGATCACGCGGTCCGAAGTCTGGACTCTCTGGTTTAGTCGGCCACAGAACGTGCGACCAACGTGAACGTCAACTATCGAACTGTGCGATCATACCTAAACCAATGATTTCATTTCACGTCATCTGCTTTGTCCCTCTTGTGTTTTTTTGCTGGCTGGTTTCCTCAAATAGCCTGCCCAATCCAAGTAATTTAAGCACTTATCGCATTTATACAGAACACGTAGCCTGAAATTGGCTACCGATTTATTTTGTAATGCCCGACACTCATTATTGGCCGTTAGCAGTTGACGCTACCAAAGTGTCTCGCGTCATTCTCTGATTGGTCGCGAACCCAAGCGACGCGCGCGACACTGGTCGCCTGCCAGACCCTGCCTGATGTCCAAGGTGGGGCCCTGCCCCACACGGACACCATCCTCACGCCAAAACACCTTCAGGTGGGCGAACTTCGGATGCTGTCCGAACCAGGAATGAGCTCAAAATAGTCCCAAGGCCCGCATCACCGAAATTTCCCACCTGTTCTCTCCCTACCCCACTTTCAGGCGCGCCATGACGGGCAGAACTACATCTATGCACTCCTCACAGGCTACCGCGAACCCCCTGCTGGTATCTCGGTGAGTGTGGTGCCACGTGTGTGTTGTCACGTGTGTGGTGCCACGTGTGTTTTGTCACGTGTGTGGTGCCACGTGTGTGTTGTCACGTGTGTGGTGCCACGTGTGTGTTGTCACGTGTGTGGTGCCACGTGTGTGTTGTCACGTGTGTGGTGCCACGTGTGTGTTGTCACGTGTGTGGTGCCATGTGTGTGTTGTCACGTGTGTGGTGCCATGTGTGTGGTGCCACGTGTGTGGTGCCACGTGTGTGGTGCCACGTGTGTGTTGTCTCCATGCACATTCAGCTGAGGGGATGTTATGGAGTGATGTGGAGCGTGCGAGTGTGTTATTCTAAAAATACTTACATTACTTCAGTCGTCTAACATTAGGTAAAGTAATGTATCATGTTTCATGTACGATCATGCATACTGCAGCACTCATCCTGTCATGACTTCAGCGCTTTTCCTCCCATTCACCACCCCCCCCTCCCTTTCCCCACCACCCCTCCACCCATCCCCGTCCCCGTTATGGCCTTTGAGTTGACTCAAGAACCGTCCTCATCGCGCTCTCTCACCACCCTCAACCCTACACCCGCTTTCCTCCACGCTCATCACCACCCCTCCCGTAAATGCACAGGTGCGAGAGGGCCTGCACTACAACCCGTACTTCCTGGACGGCGCCATTGCCATGGCCAAGATGCTCAACGACGGTCTTTGAGTCAACCCAAATAACCTATTAATACCACCACCCTCATCCCACCACCCTCAACCCCCCACACTGTATGTGTGGACAAGCAGGTGCGAGAGGGGCTGCACTACAACCCGTGCTTCCCCAGCGGTGCCATTGCCATGCCCACGATGCTCAACGGCGACCTTTGAGTGCAACAAAAGAAGTTCATTTTCTCCCTCCCTCCCACCACCCTCATCCCTCCACCCTGGGTGCACAGGTGCGAGAAGGGCTGCACTACAACCCGTACTTCCCGGGGGGCGCTATTGCCATGCCCAAGATGCTCAACGACGGTCTTTGAGTCGACCCAAATAACCTATTAATACCACCACCCTCATCCCACCACCCTCACCCCTCCACACTGGATGTGTGGACAAGAAGGTGCGAAAGGGGCTGCACTACAATCCGTGCTTCCCCGGCGGCGCCATTGCCATGCCCAAGATGCTCAACGGCGACCTTTGAGTGCAACAAAAGAAGTTCATTTTCTCCCTCCCTCCCACCACCCTCATCCCTCCACCCTGGGTGCACAGGTGCGAGAGGGGCTGCACTACAACCCGTACTTCCCGGGGGGCGCTATTGCCATGCCCAAGATGCTCAACGACGGTGGTGTGGAGTACGAGGATGGCACACCCGCCACGGAGTCCCAGCAGGCTAAGGACGTGGTTACTTTCCTTGCATGGGCCGCTGAGCCTGAAATGGACGAGCGCAAGCTGGTGAGCAGTCAGGCTTAGAAACCATGTGTATGGTGCAGGGAAGTAGCAGTGTGGTGTACGAGGATGGCACACTTGCCACGTAGTCCCAGCAGGCCAAGGATGATGTTACTTTCCTTGCTTGGGCCGCTGAGCCCAAGATGGACGACGAACGCAAGCTGGTGAGCGGCTGAGTGGTTGGCTTGCATTGCACTGTGTGTGCATTTCAAGAGGTGGTGGGGAGTACGAGGATGGCACACCCGCCACGGATTCCCAGCAGGCCAAGGATGTTGTTTGTCACTTTCCTTGCCTGGGCTGCACTCACGACTTTTGAGACGTCTCAAAAGTGAGTCCCAGCAGGCCAAGGATGTTGTTTCTTTCCTTGCCTGGGCTGCACTTACGCGATAACTGTTTCCACCCAACCACCTATCCATATGTGCCCTCTCCCCCGCGTGTTTCCACCCAACCACCTATCCATATGTGCCCTCTCCCCCGCGTGTTTCCATGGCACATGGGGGTGAAGTGGATCTTCGTCCTCTCACTCGTGTGGCTGCAGGTCATAAACTACGCAGGGCCGTTCACTCGTGTGGCTGCAGGTCATAAACTACGCAGGGCTGTTCTGGACGCTGTTTACTGAGCGTTTCAGCGTCCATCTGCGCCCTCTCACCACACCTTCCTGCCCACCTGTACCCTCTTCCCCCCTCGTGTGTTCTTTCCATGGCAGATGGGCGTGAAGTGGATCTTCATCCTCTCACTCGTGTGGCTGCAGGCCATCTACTACAAGCGGTGGCGCTGGGCGCCCATTAAGTCCCGCCGGGTCATCGTCGACGTTGTTAACTGAGCGCTTCAGTCTGTTAACAAAGAGCCAAGCGCTCAAAGCTGTCAACGGCGAGTCAGCGGCAAATACATGCAGATTGGAGATGCGAATTCAGGGTTAAAGGATTGTCATCTGAGAAGAACCATAAAATGCACCAGGCTTGTATCAAGGTAGGAAGTGAGCGGGAGCCATAAAATGCATCCTCCTCTTTCACCCCTCCACTGTCCGCCACTCCATCTCGTTATCTTCCCTTCTATACCACTTCACTCCAACAGTCCATTCTCCTTTTGCAGCTGACTCCATAAAGCGTATCGATGTTCCCACCTGTATTGTACCATCAGGCTAATGATAGCAATACATCGACGTGTTAGCGTCTCCAATTGACATGTTTTAACTTAGGGTGCTTGAAATATATCTAGAAGTAAAACCACCTAGTTTAACAAAAATGTTTTTGAGATCTACAGTAAGTATCCACCAACCACTTCCCTGACAACCACAACCTTGGTTTCAACGAGCAAGTGAACCAACCAAATCCTTCGTGGTTGAGGCCATAGAAATTGACGGCGACAGCGAGCTGGCTGGACCAATATATTTTTGTGTGCGAGACGAGCTCACTGTGAAACGGTGGAATACGACGACGTGCAGTTTGGAGCGGTTCGCCCTTTCAACCTGTTTGAACCACTACTCACCTGCTGAAGATCGCTAACATATGGCAGGCAGGCCAGTAGGAAGAAATTAACTACCTCGCCTACTGATGATGGCTGGATTTTTTAGTAACCAGTTTTTAACATTTCGATTCGACGTGCAAGAGAGCTAACGTCGGGAGTTTAGTCAGATTCGCCCTGATTAACCGTTCGTTGACCTGATCGCTTGGTCGGTTGCGCTCTAGGTCTGATCCATCATCACTGTACAGGCTTTCGGCCGTTATTCCCCATGTACGTCGCTCATTGCAGTGCTAGTATAGTTGTAATCGCCATATCAGCGTTTCAGGCACGACGTGTAACATCGCTGATTGCCCCTGGTTTCTAAGCTTGCACAGCTGCCTTCCGCTGACATTACCGGTGATAAGTGCTTCCACTCATGTCAAGGAAA
Organism: Closterium sp. Yama58-4; assembly: GCA_947470075.1. Taxonomy (NCBI): domain Eukaryota; kingdom Viridiplantae; phylum Streptophyta; class Zygnematophyceae; order Desmidiales; family Closteriaceae; genus Closterium; species Closterium sp. Yama58-4. Next base: position 825,025 of record CANIUD010000196.1, read on the forward strand.
TTAGTCTAGAATGGCGCTTGATTATCGAGATCAGATCGAATCCGATGGGTCACCGCCTGGCTTGAGGATACGCGAGGATATGGGCGAAAATAGGTCCAACGATTTGCATTGATTCTCGTTTCGTGTGATCGATTTTCCAGGTGATAGATAGACCTGGGAGCATTGCGTGGGAATCCCAGGTCCAGGCCGCTTCCTGCTCGTCGTCCTAATTACTCTATGACTCGGCCTATAGGATCGATTGCTTTGTAGTTGCGGGTACGAACCATCAGGAATTGTCAGAAATCGTCAAGAATTGTCAGAACTCGTCAGGAGTCATGGCGGGAAGCGCTGGTCGAGGTCGCTTCCTCTTCGTCTTCCTGATCGCCCTCGTCGCGTCGGCCGCGCTGCGAATCTGGCTCGAGCTGCAGCGACAACCGGGTCGCCAGCATACTCGTCAAGAGCAGACCCGAGAATTGGCATGCGCTAACCCTAGTAACGAACCGATCAACTTGCAGACAGCCTCTCATTTAGACCCGTCAAGCTCATCCTCCTCTTCCTCCTCCTCCTCTTCAGTACGTTCTCGGGGACTTCTTGCACCTGAGCCGCCGCTTAGAGGACCTTCGTGGCAGCTTCCGCGAGACCTCGCGAGATTATTCCCAGGTCCGAACGGCGCGAGGGTGGATCCTTCGCAATTCCGGCTGCATATCAAAGTGCTGGTCTACGATCGGCCTGACGTGGCAGCTCGATGCCTGAAAGCGTTAGCGAATGCAGAGTACGACGGGGATGTGGTAACCCTAGATATTTTCGTCGACCACACGTTTGGTAACCGTTCGGGGAAGTCAGCCTGGACGAGACGAGCTGCGGATCGGGTTGCAGTGGCTCACTCGTTACTGTCACTGTTGGATAAATTCACGTGGCCGCACGGACCGAGGAGTGTATTGTACCGATCCCAGAATATGGGGATTCAACCGCAGTGGTTGGAATCGTGGTGGCCTGAGAGCGTGAATGACGTGGCATTTGTGGTGGAGGATGACATGGAGGTTTCGCCGCTGTTTTATCGTTATTTGAAACGGCTTCTTGGAGTGTACTACTTTAACGCGTCGAATTTCAACCCGAGCGTGTATGGGGTCTCCTTTCAACGGCAGTTCTTCATTGCAGGTATGCCATGTGGGGATGGCGGGAATGATTGCAATGATGGGGGTGATGATGGGAGGAATGTTGGGTATGGTGGGTGGGGATGGCGGATGGGGGACGCAGAGTGGTGGGCAAAAGGGGAGTGGTGTGGGGAAGGGGGGGGCGGGGGTGGTGGGGGATGAGGGATGGGAAATGGTGGGAAATCCATCAGCAGAGCATTGAGATACCCTCTTTCTTTTTGTCCGGGTCATTGTCCCTTCCTTTCAACGCTTTCCTGGATCACCCCATCACAACCCTCCTCACCAGGCTTCAACGTTGGCCTCAGCAGCCGCTTATGACTTGTCTCAAAGTACCTTTTCCTCGTTTGACCACAACACAACCCCTTCACACCCCCCCTTCACATCCCCCCTTCACATCCCCCCTTCACACCCCCCCTTCACACCCCCCCTTCACACCCCCCCTTCACATCCCCCCTTCACATCCCCCCTTCACACCCCCCCTTCACACCCCCATCACACCCCCTTTCACACCCCCCTCCCTGACCCTCGCCTCCCGGTTTCAACAGTGGGCTGAACGTGTACGACCATCCGGACCCTTTTCTTTAGCAGCGCGTGTAGTCCACCCCCCTCCCCTCTTTTCGTCACTGCTCCTTTCCTCTTTGTGCCCTGTCCAAACCGCTTCCCCTACTTTCCTCCCTGACCCTCCCCTCCCGGTTTCAACAGTGGGCTGAACGTGTATGACCATCCTGACCCCTTTCTCTATCAGCTAGTGCAGAGCAGTCCATCCTTCTCTCCTCCTCTCTGTATCATCGTTCCTATGCCTCCCCTCCCCCCAGGCTTTAATAGTGGGCTGAACGTGTACGACCATCCGCCATCCGGACCCCTTTCTCTACCAGCTCGTGTCATCGTTCCCTTTCCCACTGACTTCTCCGTCTGTGCCCTCCCCAACCCCCCCTTTCCCCAGGCTTCAACAGCGGGCTGAACGTGTACGACCATCCGGACCCCTTTCTCTACCAGCTAGTCGGCACATGGGGCCAGTTCCTCCTCCCAGCCCCCTGGAAGCAGTTTCGCCTCTGGTACGACATGCGCCGATACAATTCCACGCGAGAACCCTCACTCGACGGGCTAAAAACCACAGTTTGGTTCAAATCTAAGGGTAATCGCCTCTGGACACCCTGGATAATCAAGTGGGCGTATGCCAAGGGTATGTTCAATCTTTACCCCTCGCCGCCCGGAAATCTTTCGCTCTCGATCTCGCACCGGGAGAAAGGGTCGAATATGCCGAAGAACCGGGGAGCTGATGCCGCCCTTTTGACTCCCCAGAAGCTAGCTGCCGCCCTGGCTGCTGCGTCTTCTTCTGCTGCTTCTGCCTCAGCAGGAGGGGCGGCAGGGAGGGGTGCTGCTGGCGCTACAGTCGGAGGGGTGGCAGGGAGGGCTGTAGCAGGAGGGGCGGATGTTGCATGGGCGCGGTCGATCAGGGCATGGTGGGTCCGGCCGCTGCCGGCATTACGCAGGTTGGAGCGGCACGACCTGTGTTTCCGGCAGTTACGCTGGTTACCACCTGCGAAAACGCTGGAGGAGTTTCATTCGCTGCTGAATGCTGTTGCTCCGGTGAGCATGGGTGGGGGCGGAGAGAGAAGGGGGGTGGAAAGCACTGGGAGAAAGAGAGGGTGGGGCAAGGGCGAGGGGCAGAGAGGGAGGGGAGAGTTAGGAATTTAATGGATGGGCCACAGAATGGGCTCTCTGCATCTGATATGAAACGAAAGATTCTTCTTTGCACAGTACATTGCCTCCCTTGTTTCTCATTCACCCCTCTTGTCACGTTTTCTCCCTTGCGTTTTTTCTGCTTGTCTTTTCAGGAAAAATACGTGTCTCTGATAGTGGTGCCGTTCGACGGTCGAGATCTCATCAACAACTGGCTCTGCCACATCGACGGCTCTGGCGTTTCCAACATCATCCTCATCGTTCCATGCGCCAGGCTGGCCGCTGAGCTGGCAGCACGGGGCTATGCTGTCTTCTACCTGCCACCTGTCACCCGTCGCAGGATCTTGCGACACCTGGAACGGACCAATGGTGCTGGCTCAGCAGCTGCAGGCGCTGGTGACAGCAGTAGCAGTGGCAGCAGCACCACTAGCAGCAGCAGTAGCAGTAGTAGCAGCAGTAGCAGTAGTAGTAGCAGCAATGGGGGTACAGATGAAGGCGGAACTAGTTTCGGGGGTGTGGGCACTATCACCAGCATCGGCATAGACAGTCTGTTTTGGAAAGATGATCTGAAGGATGATCCAGGCGCAGGTGGCTATAACACAGCAGAAGGCGAGGAGGACGGTGAGGCGGAAGGGGACAGTCGTTCTGGCCACACTAGCAATAGCAGCAGCAGTGGGGATGGTAGTGGTGACGGTTCTGGTGATCCTGGGGTTGTTACTGGCTACGGAGGGGAGGAAGAGGAGGAGGAGGATGAGGTGAGGAGGAAGAGAGGGTTGGAGGATCCTGTTGAAGTCAGTAGGAGGAGGAGATTGAGTGGGCGAAACCACTGGACTGCCCGGCACGTTCAGTTAGTTCTAACCGCTCTTTCACTCGGCTTCAATGTGGCTATAGGGAATGCTGACACTATATGGAGGGGTGATCCCCTAGCAGCGGATACTGTCACTCGTGTCGATCCGAGCTTTCAGATGTGGGGCCGTCTGGATGCCGTTGATTTCAGCTCCTCGTTTCTCGTCGTGCGATCCTCGCCGTCGACCATCGCCGCGTGGGGGCAGCTCGAAAAGTTTTGCGCACGGACCCCGCTGCTGACAAACGTGCTTGCGGGCAGCATGGTGGTTAATTTTGACGTGGGGGAGGTGGAATGTGGGGGAGGGGGGAGCCGGCAGCAGCAGCAGCAAGCAGCGCAGGTGCTAAGTAACTCTGTTAGTTTCAAAGAAGCAGGGACGATTCCCTTTGGGCCGCAGGAGGGGGTGAGGGTTCCGAAGGGGTGGCTGCTGCCAGTGATAGTGCCTCCTTTCGCGGGTAAAAAGGAGGAGAAGATTGAATCGCTGAAAGCCGCTCGGTTGTGGGTGATTGATGATTTTGATCATGCGTGTAGGGCCGTCACCTGCCGAAGACAGTTCTGACACATTACATGTACGTGATTTGTTCCTTACATTGTGTAAGATTTTCCATGACAAGATGGTTGTTCATTTTAATCACCTGTGCCAGGCTATCTCCTGCTGGAGACAATAGCTAAGAGGTGGTAACTGCTACTACCACCTGTGTGTCGCCACAACCCAAGAACAGTAAGCTAACTTGCGTAAGTCGGTTGTGAAGTCGACCCTCTGAGGGCAGGTTTGGCCAGCCAGAAGTGAAGACCGAGTTACCAGCTGACCTGCTTGAGTGCTGACTCATGCAAAAGCCACAACTAAACACGTACCGTAACTAGTACAGCCTATGTGTTTGGCTGCAGCTTTGAGTACGTACAGTAGCTTTGTCAACAGCAAGTACCCTAGGAGAACGACAAGAGGTGGCTGCTGCTGCTGCTGCAGCATGCAGAGAAGAGAGCAGCACTTGTCACCATTACGAGAAGAGCGTTGCAAGCACTCGATGGTGGTTGCTTGGCTGGTGGCAGAACCAGGACAGATGGCCCTCGCCAGGCAACTCATACAGCTTCACCACATGCGGCAGCTGCTGCTGCAGCCAGCGCTGCAGGGAGAGAGGCACCAAAACGTCCTCTGTGCCATGCCATATGTGCACCAGGAACGGAGGGGCAACGTGTTGAGGTAGGCCTGGTGCACCCCTGTCACTCTCCTCCCGAGTTCTCTTTTTTTCTCGGTTTTGAGGCGCCTCAAAACTAGGTAGGTCCGATGCATCCCTGTCACTCTCCTCCCGAGTTCTCCTTGTTTCTCGGTAATCCTTGTCCTCACCACTGTCCCTGATTTCTCCAATATCCATCATGTCTTGGATATTACTGAAGCATCCTATGTCGAGGACATCGAAGGGCCAAGGGCGGCTGAAGAGCTCAACGTCCTTGGCCATGCCCTCGCCGTGCGATCCCATAAGGAGCGACTCGGTATTGTCGTTAAGCAGCGCCTGTGCCCCCTGTGGGTGCAGCAGGTACTGGCGGTCGGCGGGTGAGAGGCTGTGCTGCAAGCGCTGCAGCCATAAGGGACCTGGGAGAACGAGGGCGTGAGGCAGAGGAAAAGAGGGCGGTTCAAGACGCAGAGTTGATGCATGGAAATACTGAGGTCCCCTGTGGGTGCAGCAGGTACTGGCGGTCGGTGGGTGAGAGGCTGTGCTGCAGGCGCTGCAGCCACAAGGGACCTGGAAAAGGGGCGGAGAAGCGAACGATGACGATGCGGTTGAAGAGGCTGATGAGCCTATGAGGGTATAGAGACTAGAAACACACTTACCAGCAAAGGGAAGTGTTTTGAGACGTCTCAAAACACTTCTTCATGCACGATGCGGATGAAGAGGCGGATGAGCCTATGAGGGTAGAGAGACTAGAGCCACACTTACCAGCAAAGGGAACGACATTTTTTAGAATTCTCAAAAATGAGCCTATGAGGGTAAAGAGACCAGAAACACACTTGCCAGCAAAGGGAATGACAGCTTGCAGACGAAAAGGCGGATAAGCCAGAGCGGGGCACTTAACAGTGGAAGGGGCACTTAACAAGCTGGTAGTTATAACTTTTAAGAAAGTGCATTTACCGGAGAAGGGGACGACGAAGTTACGAATGAAAACGCGGATGAGCCAGAGCGGCGCGAAGCGGCCGAGACGAAGGGAGCGGCGGGAATGAGGCGTCATGCCGGCGAACATGGCTTCCCTGTCCTGGTCTGATATTCCCTGTGGGAGGAGAGAGTAGGAGGTGAAGGGAGAGAGAGATGAGAGAGGAGCGACGGGGGAGGGGAGTGAGGGGAGTGAGGCGCCATGCCAGCGAACATGGCTTCCCTGTCCTGGTCTGATAATCCCTGTGGGAGGAGATGGGAAGGCACATTCTTACTTCAGTCAACGCACCAAGACAGAGGGCACGAGAGGAGGGAGAAAGGGGAGTGAGGAGTCATGCAGGCGAAAATGGCTTCTCTGCTCTGCTCCGGTCGTCACAGGCACACCAATTACTCAGTATAAGCACACCTGCTAGTAGAATGAGCTGAAGGGCGCCCACATGGCAATCCGGAGGATGCGGTGGAGGATGTGCGCTGGGAGAAGAAGCAGGCACCTACCAAACCTTCATTACATTCACACATTCACACATTCACGATAATCACACCTGCCAGTAGAACGAGCTGAAGGGCGCCCACATGGCAATCCCCAGGATGCGGTGGGGAATGTAGTGCGCTGCCGCCCAGCAGTACGCGCCTCCTGCTGAGTACCCCAACAGGTAGAACCTGAGGAGTGGTGGGGAGGAGAAGAAGAAGCAGAATGTCACTGACCACTCACACTCACACTCACCACTCTCAATCACCACTCACACTCACCACTGTCACTCACCACTCTCACTCACCACTCGCACTCACCTCTCGCACTCACCACTCTCAATCACCACTCTCACTCACCACTCACACTCATCACTCACACTCATCACTCTGGTGATAGAGCACTCTGAATCAATTTACTCACTTGCGCCCCAAGGCCAGCAGATCCGCCAGCTCCTCAGAGCATGCAGAGGCCTCTCTCAATAACCACCACTCACTCTAACCACCTGCAGGGTAAACACCAATCGGTGAGCCCACTCACTTGCGGCCCAAGGCAAGAAGATCCGCCAGCTCCTCAAGGTCCGCACAGAAGGAGTGGAGTGAGAGGTCCGGCGCAGGGTCGGACTGGCCATAGCCCGGGCGATCAATGGCGACCAGGCGCACCCCGAAGGAGCACAGCAGCTCTTCAGGCACTCCTGGTGGGTTGGCAGGGACGGAAGAGAGGGGGAAGAGATAGTGGAGTGAGCAGTCCGGCGCAGGGTCGGACTGGCCATAGCCCGGCCTGTCAACGGCCACTAGGCGCACGTCGAAGGACCACAGCAGCTCGTCAGGCACTCCTGGTGAGAAGGGCGCAGGAAGGTGCGGAGGGAGAGCGGAAATTGCAAGAAGCATTGCAGCCGAGATTTTGTCAAAGATTTTGACATCAAATTCCAGAATTCAGAAATTTGCATGCGGGTTGTCATTCTGGCGAAGTGTCAAAGATGGTCAGAGTGTCAAAGATTTCAAATCTTTTCTCACCGGGCATGTTGGCGAGTCGCGAGGACCCCAGGCCGTGCAGCACCAGCAGCGTCCGCGTCGCCTGCGCTGCGCCCATGCCTTTCTCCAGATACGCGATTCGCCGCCCGCATCGCAGCCGCACCGTCGCGGCGCGCGCGCGAGTCGCGACGACAGCGTGAGGCAGCGAGTAGGTGACGTCTGGCGTCGGCGTGCGCAGCGGCGGCGTCCGCGCTACAGCCGGTTCAGGCTCTTCAGGCGCAACAGGCGCTTCCGCAGGTGGCGTGGGCGCTCTCCCCCACGCGCCGAAGACAGAGCGCACCACTGTAGCTTCCGCCACAAGCGCTGGCGGAGTGGCTTGCGCGGATTTTTCCGTCATTGCTGAGTCAGTGCGGGATGCGAGGGGTGGAGTGAAGCAGCTCGCGCGAAACACTAACGGAGAGCACGTTATGTGGGCAAGGTAGCTTTTGAGTCGACTCAAAAGTCACCTAGTTGAGGTAGCCCGCAAGAAAGCAGGAAAGCCGCGCCAGTTGGAATGATGTCCGCAGAAGTACCGAGAGCACGAAAGCCGTGCTTCGGTCCGCAATGGATCTAGCGGCGGCAGTCCACTGTGGATCGCCTCTCGTTCCCTGTGGTCACGCGAAGGAAGGAGGCATTCACGAACGAACGGCGCGCCATGAAGCGACCCCACGCCCATGCCCACTCGATAGCTCTCACTCGTGGTTGGCGCCACGCCGTACAAGGCTCATCCACCTACACACAGGCGTGGTGCTGTTTCGACGCATGCCGCACGTTGCGGTGGAATTTGCACTAACGCGAGTGGCAGTAATTTGTTGGATTTGTGTTGAGCTGAAAAGTGGGTTCACTTTATGAATGACTAGTGAAAATTACGTGGAGAACGGTCTGTGATGAAGCAGCTGATAGCGAGGGTGTGCACACTCGGAGGCCGCCATGAATGAAGATGCCAACAAGAACTTTCGGCACCATCCAGAAAATCGCGAAAGAAATATCATATTGTGGGCCTCTTGTTAGGATTTAGTATGACTTTACATTATAGATCCTTGTTCAGAAGCACCAAAATGTTTTTCTTCAACCCCTTATCCCATTTTATTTGGACAACCCCAAGGTTATCAAAATCACGGCATTGCCACAGTGGCCTCTTCCCGAGCCGCTTTTGGGCACGGAAAAGCTGATGCGGCCCGACGTGGGATGCAGAGACCGTGCGAGTCCCATCGATTCCCTGCCATGCTGTTGGATCTGACGGTAGAGAATGGCTTTCGGATTGCAGCAGTTTCAGAGATCCTCCCACACGATTGGCCCTTCACACGCACAAACTTATCGCGCAACTTTCAAGGGTGGCCTCGAATCCTCGATCTGAACGACCTGAGCGCGCACGCTGGGGCCAGAGGGCTTTACCGCCCGCCTTATTTTGAACTTCAAACATGAGGTTTTCCCCCACTTGCACTCTTCCGACCTCTGCGCACACTTCCCATTCTCCCCATCACCGCCGTCTGCTCTTCCCCCAACCCCGTTTCCTCCCCCTCCCTACCTTCCCCACTTCCCCGTTCATTTCGCTTCTTCTTTCCCCACTTCCCCTCTCCCCCTATCCTCCGCTTCCCCTTCCCCTTCCCTTTCCCCTTCCCCTACCCCCGCCCCACTCCAATTTTAGGGAGCTAAGGGCGCGTGTGATCCAAGGATTTTTGTCAAAGTTCGAACTCAAACCGCTTTGCATCGTGGAGAGACATCGCTCAATTGTATCCTACCGTGTAGAACCTTTCTAAAAGTTCGAACTTTGGGAAGTTCGAACTTTGATCACACGCGCCCTAACAAGAGCACCACAACCAAAAAGGTCCAGGGGCTTGCTTGTTAGTTAGCATTTCAGATCTGACTCGGTTTGTAGGGTAGGCTGACCGAACATCCGGCTCAGCCTTTTAGTAGGGTAGCGCATCGAGAGCATCCGTGTCGCCTCTTCCATCCAATAAAATATTGTTGTTCATAATACCCGTTTGCTAACTTAGTGATTGTATTCTGGACACTAAGAAGTCCATGTAAGCAGCTCCATCTAAGGACCTTATCCGCCTATTGCCGTGAAATCCGCCAATAGCCCCTTAATGGCGAGTCAAGCCATTGTCGCGATGCGCGTGTGCGCGCCTCCCGCCCTTGCGCCCTACATGGGCGCTCGGTGGCGGAAGGCCCCCAATACTCCGCAGTTCAGCTCCGCCTTCGTCGTTCCCATGCGGCCGAAGCGCGTAACGCGTAAGTCCGCTTGGTCTGCCACCTCGTCTTTACACCAGACATTTTCCAGCGACGTGGTACCATGCCTGAAATCTGATATTGGTTAGTCTTACAGGCTCGTTGGAACAGCAGCCTGAAAGGGGGAAAAGGGTTCACGACTTTCACCAGCTTTCACGTCGTTTAATCGTGCTAGTCATATACCTTAAGTGTATGTACGGCGGTTGGTCACCGTTGCGGGACATCAGTCATTGTCGGCGTTCCAAGAGACTAGCGATGCCGTACTTCAGTGCACTGCGTCGGAATTCTATGCGTCACCCTTAAACTGCAGCGAACCATTTTATAGACGTCGCAAGGTGTAGAACTGGCCTGACCTCTCCCGTTTTCTTCTCGTCCACGTGGCATTGTTGGACTGGCTGCTGCTTGCAGTGAGCTTTAGGCGCAACTGCCGTCGTCCGATCTCCGCCATCTTCCGCGCTCAGCGGTACGTTCTTTGCGCTCACATTCATACTTCATAAGTTATCTTCTTATATTCTCCGCATTACTTCCGCCGGCAGCTTCCGCCGGCAGCTTCCGCATTTCTCCCCCCTCCGCATGTCCCCCCTTCCTCCGCGTTTCTTTCCCACCCTTCCCCCCAACCCCCCTTCCCTCCCCCCTGCGCATTACCCCGGCACCCTCCTCACCTTCAGGTCACTCACTGCACTCTTTATCCCGCTGTTCCTTCTCCCCCTTCCCTCTCCCCCTCTCCCACTTCCCTGGCTCTCTTATCCCTCCCCGTTCGCGCAACACCGCTGACCTGCTGCGCGTTTTCCCCGTTGCGCAGCGCGGGCGAGACGCGCGCGGGCGCGCGGTCGTGGATGGAGCGGATGGCGAAGGCGGCGGAGGAGATGGCACGAGGCGCGGAGCGCGCGTCGAAGGAAATGGCGAAGGTGGCCGCGGCGACGCTGGGGAACCACAACAAGGTGCGCTGCGGGGAACGCGGGGAATGCGGGAGCTCGGGGAATGCGGGGAATTGGGGGGGGGGAGGGGGGGGATGCCTTCTTCCATCCTCTCCCAGATGCATCCTCTCACTTCCTAATCCTCTCCGGTTTTCTTCCTGCCGCGTTCTCTTGCGTCGATCCCGCCAGGCCATTGAGGCGGCGTCGCCGCTCTTGTCGCAGATCGCGAGTCTCATCCCGCACGGTATGCTTGTGTCGCATCATTAAATCATCACGTTATACTGCGTTCCAAAACTTTGTGTCTCATTGCCCCGCACCGTACGGATTCGACGCGTTGACTACACGCTAAATATATTTTCACTGCGTTACAGGTTAGTTCTTTATCGAGTTTCACTGTAGCTGCTGATCGCATTTAGCTTTTCCCCCACTCCTGCGTCGCAAGCCTAACCTTCCGCGTTTTCCGCGCCTCTCCTCTTCCGCCGTGCGCCAGCCCCTGGTGCTTCCGCCAGCGGAACCACTACCGCTTCCGCCGCCTCCCCGCGCGCAGCAGCTCCGCAGCAGCTGGCGGAAGACCACCTGCGCGAGGTGTCGGATGACGTGGTAGCCCACGTCAGCATCAAGCCTGCCAACGTGGCGCCGATGACGTCATCATTCACATCCCCGTCATTGGGCGACGATGATTCCGCTTCTGCTGCTGCTGCTGCAGTTAACGCGGATCCTACCTCAGTCCCACTGGAAATGCGCAAGGTGGGTGTGTGGTTAATTGATGGTGGTTCGTAGCGCACGGAGGGTCGGGTCTATGGGGCATGATGCAGATGACACGGAGTGTCGGTTCTATGGGGCATGAGGTGACTTTTGAGTCGACTTCAAAGTCACCTCGCACGGAGTGTCGGGTCCATGGGGCATGATGCAGGCTTCGTGTCGCTTCTTGAGTGATTATGCGTTGATCCTGTCAATACCGCGTCTTCATTCCCTTCTGTTACTCCGTCCTTGATACACTATTTTATTTAAATTTGCAGGCGGGTGCGCACGTGCTGGAGGGGCGGGAGGAGCGCGGCGCAATGCGCGCGGAGCTGCAGGCGCTGGAGGCGCGCATGGACGCGGCGTCCGCGGCGGTGGAGGCCGCCAAGAGCCGCCGGGGGGAGCTGCTCCAGGCGCACCCGGAGGTGCGTCCCGGGGGCTGTGGGGGGAGACTGGGGGAAGATTGGGGGGATTGGAGGGGAAGAAGGGGAAAGAGACGAGCGCTGAGAAGGGATGGGACGGGAGAAAGGAGGCTGTCAAGGGCCGCGCGGGGGGAGCTGCTCCAGGCGCACCTGGAGGTGCGTCTGAGGGCCGGGGCGGGAAAGGGGGGTTATGGGCGCTGTGGGGTGCGCTGTGGCTCTCACCTATGTCTCCCCCTTTCCCCCTGTCTCCCCCTTTCCCCCTGTCTCCCCCTTTCCCCCTGTCTCCCCCTTTCCCCCCACAACCCCCACTCTTTCCTGCTGCGTCCCCTCGTGCCCCATCTCCTAGTTGAGGCAACGTGTGACAGACGTTGTTGACGGCAAGGTCACCCCACGCGCAGTCACCGTCACCCCCACGGCTGTAGCGCCGTGCTCTCCGTCTAACGCGCTGTCTAACGCGCCTGGCAACTCGGACACGGAGGGGGAGGCGCAGGAGGAGTGGGAGGAGGTGGAGGACGAGCAGGCGCAGGGGCAGTGGGGCGCGCAGGGGGGCGCGCAGGGGGAAGCGCAGCAGGGGGTGGTGGCGGGGTCGGTGCAGGCGCTGAGGGCGGGGCGGCTTCGGCAGAGAGAGCGGCTGCAGCGACCAGGCGTGGAGAGACGGCGACAGCACGCCGCTCAGGTGCGGGTTGGTTGGCAGTGACGATGGGGGAATGGGAACTGGAGTATGAGTATTGGGAGGGATTCGATGGGAACGAATTTGAGCAAGGCGTGGGCAGAGAGAGCAACTGCAGCGACCAGGCGTGGAGAGAAGGAGAGCACGGGAGGAATGGTGAACGGGGGAATGGGTTATGGCCATTGGCATGATTCCCCTTCTCCAGCTTCCTTTTTTGTCCTCTCTCAGGGCGACGTCAGGTTGTACAACTTCTGTACGCTAAACTCCGTTTCTTCACGGTGCAAAACGGTAAAGCTTGAGAACCGCTTCCCACCGTGTGGAACCGTCCTGAGCCACGATGCAAGAACTGTAAAGGTGCTGAGAAATGTACAACCTGACGTCGCCCTTATATCCTCCCAACTCCCGACTTCCAATTTTCTGCGACTGACCCTGCCAGGTGCGTCTGTCGGTGCTGCGCTCGCTGGCGGAGCGCCACGGCGTGCTGGCGCAGAGCACAGCCGCGCAGGTGGCAGCTGGACAGGCTGTAAATGCACGAGAGAGCGACCCAGTGCAGGTCGCCAGGGAGCAGCAGCAGCAGCCGCAGCAGCAGCAGCAGCAGCAGCCGCAGCAGCAGCAGCCGCAGCAGCCGCAGCTGGTGTCACCTGTGGTGGACACAGCAGCACTGTCGCCTGGGGAGTTGGAACTGGTGAGATCGCCCCGCCTTGCTCCCTCCCCTGCCATGCTCCCTCCCATGCCATGCTCCCTCCCCTGCCATGCTCCCTCCCCTGCCATGCTCCCTCCCCTGCCATGCTCCCTCCCCTGCCCTGCTCCCTCCCCTGCCCTGCTCCCTCCCCTGCCCTGCTCCCTCCCATGCCATGCTCCCTCCCCTGCCCTGCTCCCTCCCCTGCCATCCTCCCTCCCCCTGCCATGCTCCCTCCCCTGCCATGCTCCCTCCCCTGCCATGCTCCCTCCCCTGCCCTGCTCCCTCCCCTGCCCTGCTCCCTCCCATGCCATGCTCCCTCCCCTGCCCTGCTCCCTCCCCTGCCATCCTCCCTCCCCCTGCCATGCTCCCTCCCCTGCCATGCTCCCTCCCCTGCCATGCTCCCTCCCATGCCATGCTCCCTCCCCTGCCATGCTCCCTCCCCTGCCATGCTCCCTCCCATGCCATGCTCCCTCCCCTGCCATGCTCCCTCCCCTGCCATGCTCCCTCCCATGCCATGCTCCCTCCCCCGCCATGCTCCCTCCCCTGCCATGCTCCCTCCCCTGCCATGCTCCCTCCCCTGCCATGCTCCCTCCCCTGCCATGCTCCCTCCCCTGCCATGCTCCCTCCCCTGCCATGCTCCCTCCCCTGCCATGCTCCCTCCCATGCCATGCTCCCTCCCCTGCCATGCTCCCTCCCCTGCCATGCTCCCTCCCCTGCCATGCTCCCTCCCCTGCCATGCTCCCTCCCCTGCCATGCTCCCTCCCCTGCCATGCTCCCTCCCCTGCCATGCTCCCTCCCCTGCCATGCTCCCTCCCCTGCCATGCTCCCTCCCCTGCCATGCTCCCTCCCCTGCCCTGCTCCCTCCCCTGCCCTGCTCCCTCCCATGCCATGCTCCCTCCCCTGCCCTGCTCCCTCCCCTGCCATCCTCCCTCCCCCTGCCATGCTCCCTCCCCTGCCATGCTCCCTCCCCTGCCATGCTCCCTCCCATGCCATGCTCCCTCCCCTGCCATGCTCCCTCCCCTGCCATGCTCCCTCCCCTGCCATGCTCCCTCCCATGCCATGCTCCCTCCCCCGCCATGCTCCCTCCCCTGCCATGCTCCCTCCCCTGCCATGCTCCCTCCCCTGCCATGCTCCCTCCCCTGCCATGCTCCCTCCCCTGCCATGCTCCCTCCCCTGCCATGCTCCCTCCCCTGCCATGCTCCCTCCCATGCCATGCTCCCTCCCCTGCCATGCTCCCTCCCCTGCCATGCTCCCTCCCATGCCATGCTCCCTCCCCTGCCATGCTCCCTCCCCTGCCATGCTCCCTCCCCTGCCATGCTCCCTCCCCTGCCATGCTCCCTCCCCTGCCATGCTCCCTCCCCTGCCATGCTCCCTCCCATGCCATGCTCCCTCCCCTGCCATGCTCCCTCCCCTGCCATGCTCCCTCTGCCGCCATTCATTCAACTGCCTTACTCTCGCTCTCGCTCTCTCCCTTTCCTCATTCCCCCAGGTCAAGGCGGAGGAGTCATGGGACAAGTATCTGGAAGCAGTCGCGTGGACCAAGGCGCGTCTGCACTCTCTGCGCTCGTCCGCGCCCTCCCCCTCTGCGGCTGCCCTGTTGAGCATGGAGGCGCAGCTCGTCTCCTCACTGGCGTTCGCGCAGCAGCGCGCGGACGAGGAGGCTGCGCGCGTGGCGCAGCTGTGCGCGCGCGTGGGCGCGGACGCGGGGGAGAGGAGGCGCAGCAGGGAGGAGGGGCTGCGGAGGGCTGCGGAGGCGGGGGCGAAGATGGGGAAAGGGGCGGAGGGGGGGCCGGGAAACGGGGGAGGGGGGGAGCGGGAGGGAGATGAGGGGAAGAGGGTGGTGAGTGGTGCTGGCGGCAGCAGTGGGGGGTCGTTGGCAGGGATTGGCGACATGATGAGTAAGGTGAGATGCAGAAGAGATGGTGAAACTTTTGAGTTTTGAGTCGACTCAAAAGAGTTGACTTTTGAGTCGACTCAAAAGAGGTGACTTTTGAGTCGACTCAAAAGTCAACTCGTTACAGATGGTGAGACTTTTTTCCGCATGTTTCGCATTGTTTTAGGCGCCTCTGTAGAATACTTTTTCTCCCCAAGTTTCCCGTATCCCCATCCCACAGCTTTTATTTTCCAAATTCCCTATTTCTAATTTACCTCCACCCCGTCCTCCCCTTCCCACACGCTCCCCTCACTCCCTCCTCCCTTCCCCACTCTCAGCTCGCCAGTATCCAGCAGACTCTCGAGTCAACGGCCGCCTCTCCCCCCTCTCTGTGCCCCTTCCTTGCCGCTCTCTGTCTCATGCCGTGTCTTCACCCCCCCCCCCCCGTCCCCCCCCTTTCCACCCCCTCCTCCCTTCCGCACCATCAGCTCGCCAGTATCCCGCAGACTCTCAAGTCAATGGCCTCCTCTCAAGTCAATGGCCTCCTCTCCTCCCTCTCTGTGCCCCTTCCTTGCCGCTCTGTGTCTCACGCCGTGTTTTCAACCCCCCCCCGTCCCCCCCTTTTCCTCGCCCTCCTCCCTTCCCCACTCTCAGCTCGCCAGTATCCAGCAGACTCTCGAGTCAATGGCCTCCCTCCCTCTCCTCGCCTCTCCTCCCTCTCTCACTCTCACGGCCGCCCTCCCCTCGCTCTCCCCTGTCTCTGCTTCCTCCTCCGCTTCACCCCTCTCTCTCCCTCCCATCTCCTCTTCCTCCTCTTCCCCCTCCCTCTCCCCCTCCTCCTCGCCATCCCCTGCTGTTGCCTCCCTCTCCTCCTCCTCTAACACACTCTCTGCCTTTCTCGCTTCACTCAAGTCCCCTCGCTCCCGCTCCCCTCGAACCACCACCCCTGCCCCTGCCATCGCCACTGCAACCGGCGCTGCTGTAGCAGCACCACCTGTTCGTTCTGCAGTAACAGTCGCAACAGAAGCAGCAGCAGGAACAGCAGCAGCAACCGCAGCACCTTCTGCTTATAACACGAGGTTTGTAGGAAGGAGGGCGGCAGGCGGGCGGCCTCGTTCGGCAGAAGAGCGAGAGAACTACCTCAAGGTGTACGCGCGGGCTCTTTTCCCATCGTATGTCGACACGTCAGCGTCGCCAGCTCAGCAGCAGCACGGAGTGGACGGATTGGTCAGGGAGCTCGTCGTACATGGCGCCAGCGAGGACTGGGCCCGAGGCTACATTGCCGAAGCTCTGCTCCGGCCGAACCTGGCTGCTCCCAAGCCTCTGGCTGTTGCCATGGCATCCGGACCTCCCTCTCCCCGTGCTTCTGCCTCACACGTATGTTTGTGTTGCTGGATTGTGAGTTGCCTAAAATCTCCTCTTTTTACACATGTGTCTTTGCTGCTGAGTAATGAGTCGCCTCGCCTCGGAACGGACCCCCTTGCAGATCTTGGATTATTGTATGCAAGGGGATCCGTTCCGAGGCAACTCATTACTGAGCAGCCAGCAACACATAATCGCTGGCTACCACTCACCCACCCACCTTAATTCCAGTTGTGCGTTTTCTAAACCGAACTGTCTCCTCTATCTCTCCTCTTCCGCCCCTTCCTCCCCTGTGCCATCACCAGCACGAGTGTTCACAGCACGAGTTACAGCAGTACGCTCAGGCCATCCGCAGTGCCTATGTGGACGCGTCCATGACCGCTTCTGAGCGTGAAGCAGGCACCAGCCTCTTTGTTGAGGTGAGGCTGTTTGAGAGAGGTGGTTGTATGCCTTGAGCTGTTCGCCTGCCATTGCGCCATCCGCAGTGCCTATGTGGACGCATCCATGACTGCCACTGAGCGCAAATCCAGCACCAGCCGCTTTGTCGAGGTGAGGCTGTCTCTTTGCTTGAGATAGATGAGGAGGTTTGCTCGAGAGGTGATGCTTTTCTCTAGTCATCACTATTGGTGATGCTACTGGTTTGGCTGAGCAGGCTTGATCAATCAATCAGTTTTCAGCTTTTGAGCCACCTCAGAAGCTAGGGAGCTAGATTTTTTCTGCCCTACGCATTCATTTATCTGCCCTACCCCATTTCACTCAAGTCATCTCACTAAACCCATCCCTCTTTTCTCTTGTGGTTTTTTTTTTTGCTCCCACCCAACTCCTTTTCTGACCTCTCCCCCCAGGAGCTGGTGGCGATGGGTGGCAGGGAGGTCGAGCAGTGGGCGAGGTCCTTTGTGGCTCAGTCGCTTGCTACAGAAGTGCGCAAGCGCAAGGTTGTGCGCGCTTAGAGAAGCTGCTACTGAAGGGTACAGCTTTTGAGGCAGTTAATGCAGGGTCAACACCTCCACGTGCTCCCTTTCCAAGTCACGCTCAAATTCGCCTTCAAGTCAAGCCCAAGTCGAGCTCAAGTCAACACCAAGTCAACCCAGTCAACCCAAGCCAGTCACAAGTCAACCCCTGCTCCACCTTATAGCACCTGGCCCACGGAGGCACCATCTGTTATGAAGCACCATGGGAGTCAACCCACACCTCTCCATCAGTCCAACCGTGCGCGCCCATTAGTTTCAGCTCAGCCGGCGTGCCACCATTCTCCTCCATCCCCACAAGAAAGAACCCCGCCATCCGTCAGATTCTGCTCTGCTTGGCTAATGTTGCTGGTGGTTTCTGGAAAATCTCAGAAGCTGCCTCCGACTCTCCAGTGCGATTCTTGGTGACATTTGGATCACAAGTTGCTTCGCACAAGGAAGCTCCAGTCCGGTCCCCGATGTTGCTGCATGTCTCGCTCTGTGCGTGTGCCCAAGCAACGCAGTGGGTTCCGCCATTCCCCTCTGCTTCCCAAGTCTAGCGATAAATTGGGGTAGTACTTTATTATGAATCACCTCACCACCTACCAACCATCTGGTTACTTTCCCTACTACTGCACATATTGTACGTCTGTTTCCCCGCCTCTCTGGATGTTGATAAACATAACCATGCTCCATAGCTCGTTTCTTTTTTGAAACAATCAATGTTAAAATTATCAATCATTCCTATTTTCCCCTGATGGGAGGTAAATTCCATCCGCTTGACTATTGTCTGTGCCATAGCAGCTTGGTTGTGAAACAAATCTTTCCAAGAGCAGCAGAGGGAGACTGGTAAACAGGTGTGGACACGGGCAGCTTGAATGCAGGAGGCAAGAAACCAAATGTGTAAATGCCTGGTGCAAATGGATTCTTGCGCTAGGTACATGCCGGGGTACCTTCCAAAAGATCACCTGAATACTGCCTACATACAAACAAGAATAAGGTACACTACGGCAATAAAAGCTTATATACATAATGCTTTGATTCACATCTTAGTGTCATTACTGTACTGCTGTCCTGCCTCCTTCGATCTCTAGAGCTGTCCAGCAGTCATATTCAAGCAGCAAGAATGGTGGCATTTTGTTCTTCAACCACCCCATCAGCCATGTTAGCTGGAAGTGCCTCCTTGAGCTTCTTTGGTGGTGCCAATCCCAAGCCTGGAGACATACGACGTGCATTCATCACGGGACGGGACGGACACAAGAAAAGCAGAACACACAGACTCACGGCATGGATGAGCAAAAATGGACAGTGTCCTTCAAAGCTCAACACAGGAGCATACTGACGGGAGAATGTAAGAAGACTACAGTTCCGAAACAGATCCGAAAATGATAAAAATCAGCCTACAGTTTCAAAGCTTACCATCCATGATAGCCTTAAATGCTTCCTGAACACATTACCATTCAAGGGTACACACACATGGAAGGATAGGGACACAGAGAGTGCATGCATCGAAGTAAGGGAATGTAAAAGGAGCCTTGCAATACAACAGCTATCTGGAACTATCCACATGGTAACAGTAACGTTTGTCAGGACAACTCCCATATCTCTCTCACCTCGCCCTTTGTCAGCCTTAGATTGTATTTTCGCTCCTCTTCCACTGATGTAACCTGCAACGAGGCAGTGGGTTTCAGCCACGTCAGCACTAACATTGTACATTCTCTAAGAACCTACATGGCATTTGTTGATGCAAGGTTGCAGTGCTGATTCGTGTATACCAGGAAAAAGCTGACTGGGTCTTACAGTTCGGCCTTGGTAGTCGTGCGCTGGGTACAGCAGCGTGTCCGGTGGAAGTGACAATATCTGGGTGACAGAAAAGGGGTCAAATTAGATAAATCCTACTTATATGACCATTGATTGAACCCATAATACAACTCCATTCATCTGGTTACCAGCTCACCTGACTGTGGACTGAACGGTACAGCTGAGCAGCATCTCCTTCCTGAACAGGAAAACGTGAGAAAATGACGGGAATGAGAGATATTGGGGACACCAAAATAAGATGAGGCAAGAGCATGAATTAAAAGAGCTAAACAGATCCTGAGATTTCACTGAAACACTCACCTGAAAGTCTGTCCGTCCACATCCTCTGATAAGCAATGCATCTCCAGTGAATGCCATCCTCGTTATAAGCTTGTCGAAGGAAAACCCAGCAATTCCCAGGCCATACAAGCCCCCAGTGCTTTCCCTCCAAACATTGCCCTCGGGAGAGTTCTCTAGTGCTGCTGAAAAGGGTACTGCAGTCTCGGCACGCTCCACCAAGACGTACGTCACACACCCATTCGTGTGGCCTGGAGTCGACCGAACCTGCAAGTCAGGTTCGGAAACCGGGCAGAGGTTAGTCACACATTGTAGTCCGGATCCCACCCAGCTACAAAAATGGACTAGCAAGTCTAGTTTCAGCCAAGGACGTTATCAGGCCGAACGAAGGTAACCCTGTCAAACTGTTCCTAGTCGGGATTACACACAACCTAGAAATACATACAGCCACACATTGTTTACAACTATTTTTACCTGGAGACCAAATCTTCCAAAGGGTATGACGTCACCGTGACCCACCAACACGTCAGCGCGAGCTCCGCTTGCAGCCGAAATGACGGACTTGATGCCTGGTACCCGTTTCTGCATCCAGAATAGAGAGGGAGAGGGGGAGGTTGGGCATGTGTGGTGGTGGGAAATTGATGAGATATTTACACGAAGATACGCAGATGAAGATATTATGAGGTATAAAAGCTGGGAAGGCGAGCTGGTCCGATGGAGATTTGTGTGGTAAGCACGCAGTTCAGCTGATGTACAAAATAACTATCGGTAAGATAAAGGCAGCTCCACAGAAGTCCCTGATCGGGACCGACGCCGATGCCGGGGATCGAACCCAGGTCTCTCGCGTGACAGGCGAGGATACTCACCACTATACTACATCGACACGCCCGAGTTTCTTATATTAATTTTCACTCAAGTACCTTTAGCAGGCCGGTTCCAGTCACGTGGTCTGCGTGTGCATGAGTATTGAGGGCGAAACGAAGAGTCACTCCGAGCTCCTCTGCTAGCCGCACGTCGCGGTCAACGGTCAAGTCAACAGGGTCAATCAGCTGGCAATAGGGCGGAAGAGACGGTAAGATAGTTGTGCGACATGAGTGACGGTAAACATCACACGTGCGATGGACACGCCTGCGTGAAAATATGTTGGTTTCGGAAGCGATGACGTCTGACATTAGGGTCGTGCTTACCACGCCGGGTCGCTTCGGTGCGGTTTCGTCGGCCAACAGGAAGGTGTAGGTGCTCGATTCCTTTTCAAACAGCTGACGGAACAGAAGCCGTGGCGGAACTAACTGCGCAGCCATACCCATGACTCCTGCGGTCCACCGACAATGACTTACGCGAGTTAAGTCTACCGTATGACGTGAACAGATATAAAAAAAAAGGAATGAGTTGGCGGAGCAACTGTGCAGCAAAAGCGGTATGAGTATCTCCGAGTAGTTTGAACAGCTAGGTGGGGAAAACAAACAAACTCAAGGGTTGTGGGGAATTCTCAATGGACAATGGTAATCTGGTAAGTTGAGAAAGTGGCAGTCCAATTTCAAGGCCTCGAGAAATCACTTCTTGGCGGTTCGGGACTCCAACTTCCTCCTGAACGGCCGGCGGAAGTATGGTCCCAAACCAAACTTCCTAGGGACTGTCGGACTCTTGAGATTGCCGCGCTGCTCAGTTTGCTGCTGGGCCTGCTATGCTGGATTTGAATGTGCCAGTCAACGCGAAACGGGAGCCCGAGGCGCGACAGGAATCACATTCTCCGTGCTGACAATTCCGAGGTTTCACCTAAGCATTGCTGACGTGGGTGTCTGCTGGCATGGGCTGCCCATATGTCAACACCAGCAGCGCTTCATGATGTGGAGTGTCTGCATTCGTTCCCCCGATCCCCTCGCAGTCCCAACCAACAGTCCCGATTCAACGATTGTTGCTCATTCATTGAACAAAGGTGCTTGCGTAAACAAGGGAAAATCATAATGTAGGGTTAGGTTGGGTTGAAAAATAAATGCAAGCTGAACACGTACCTTATGCCAATGATACAAATCCAACTCGCAACGATACACAGACAATAAGAATTGCACCCTCCAGCAACCTTGGACTGCATTGCAGATCTGTTATGTGTTACTATTTACTATTTAATAAGGTAGCAGATTGAGCCATATCACCTAGGTCCCGATCCTGCTCTCTTGAATGAAGCAAAGAACCCTCCGCGCTTCTCGCGTCTCTGTTGGTCGGCCTCTCCATCCTCCTCCAGCTAACATGTGGGGGGTGGGGAGGGGGGAAAGGTCGTTGGGGGTGGGAATGACAACAAATTGGGACAAGCGTGGGAAGTGCAGAGAGTGCCGGGCCAGCGCACACAACCAGAGTTCAGCTGTACATTCTTCTTTCATCCCATGATGGCACACGGAGCATCCAAAGGTAGGTTGAGCCAACGCTTTATTGAGTTCTGAGTAGAGTCTAAGGTGAAAGGAAGCAAGTCAGCCCAAGGGGTTCTCACCTCCTGTGCAATCTCAGCAATGACTTGGATGATCTCTGAGAACTCAGGGCAGTCGACGTGGTTGGTGGCCCAGCAGGAGAAATCAAGAGACGCTCTGCAGGCGCGTTAAGTCAACCCAAGGGGGTCTCACCTCCTGTGCAATCTCGGCAATTACTCGGATGATCTCTGAGAACTCGGGGCGGTCGGCGTGGTTGGTGGCCCAGCAGGAGAAATTAAGAGACGCTCTGCAGGCGCGTTAAGTCAACCCAAGGGGGTCTCACCTCCTGTGCAATCTCGGCAATTACTCGGATGATCTCTGAGAACTCGGGGCGGTCAACAGGGTTGGTGGCCCAGCAGCGCTCAAAGAGATCTGCCAGCCGCGGGTGCGTGCCCTTGGGGATGGGCGGACGCAGGCCCTGGGAGGGGCCGAGCGGGAGTGAAATAAGCAGTAGAAGAGAGTGGGGAGAGTGAAGGGAAGGATAGAGTGAGCAGCTTGTAGGTCTGTGAGTGCGCATCCTTGGGAATGGAAGGGCGCAGGCTCTGGGAGGGGGTGGGGCAGTGGGCAAGAGGAGAGGGTGAGGGCATGAAAGGTGCATGATCTTGGGAATGGAGAGGTGCATAGAGGCCCAGAGACAGGCATGAAGCGAGGAGAGGCATGGTGACGAATGGGAGATGATGGAGAAGGATGGGTGGGGGACTTACTCGTTGAACGACGCTGACTGCTGCCTGCAAGGGTGTGAGGTCTGGGTAGGGCAGCTGGGAGAAAGGGGAGGATGGGAGAGGTGCACGTGGGTGGGTAGAGAAAGGGGTTGTGCAGGGAAGGAAATGAGGGAAGGGCGGGTGGTGGTGAGAAGCGAGGGTAACTTGTTTGGAGGGGCAACAGATAGATTACATCGTGTTTAACGCATGAGCAGAGACAATGTGAAAAGGTTATAATGAGCTGTAACAGAAAGAGGAGGAAGCTTTTGAGCATTCTCAAAAGAGATTACATCGTGTTAAGGAATGAGCAGAGACTATGTGAACAGGTTATAATGAGCTGTAACAGAAGAAAGAGGAGGAAGAAGAAAAAAGACTGTTCCACAATGCAAGCCACTCTCTCCTTGTAAAATGACAAAAACTACCCATCCCTGCTCACCCTCCTGTCACCATCTCGCAATCCCCGTAACCATCTCACAATCCCTGCCACCACCATCTCACAATCCCTGCCACCACCATCTCACAATCCCTGCCACCACCATCTCACAATCCCTGCCACCACCATCTCACAATCCCTGCCACCACCATCTCGCAATCCCCGTAACCATCTCACAATCCCTGCCACCACCATCTCACAATCCCTGCCACCACCATCTCACAATCCCTGCCACCACCATCTCACAATCCCCGTAACCATCTCACAATCCCTGCCACCACCATCTCACAATCCCTGCCACCACCATCTCACAATCCCTGCCACCACCATCTCACAATCCCCGTAACCATCTCACAATCCCTGCCACCACCATCTCACAATCCCTGCCACCACCATCTCACAATTCCTGCCACCACCATCTCACAATTCCTGTAACCATCTCACATTCCAGATCACCACCACACATTCCACACCACCATCGTCTCTCCCCAACCATCTACCCACCAGCATCACACCTCACCAAGCACTTCCTCTCGCTCACCTTGCCGGTGAGCATCTCCCACATGGTGATACCGAAGCTGAAGATGTCTGCCTTGTGGTCGTACGCCCGGTGCTCAATCACCTGCCGTGCAGTGAGGGGACGGGGGGGGGATTGGGAAGCCACATGAGTTTGCCTTGTGCTTGCACATGCGGTTGTGATCTATCAATTAGTGTCGAGAGATCAAGTGTGTGCGACCTCAAGAGCTTCCAAGGGTAAGCTCCGTTGTCATGCAAGCGTGAATCAGGTGTTTTACATTCTAACATGTTCAGGTGTTACCTCAGGTGCCATCCAGCGGTAAGTGCCAGTCTCTGCTGTCATGACGCCACTGTTGGCCTTCACTCGTGCCACTCCGAAGTCCGCCACCTTCACCACCTGCACACACGGAACCACAGGAAAAGGAGGGAAAAAAAAAAAAAAAAAAAAAAAAAAAAAAAAAAAGAGTGGTGCTGTGGAATTGCTTGTGTGCATGATTGCATGCACAGTGTGGTCCTTCCCTTGTGCCACATCCATGTCCACACGCAGCACAACTATGAACGGAAGCACAACCGCACAACGCACAGCACAGCACCACAACACACCACACACCACACAACACACCCGTCACTGACATTGTTCTCGTCCATCAGCAAATTGGCAGCCTTAGAGTCACAGTGAATGACGTTGTTCTTGTGCAGAAAGTCCATTCCCGTGGCCACGTCCATGCCCACGCGCACCCAACCAACCCACTCATTCACCCAAGAACAAGCGCACACCACACAGCACCACACTGCACTGCACACCACTCGCATCATTCTCATCCATGAGCAAGTTAGCAGCCTTGAGGTCGCGGTGGATGATGTTGCTCTTGTGCGGAAAGTCCATTCCCACATGCACCCAACCCATTACGGGCACACAAGCACACACTCACACCTCACAGCACCGCACACTACACCACTCACATCGTTCTCATCCATGAGCAAGTTAGCAGCCTTGAGGTCGCGCTGGATGATGTTGCTCTTGTGCAGAAAGTCTATTCCCTTGATCACCCATGCCCACGCGTAGCCAAACCACACATTCACCCAAGAACAAGCGCACACCGCACAGCACCACACTTCACAGCACACCACTCACATCGTTCTCATCCATGAGTAAATTAGCGGCCTTGAGGTCACGGTGAATGATGTTGTTCTTGTGCAGAAAGTCCATTCCCTTTGCCACGTCCATGCCCACGCGCAGCACCATGGGCAGCTTCATACTGCCGCGGTGCTTGTGCAAATAGTCGTACACACTGCCGCCCACCATGAACTCTGGAAGGCGGGAACGGGGCCATGGGGGTGTGGGGGCAAGGGGTCACACGGTCAAGGGAGCATTGTGGGCATGGGCAAATGGGGCCAAAGGGTCAGAACACAGGGACATGGCGTAAGGGGTTAAGGAAGGCTGAGAAAGTAGTGAGCGTGTTGCTTGCTACACACAACTACTTCATTAACCTTTCTGGTCATGTCAAGCAGCAACGAGCAAGCAGCGCACCTGTGACGATGGAGAGGTTTGGGGGCTTGGTGCAGGCCCCAATAAATTGAACCACGTTCTTGTGCCGCACCTTCCTGCAAGGAGGGGGGCAGAGGCGGAGAAGAGAGGCCGATAAGCACACTTTGAGGGTGACATTGCAAAGCCGGTGACTTAAAAGTGGCTAAGGCCTTCTTCCCCCACTCACCGCACGCATGCTGCAAGAAGCCTTCTGAGAAAACTCCTGTGCAGAACGAACACTGCACACACTTTTCGAACTACCGTAGTCTCCCCACTAAACCTCCCTCTCCACATTGACCCTCTCTCTCCCCACTCACCGCATGATGAAGACCTCCCACTCACCGCATGATGAAGACCTCCCACTCAACCACCTCCCACTCACCGCATGATGACCACCTCCCACTCACCGCATGATGAACACCTCCCACTCACCGCATGATGACCACCTCCCACTCACCGCATGATGACCACCTCCCACTCACCGCATGATGACCACCTCCCACTCACCGCATGATGAACACCTCCTGAGCAAACTCCTGCTGCAACGTGTCATTCAGCCGCTCCGCCTTGAGAATCTTGATCGCCACGTCCTGCCCACAGTACGTGCCGCGGTACCTGTGGGGAGGGGGGATAGACACAGGGGATGACACACACGTAAATACACCCGCGAATTCGTATGCACACAAACACAGTACGTGGGGAATATATATGTATATATATGTATATATATGTATATATATGTATATATATGTATATATATGTATATATATGTATATATATGTATATATATGTATATATATATATATATATAGATAAGCATATGGCAGACAGACATGCACATGCAGATACCGGTGAACCCGCAGGAGTCAATGATACATGGACATGAAACACAGTGCTCTCTCCTCTAGCACGAACTTGAGGTGACAGTTTCAACCTTGTGACAATTTCAGACCTATCAAAAGTCCCTTCAACTCTGGTCAACGCAAAGGTCTTTCTAGGATGGAACCTAAAGAAATGTGAGAGCCACGTCCTACCCACTTCTCTTCTCCCTCCCCTTAAGTCCCTCACAGGTCTTCAAAGGACCGGAAAGCGATATGAGTTTTCAATCTGCTCAAAAGTCATCCTAAGTCACTCACAGGTCTCCGAACGACCCCGAGGCGATCTTATGCTGCAGCTTCAGCTGGTCGTTGTCAATCTCCCAGTCATCCCGCCCGTCCGATGGGATGCGCACACGCGAGTCCGCCCCGGACAGACTGGAGGCTGCCACGTGTCCTGCTGCTCCTGTGGCTGCTGACGTGGACACGGGCACGCCTGTGGATTCTGACATGGCGGGGTTTGATTGGCCAGATGCTTCTGGAAGGGTTGACTGCGCACCATTCTCCCCCGATTGCTGATGGAAGGGAGAGGAGGGACGGCAAAAAACGAACGTAAGGGAAGGAAGGGCGAGGCAGGGGGGGGACTATGAGAGAGGTGATAGTGTGATAGTGATAGTGATAGTGATAGTGATAGTGATAGTGATAGTGATAGTGATAGTGATAGTGATAGTGATAGTGATAGTGATAGTGATAGTGATAGTGATAGTGATAGTGATAGTGATAGTGATAGTGATAGTGATAGTGATAGTGATAGTGATAGTGATAGTGATAGTGATAGTGATAGTGATAGTGATAGTGATAGTGATAGTGATAGTGATAGTGATAGTGATAGTGATAGTGATAGTGATAGTGATAGTGATAGTGATAGTGATAGTGATAGTGATAGTGATAGTGATAGTGATAGTGATAGTGATAGTGATAGTGATAGTGATAGTGATAGTGATAGTGATAGTGATAGTGATAGTGATAGTGATAGTGATAGTGATAGTGATAGTGATAGTGATAGTGATAGTGATAGTGATAGTGATAGTGATAGTGATAGTGATAGTGATAGTGATAGTGATAGTGATAGTGATAGTGATAGTGATAGTGATAGTGATAGTGATAGTGATAGTGATAGTGATAGTGATAGTGATAGTGATAGTGATAGTGATAGTGATAGTGATAGTGATAGTGATAGTGATAGTGATAGTGATAGTGATAGTGATAGTGATAGTGATAGTGATAGTGATAGTGATAGTGATAGTGATAGTGATAGTGATAGTGATAGTGATAGTGATAGTGATAGTGATAGTGATAGTGATAGTGATAGTGATAGTGATAGTGATAGTGATAGTGATAGTGATGCTATAGTGCTCGTGCTAGTGATAGTGATAGTGATAGTGATAGTGATAGTGATAGTGATAGTGATAGTGCTCGTGATAGTGATAGTGATAGTGATAGTGATAGTGCTCGTGCTCGTGCTCGTGCTAGTGTGTGTCGTGCTCGTGCTAGTGTAGTGATAGTGATAGTGATAGTGATAGTGATAGTGATAGTGATAGTGATAGTGATAGTGATAGTGATAGTGATAGTGATAGTGATAGTGATAGTGATAGTGATAGTGATAGTGATAGTGCTCGTGCTCGTGATAGTGCTCGTGCTCGTGCTGTGCTCGTGCTCGTGCTCGTGCTAGTGCTGTGCTCGTGCCGTGCTCGTGCTCGTGATCGTGCTCGTGCTCGTGCTCGTGCTCGTGCTCGTGCTCGTGCTCGTGCTCGTGCTCGTGCTCGTGCTCGTGCTCGTGCTCGTGCTCGTGCTCGTGCTCGTGCTCGTGCTAGTGCTAGTGATCGTGCTCGTGCTCGTGCTCGTGCTCGTGCTCGTGCTCGTGCTCGTGCTCGTGCTCGTGCTCGTGCTCGTGCTCGTGCTCGTGCTCGTGCTCGTGCTCGTGCTCGTGCTCGTGCTCGTGCTCGTGCTCGTGCTCGTGCTCGTGCTCGTGCTCGTGCTCGTGCTCGTGCTCGTGCTCGTGCTCGTGCTCGTGCTCGTGCTCGTGCTCGTGCTCGTGCTCGTGCTCGTGCTCGTGCTCGTGCTCGTGCTCGTGCTCGTGCTCGTGCTCGTGCTCGTGCTCGTGCTCGTGCTCGTGCTCGTGCTCGTGCTCGTGCTCGTGCTCGTGCTCGTGCTCGTGCTCGTGCTCGTGCTCGTGCTCGTGCTCGTGCTCGTGCTCGTGCTCGTGCTCGTGCTCGTGCTCGTGCTCGTGCTCGTGCTCGTGCTCGTGCTCGTGCTCGTGCTCGTGCTCGTGCTCGTGCTCGTGCTCGTGCTCGTGCTCGTGCTCGTGCTCGTGCTCGTGCTCGTGCTCGTGCTCGTGCTCGTGCTCGTGCTCGTGCTCGTGCTCGTGCTCGTGCTCGTGCTCGTGCTCGTGCTCGTGCTCGTGCTCGTGCTCGTGCTCGTGCTCGTGCTCGTGCTCGTGCTCGTGCTCGTGCTCGTGCTCGTGCTCGTGCTCGTGCTCGTGCTCGTGCTCGTGCTCGTGCTCGTGCTCGTGCTCGTGCTCGTGATCGTGACTCGTGCTCGTGCTCGTGCTCGTGCTCGTGCTCGTGCTCGTGCTCGTGCTCGTGCTCGTGCTCGTGCTCGTGCTCGTGCTCGTGCTCGTGCTCGTGCTCGTGCTCGTGCTCGTGCTCGTGCTCGTGCTCGTGCTCGTGCTCGTGCTCGTGCTCGTGCTCGTGCTCGTGCTCGTGCTCGTGCTCGTGCTCGTGCTCGTGCTCGTGCTCGTGCTCGTGCTCGTGCTCGTGCTCGTGCTCGTGCTCGTGCTCGTGCTCGTGCTCGTGCTCGTGCTCGTGCTCGTGCTCGTGCTCGTGCTCGTGCTCGTGCTCGTGCTCGTGCTCGTGCTCGTGCTCGTGCTCGTGCTCGTGCTCGTGCTCGTGCTCGTGCTCGTGCTCGTGCTCGTGCTCGTGCTCGTGCTCGTGCTCGTGCTCGTGCTCGTGCTCGTGCTCGTGCTCGTGCTCGTGCTCGTGCTCGTGCTCGTGCTCGTGCTCGTGCTCGTGCTCGTGCTCGTGCTCGTGCTCGTGCTCGTGCTCGTGCTCGTGCTCGTGCTCGTGCTCGTGCTCGTGCTCGTGCTCGTGCTCGTGCTCGTGCTCGTGCTCGTGCTCGTGCTCGTGCTCGTGCTCGTGCTCGTGCTCGTGCTCGTGCTCGTGCTCGTGCTCGTGCTCGTGCTCGTGCTCGTGCTCGTGCTCGTGCTCGTGCTCGTGCTCGTGCTCGTGCTCGTGCTCGTGCTCGTGCTCGTGCTCGTGCTCGTGCTCGTGCTCGTGCTCGTGCTCGTGCTCGTGCTCGTGCTCGTGCTCGTGCTCGTGCTCGTGCTCGTGCTCGTGCTCGTGCTCGTGCTCTGCTGTCGTGCTCGTGCTCGTGCTCGTGCTCGTGCTCGTGCTCGTGCTCGTGCTCGTGCTCGTGCTCGTGCTCGTGCTCGTGCTCGTGCTCGTGCATCGTGGCTCAGTGCTCGTGCTCGTGCTCGTGCTCGTGCTCGTGCTCGTGCTCGTGCTCGTGCTCGTGCTCGTGCTCGTGCTCGTGCTCGTGCTCGTGCTCGTGCTCGTGCTCGTGCTCGTGCTCGTGCTCGTGCTCGTGCTCGTGCTCGTGCTCGTGCTCGTGCTCGTGCTCGTGCTCGTGCTCGTGCTCGTGCTCGTGCTCGTGCTCGTGCTCGTGCTCGTGCTCGTGCTCGTGCTCGTGCTCGTGCTCGTGCTCGTGCTCGTGCTCGTGCTCGTGCTCGTGCTCGTGCTCGTGCTCGTGCTCGTGCTCGTGCTCGTGCTCGTGCTCGTGCTCGTGCTCGTGCTCGTGCTCGTGCTCGTGCTCGTGCTCGTGCTCGTGCTCGTGCTCGTGCTCGTGCTCGTGCTCGTGCTCGTGCTCGTGCTCGTGCTCGTGCTCGTGCTCGTGCTCGTGCTCGTGCTCGTGCTCGTGCTCGTGCTCGTGCTCGTGCTCGTGCTCGTGCTCGTGCTCGTGCTCGTGCTCGTGCTCGTGCTCGTGCTCGTGCTCGTGCTGCGCCTGCTCGTGCTCGTGCTCGTGCTCGTGCTCGTGCTCGTGCTCGTGCTCGTGCTCGTGCTCGTGCTCGTGCTCGTGCTCGTTGCTCTGTGCTCGTCGGTGCTCGTGCTCGTGCTCGTGCTCCGTCTCTGCTCGTGCTCGCTCTCGTGCGTGCTCGTCTCGTGATCTCTGCTCCGCTCGTGCTCGTGCTCGTGCTACGCTCGTGCTCGTGCTCGTGCTCGTGCTCGTGCTCGTGCTCGTGCTCGTGCTCGTGCTCGTGCTCGTGCTCGTGCTCGTGCTCGTGCTCGTGCTCGTGCTCGTGCTCGTGCTCGTGCTCGTGCTCGTGCTCGTGCTCGTGCTCGTGCTCGTGCTCGTGCTCGTGCTCGTGCTCGTGCTCGTGCTCGTGCTCGTGCTCGTGCTCGTGCTCGTGCTCGTGCTCGTGCTCGTGCTCGTGCTCGTGCTCGTGCTCGTGCTCGTGCTCGTGCTCGTGCTCGTGCTCGTGCTCGTGCTCGTGCTCGTGCTCGTGCTCGTGCTCGTGCTCGTGCTCGTGCTCGTGCTCGTGCTCGTGCTCGTGCTCGTGCTCGTGCTCGTGCTCGTGCTCGTGCTCGTGCTCGTGCTCGTGCTCGTGCTCGTGCTCGTGCTCGTGCTCGTGCTCGTGCTCGTGCTCGTGCTCGTGCTCGTGCTCGTGCTCGTGCTCGTGCTCGTGGCTAGTGTCGTGCTCGTGCTCGTGCTCGTGCTCGTGCTCGTGCTCGTGCTCGTGCTCGTGCTCGTGCTCGTGCTCGTGCTCGTGCTCGTGCTCGTGCTCGTGCTCGTGCTCGTGCTCGTGCTCGTGCTCGTGCTCGTGCTCGTGCTCGTGCTCGTGCTCGTGCTCGTGCTCGTGCTCGTGCTCGTGCTCGTGCTCGTGCTCGTGCTCGTGCTCGTGCTCGTGCTCGTGGCTCTTGCTCGTGTCGTGCTCGTGCTCTGCTCGTGCTCGTGCTCGTGCTCGTGCTCGTGCTCGTGCTCGTGCTCGTGCTCGTGCTCGTGCTCGTGCTCGTGCTCGTGCTCGTGCTCGTGCTCGTGCTCGTGCTCGTAGCTCTTGCTCGTGCTCGTGCTCGTGCTCTTGCTCGTGCTCGTGCTCGTGCTCGTGCTCGTGCTCGTGCTCGTGCTCGTGCTCGTGCTCGTGCTCGTGCTCGTGCTCGTGCTCGTGCTCGTGCTCGTGCTCGTGCTCGTGCTCGTGCTCGTGCTCGTGCTCGTGCTCGTGCTCGTGCTCGTGCTCGTGCTCGTGCTCGTGCTCGTGCTCGTGCTCGTGCTCGTGCTCGTGCTCGTGCTCGTGCTCGTGCTCGTGCTCGTGCTCGTGCTCGTGCTCGTGCTCGTGCTCGTGCTCGTGCTCGTGCTCGTGGCTCTGCTCGTGCTCGTGCTCGTGCTCTGCGTGCTCGTGCTCGTGCTCGCTGCCTCGTGCTCGTGCTCGTGCTCGTGCTCGTGCTCGTGCTCGTGCTCGTGCTCGTGCTCGTGCTCGTGCTCGTGCTCGTGCTCGTGCTCGTGCTCGTGCTCGTGCTCGTGCTCGTGCTCGTGCTCGTGCTCGTGCTCGTGCTCGTGCTCGTGCTCGTGCTCGTGCTCGTGCTCGTGCTCGTGCTCGTGCTCGTGCTCGTGCTCGTGCTCGTGCTCGTGCTCGTGCTCGTGCTCGTGCTCGTGCTCGTGCTCGTGCTCGTGCTCGTGCTCGTGCTCGTGCTCGTGCTCGTGCTCGTGCTCGTGCTCGTGCTTGCTCTTGCTCTTGCTCGTGCTCGTGCTCGTGCTCGTGCTCGTGCTCGTGCTCGTGCTCGTGCTCGTGCTCGTGCTCGTGCTCGTGCTCGTGCTCGTGCTCGTGCTCGTGCTCGTGCTCGTGCTCGTGCTCGTGCTCGTGCTCGTGCTCGTGCTCGTGCTCGTGCTCGTGCTCGTGCTCGTGCTCGTGCTCGTGCTCGTGCTCGTGCTCGTGCTCGTGCTCGTGCTCGTGCTCGTGCTCGTGCTCGTGCTCGTGCTCGTGCTCGTGCTCGTGCTCGTGCTCGTGCTCGTGCTCGTGCTCGTGCTCGTGCTCGTGCTCGTGCTCGTGCTCGTGCTCGTGCTCGTGCATCGTGTCGTGCTCGTGCTCGTGCTCGTGCTCGTGCTCGTGCTCGTGCTCGTGCTCGTGCTCGTGCTCGTGCTCGTGCTCGTGCTCGTGCTCGTGCTCGTGCTCGTGCTCGTGCTCGTGCTCGTGCTCGTGCTCGTGCTCGTGCTCGTGCTCGTGCTCGTGCTCGTGCTCGTGCTCGTGCTCGTGCTCGTGCTCGTGCTCGTGCTCGTGCGCTGCTCTGCTCGTGCTCGTGCTCGTGCTCGTGCTCGTGCTCGTGCTCGTGCTCGTGCTCGTGCTCGTGCTCGTGCTCGTGCTCGTGCTCGTGCTCGTGCTCGTGCTCGTGCTCGTGCTCGTGCTCGTGCTCGTGCTCGTGCTCGTGCTCGTGCTCGTGCTCGTGCTCGTGCTCGTGCTCGTGCTCGTGCTCGTGCTCGTGCTCGTGCTCGTGCTCGTGCTCGTGCTCGTGTGGGTGTGTGTGTGTGTGTGTGTGTGTGCTGTGTGTGTGTGTGTGTGTGCTAGTGATAGTGATAGTGCTAGTGATAGTGATAGTGATAGTGATAGTGATAGTGATAGTGATATTGATAGTGATAGTGATAGTGATAGTGATAGTGATAGTGATAGTGATAGTGATAGTGATAGTGATAGTGATAGTGATAGTGATAGTGATAGTGATAGTGATAGTGATAGTGATAGTGATATTGATAGTGATAGTGATAGTGATAGTGATAGTGATAGTGATAGTGATAGTGATAGTGATAGTGATAGTGATAGTGATAGTGCAGGCTGCTGGTTGCTGTGAAGCGCAGTGTGAAGGACTTTGCGACGTCTCAAAAACTCGGCGACTCTGCGGAATGACAAACCAACTATGCTTGCCACAGGCCGCAAGTGCGGTGCTGTGCTGCACTGCCGTGCAGTGCGATGCGGTGCTGTGCGGTGCAGCGCAGCACGCTGGTGTGCTGTGCTGTGATGTGTACTGCTCACCTGTGCTGCCCGCATGAGTGCCGCCCGCATCTCCACCACATCCTGCCGCCCAGTACGCATGGGAAGAAGGAGGGGAGAAATGGAACTGGGTGAAGACATAGAGGAATCTGGTTACCATGAAGGGGTGTGGAGGATGGTGCTGAAAGAGTGGAGAGGAGGTGGCATGGTAGGAGGGGGCCAGTCATTGACGACAAAGACGTCAAGGGAGAGCCCATCGGAGGTGGCAAATACAAGAGGTTGCACACATGATGAGCACACATGTAGGGGCACATGCACATGCATGGGCACACACATGCATGAGCACATACATGCACGCAGGCAGCATCACACACACACACACGCGCACACCTCGGAGGGCCAGCCGTCGACGACAAAGACATCGAGGGAGAGCCCATCGGAGGTGGAGAAGACATGCGCCTCACAGATGTTCAACCCCACGTCCGCCAGCACTGCTGACAGCTGTTGCTCGGAGAGGGTGGGGGGGAAAGGGGAGGAGGTGGACAAGCTGTGAGCCCCACGTCCGCCAGCACTGCTGACAGCTGTTGCTCGAGGGATGGGGCGAAGGAAGGGGGGAGGGGGAAGGGGGAAGGGGGAGGGGGGAAGGGGGAAGGGGGAAGGGGGAAGGGTTGGAGAGGAAAGTGGTGAGGTTTGAGACACCTCACAAGTGGGGTGGAATGGGGAAAGGGAGGGAAAGGGGGGGGGGGGGGGGGTGGGGGGGAAGGTGGGGAAAGGGGACAGGGTTGATTTCATTTCCCAATGACCGGTTTGACTGACGTTTGACTTGGTTTGACTCACTTGACTGAGAAGCTTGGGTCGGTCCACAGTGGAGAAGGTGACTTCGTGCATGGGCACTTGCGCGAGAGAACTGGCGGGGGAGAATGCGGGAAGACGGGGAAGGCGCGGCGAGGAGGGGAGGGGGAGAGGGGGTGGGTGGAAGGAATGGGGAGGAGATGGGTAGGGTAGGGGGCCGGAGCGGGAAGCGGAGCATGGAAGGAGGCTAAGGCGATGAGGCAATGGAAGAGCAGGAACGGGGCAATGAGAGAGGAGCAGAAGCTGGGAGGATGATGAATGGAGGCATGGACTCCCACAGTCCCCCTTCCTTTCACTCTCTTCACAGTCATCTCCTTCGTACTCCCATCCCCACACACCTGAAAGAGCCCTTTCCGTCTGAATGTCCATCCGCGTTTGCAGCTGCACCCTCCGCCATCCCCCCTCCCCCTACCCCCCCCGCGCCCCCTGCGTCCGCGCCTATGGCGCCCCCCGCCAGCACTGGGGAGTCCAGATTGGGGGAGGACCCGAACGCTGGAGGAGCTAGCATCCTGGGGAACGAACGGGGGGGGGAAGAGAGGGGAGGTGGGGAAGAGGGGAAAGGGGGCGGGAGTAGGGGGCGGAGAAGGACGGAGGTTAAGGGAGTCTTGACAAGGAGGGTGCGGCGAGAGGGTTGAATGGAGAAGATGGGGAAGGAGATGGGGAAGGGGAAGAAGGAAATGAATGCAAGGCGGGGAGGAGGGGAAGAACGGGTGGGGGAGGTCCGGGAAGCTTGAGGTGTTGAGAAGGACAATGTGTAAGCGACCCTCACATCCCTACCCCCTCACAGCCCTCCCCTCACAGCCCTCCCCTCACAGCCCTCCCCTCACAGCCCTCCCCTCACAGCCCTCCCCTCACAGCCCCTACCCTCACAGTCCTCCCCTCACAGCGCCTACCCTCACAGCGCCTACCCTTGGCGCTTGAATTCAGCGGCCGCCTCGTCAGTCTCCATGGTGCCCCCCCCTGCAGCACCATCGCCCCCCGCTGCCCCTGGCAGTGCCGCTGTGACCTGCACGCGGACGAGACAAGGGGGGACGGGGGGGTGAAGGGGTGAAGCACGCAGACGGAAATTTGAGCACAGAGGGAGGAATGAGCGGCAGGGTAATGGTCGGAGGCGTCCCTGCCAGAGATTGTCACACGCCGCAGCCAGAGGGGGAGTCTATGTCTGTGAGCGGATGCTTCAGCGCCTGACCTAACATGACCATGGCACAGGACAGGCCAAGGGGATCAACGAGCCATTCCGGATGGAGTAGCGTCCGGCGATAGAGGATCCGTATGCAACAACGCAGGAGCATGGCATGAATTCGCTGTGTGTGTGTGTCACTCCCAAGGAGGTGTTGGTGTGAGAAGGACGTGTGTGACAGACAGGACACCGATAAGAGCAGATGGCTGTACAGTTTCTGAAAATGGCCAAAAACGTATTCGTGCAACTCAACACTTACAACGTTCCCTTTTCCAAGTGTACTCAGACTTTCTTGAACTTCTTCCAAACCTACCCGCACGGCTCGGACATGCACCACCGGCTGGCTCGGCATCTTTGCAGCTTCTTCCAGGAGCCGCTTGTGCGTTAGCACGTCCTCTGCTCGCTCCGTGTTCACATCCAGGGCGTATCTGAGATCGGACGGATACAGGCACATCTTGAAATCATGACGAAGGTTACAGTCACATTCAAGAATATGATGTGGACGCATGCTTGCAACAATCACAAAGGTAACTGGAACCAGGACATGTTCAGCTAGAAGTAAGCATAAGCAGCATGGATGGAGTCAGCGAGAAAGTAACCCGAGGAATGCAAATGGCGACGATCCTAATGGAGATTTAAGATGCGCGATCAATGTCCACCTTCAGGGTTATGATGATTAATGACGTAACGTTACGGACCAAACTGACTACCGATCGCTTTGCAAGACGTCGGCAAAGGTCGTAGCTTGGGAAAAAAGTATGCAGAACCTTCTGATTGACCGAAAGTGACTGGCGGATGTCGGGTACCTGAATCGTCTGGCGCACACCGTAATAACGAAACGACGAAAAAAAAAAAAAAAAAAAAAAAAATGATCAAACTGTACCTCGTCGGCAAGCGGAGAAAGTGAGCCTGAAGGGCTTCCTCGAAGTTAGGCTGCTGGATACATGGATGATTCGCTTCCTGGAGTTTCCGGACCACCTCCTGACACACTTCTTTCTTCACGCGCTGTCTCTGCTTCTTCTCATTCTCCGCAGCGCTGCTCGTCGAGGGTTTCGCCGGCTTCCCTCGGCTCGCTGCTACTGCATCCATTGGTAAGCAATGGCTCCCTGTATGAACAGATCGACGATACCTTATTTGCTGACCGACTATTCAACCAGGACAGCTTCACTTAACGTAAAATTATCGCCTCATTAAAGCTCGATCCACGTCAGCACTTCCCGCGGAACTACTAAGCTTCGGCCGGTAAGTGGTGCTGACGAAGGGAGGCCTCTGGGTTGTATGTTACTGGGTTGTTGCTGGTGTGGGTAGATAGGCATGGCTCATGGAGAATACAAGTAGTCATTATCTGTCTGAAGCTGGTAGGCAGCAGGATTCTCAAAACTCTGGTTTCCAGTGTACACTCTGGATTTTAGCTAAGTTCCAGTACAGCCCCAGTCCACGAGCGGAATCCAGAAACTCCAGCATGTGGCAACTCTTTCCACGTGGCTGTCAGCTCAGCCAGCCCCTCGCAGCTCTGGAGCAACGTGCGACACCCAGATGCACCTCTTTACAGCGATGCTGCTCACATTTACAGGTCAGCAGCATCTGATACCGCTAAAATAGAGCCTTTGGAATCGGAATTGGGTCATAACTTCTATTGGAACCGAGTACACTCACCTCATTCATAAGTACGCCTCAACAATTTAAGGGAAGATCTGTTATCAACTATTACTCAAATCCCACTAGTGATACAGGCAACAGCATCAGCCAATACTGCTAAAACAAAGAAAACGTGATGGTCCATAGAAGTACATGCAAGCCTACATAAATCCAGGAACAATTCTCAAGAACAAGAAGGCGTACATCACCGACAGCGCAGCTCCAATAGGGATGGTGACAAGCCACGATGCCACAATCTCCTTAACCACATCAGCCCGTACACTCCCAATCCCGCGTGCAAGGCCCACTCCCATCACCGCTCCAACAAGAGTGTGCGTAGCAGAGATCGGGAGTCCCAGTCTGGATGCCACTACCACCACTGTAGCTGCTGAGAACTCTGCTGCAAAGCCTCTCGTGGGAGTGAGCTCAGTGATCCTGTTCCCGATTGTTGCAATGACACGGTAACCCCAGATGATAAGACCAGCCACAATGCCAAAACCGCCCCAGATAAGAACCTGTGTGGCAACACCAGCAGACACTGGAGCTGCAGCGAGGGATGAAGAGGGGATGGATGAGGAGGAGGAGGCGAGGATGGCTAAAGCAGCTGAGATGGGGCCAATGGCGTTGGCAACATCGTTTGCACCGTGAGCAAATGACATGAAGCACGCAGAGAGCACCTGCATGGAAAAACACAAAACAGGAGTCCGGTTAGCTTACAAAACTGGGTTGCAATGGGAAGCTGCAAATACTCTTCAACTGGGCTGGAAGTGCCTGGGTTGGGCAACTGGAAGTGCGAGAATCACACATGGCACATGAAAGCAATCATTCTCGTGCAGAGCGGCCATGCACCTTCAATGACACATCCATAACCTAAAGCAAGCATCCAAAGACGTTATACACAATGCTCAACTGCATGCCAATGGGCCACCCCACTCCACTCAACGCAACTTCACACTCTCCTCTCCTGTGAGCTGATCACGCACCCTCTGACCCCTCACACCCTGATGCAGCCTCGCCCACGCACCTGCAGGTATCCAAACACGCCATAAACGATGCGCAGCTGCGTGCCCATGGGCCCGCGGCCCTTCTCCGGCTTCGGCTCCTCCGGTTTGGGAATCTCACAGAACTCCCCCAGCAGCGCGCCCATCTGCCTCTTGATCACCGCATTCATGGCCACCGCGGAAGCAGCGCCCGCGGCCAGGGAAAGCGCGCAGGCGCGCAGGAGGACTCCCGGGGAGGTGAAGAGCGAGAAGAAGGAAAAGGCTGAGACGCCCGCGAAGACGAGGATCGGCGCTGCGGTGGACGCTGACTGTCCCGGATTGGACGAGCTGTAAACGAACTGCGTGTGGTGCCGACACAGTGGGGGTGAAGCGGAAAGGGAGAGAAGGTGGCAGAGTGGGAACGGACGGCGGAAAGAGACGGAGGGCCGAATGGGGGAAGAGGGGGAAGGGAGTGGAAGAGTTTGGAAAATAAAGGGAGTGGCAAAGTCCGAAGTCAAGGGGACGAGGACGAGGTACCTGGGTGGTAACAATTTAATACAATCCACTCGTGTTACTGTCCAGCCACGAGACAAGGTTTCACCAACGCCTAATTGTCTCTGCCGTCTTGATCATTGATCTCCGCCCCCCCTTGGACATTATCCTCTCCACCTTCCATCAATTACTCGCACCACTGGCCACTGCTACGTTCACAGCTTTTCTTTCCTGCCCCCCTTCCTAATGTTTCGGAAAATAGAGCGCCTTCCAAACCAGCTTCAGTTAACAGCTACCGAGCATCTTGCATTGTTAAATGCTGGACGGTGATGCTGGCATCGCTTCAAAAGCCAAATCGTTTCTTGATACACTTGTAGATGATAAAGCTGACAACATTATTGTTTGAGCCATCAGAGCGTGTTAAAGACGGGCATACCTTTCGGATACACTTGTAGACAATGAAGGCGATGCTGGCACCGAGAAGAGGCGAGACGACCCACGACGACACCACGCGAGCCAGCGACGACCAGTACACGGCATTCCAGCCACCGAAGATGATGCCAAATCCAACCATGGCTCCGATGATGCAGTGCGTCGTCGATACCGGCCAGCCGAAGTACGAAGCGACCTGTGCATGTGGAGGAATGGAATTGCCGATCAGCTTAGATTTCTTTGGATCCGTGACGTCAACACCATTCCTTACACATTCTTCCTCCTCTGAAAGTTAAAAATCAACATTGGTCACCCTATCCATCACCTGTACCTAGATGGTCAATGTCTCCTTAACACCCCAGTGCCAATGGCACTTAAAATAGCACATACCTTGAGAAATAAATTGAGTAATTCGTACCTGAAGCCACGTTCCTGCGGCTGCCAGAGAGGAGATCATCCCTGTGAAGAGCATCGCGTTCTTCCCGGCGAACACATTCGCCTTGATGATTCCGTTCTGCATCGTGTGGCTCACGTGCGATCCCACCAGGAAAGCCCCACCGAACTCCAAGATCGCCGCTGCTAGCACGGCCTGGCGGAGCGTCAGCGCTCCCGAACCCACTGACGTCCCCATTGCGTTTGCCACGTCATTCGCACCGATGTTCCACGCCATGTAGAATCCCAGGAGCAACGTCAGGTAGGTGAGGCCCTTCATGTGAGGCGAAGCAGCAGGGTTCCACGCGCTCATGAAGAAAGGAGCTACTAACGCGATAATGCTGATTATACTCGTAATTCCGATGGCCGTCCGAGGCGTTATCTCAAACGCGTCCGCCATGCTACCGGTTGACGAAACGGGATTGCTCTTAACGGCTGCTCCACTTGCTTGCAGCTGCTGTCTTCTAGCTTCCAGCCGTGCTTCATACTGCTCAATGGACTCGTCTTCTGACTCAAGAGCATCGTCAAATGGCGCAGCACCAGACAACGAACTGCGAGGCCTAAAATGACTGCGCCCGGTTGATCTGTGGAGAGGTTGGAATAGATGCGGTTGATATGACAATGACGAGCGGATCTGAGATTTAAAAGTGCTGCTTAGGGGTATTTGAACTGGGTGCTGGAATGTTGATAAACGTGTGAGACTGTGGGCTCTTCGTTCGCATAAGTCATCTCTTGACCGAATAGCTGCTCCGGATACTTTTAGTGCAGAGCCAGAAGCTTGTGGAATCACCGTCCTCAGCATTGTCTACCATACAGATGCACGACCAATCAACTCTTTACCAAAAAAAACCCTGACCCCAGTCACTACCTTAGCTGCTCAAGCAAAGATCTGGGGGCTTTTCAAGCTAAACGAGTGAACACGAAATGGCGGCCTGGTTGGCCTGCTCGCTCTCCAAATATCACAGAACACAGAATAACCAAGCTTGATCGTCTTTTACAAAACCTCTGAAACCGCTGGGATCAAGGCAGACCAGCAAGCACAGAAACTATCCAGGATAGGAATGCTGGCTGCAGGCGAGCGAACATATAATCCAACGCAACTTTGGGTGTGTGGCGGTGAAGGGAGTGGGGGAAACGGGGAAATAGGGGATAAAAGGGGAAGGCTGCCGGCGGTCGCGGATGCGGTGGGGCGATGGCGGAACTTCCCGCTGGCGCGCGTAGATCCAGGAATCTTGTGGACTCATCCGCCTTGACGGCTGGAAAGTCACTGACTGGTGGAGAGGCGATCAAGGGTGGGAGATGAGGCGATATCAACTTGAGATGTAAGTCGTTGCCACGTGGACGGTGAGTCACGCTTACGGAAGGTGGAGATTGAGCGGATTGGAAGTTGTGCGCTCAGCAGTTTTTGAAATGTGAGGTACGGGGGCCGCGAACACAAGAGACAGCACACCCCTAAGGGCGGGTCAAGCATGTTTATTTACAGTTCATCCGTCGTGGCGCAAGACGATTCCAGACGGTGCACAGCGGTTGTCAGGCTTCACCGTTTTGCACCGTGATGCAACACGAGAAACCGCACAGAACGAACGAAGGACAAACGTGCCACCGAACCGATACTATGTTTTCCGAACACAGTTCAATGATATTAGTAGACAAATCAACACAAGAAAAAGTGGAGATCTCAAACATGATCACAAATGCTCCATATGTATTTCTATTCAGACGAGTTCTTTAGTTCTAACTAGAGTGGACTGCCAAGTCCTCCTTATTGGCTTCCAGCTGCAGGTCATACCGTTGTCCTCTGACAACCGCATACATCATATCAGGAGCAATATAATCACAAGTGCGTTCGATGCAGAATGGCTCGCCAGGGATCTGAAACAAAGAACAGAAAGGTTCAGAAACACATGCAATACGTGCTCAAGAGTCAAGGCTACAATTCTTCGTCACTCACCTGGTCGCCTGAGTGAATCTGCACGCCTGTTATTACAGCGTAGTCAGCAGCGGCTGGGTCGACGGTCAGGGAGATTAGCTTTTCCAGGTCATCATTGATGGCTGCCAGTGCAGCACGAGTCACCTCCACCAATGAATACTCTGAACCTCCCCGGCGTAGAATCTGGGGACAAGAATGGCATTCAAAAAATATCAATCGGTCATTAAGCAAATTCAACAAATGGACGTGGAACAAGTGCAAGAGAGTGCTGAAGATATGGAATGCAAACAGTAAGCAAGCTCGTGTCTCGGTTTGCCTTCAGGTCACCTACCAGCGACTTGACCTTCTTCTTAAGCAGCACATATTCCTCATCATACGGATCCGCAACCGTCGCCTTGCCCGCATTGATGTCGTTCTGAATGGCGATCAGCGCTCCACAAGCACTGGAGGGCTTGCCTCGGCCACGCCGCAGCAGCGATCCCACCTCTCCCGACTCTCCGATTGACACGTGAGGGAAGGCAAAGAATATGTCTGGAAGTTGAGAGGTGGGTTGTTGAGAGAAAGGCGAGGCAGAGAAGCAGAGGGAAGCAAACTGATGAGGTTATCAAGGACAAGCATAGTGCAGCAAAAAATTATGCAAATGCCTTCGACGACCACCATCTTCAACCCGCCCTCGTGCACAGCCGTTCACCACTCATGACCAACCATCTTGCAGCGCCTTTCACCATGCACAACCCGCAATCGTGAATGAATCCCTGAACGCCCATGCCCCCCACAATCATTGACCTGTTCATGAATGAAAGCCCCAACTCATATACCCCATTGTGCTCACATCTCTCCTTGACAGTCCCATCGGTCTCGCAGCGGAACTCTGGCGAGTGCGACATGGCAGCCTTAAAACCCGTGGAACCGCAGTTGAGCACGCCGCCCAGCCCAGCGATGTTGAAAGACAGCCCAAACTCGCGGTCCACCAGGCTCACCACTGGCCTGCACACCTCGTCCCGGCACGTCGACACCAGCGCAATGCAGTTGTCTCTGGTGGAGATACATTAAAGAGAGTGGAAGCGAATGGTGGGGAAAGGGACGTGATAGGGAAATTGAGGGGAAAAGATGGGGGAAAAAGGGGGTGAGAAGGGAGGACGTTTGTTAAAGTCCTTTACAGGTATGAACTGTCAGTGGCTAACCCAAATCCGTAGCGCCTTGATTATGATAGGGCTGGGCTGTGGTATAGCTATTGTAGACGCCGCTTATGGTAACATCTCTCCTCTGATTTCCCAAAAGCCTTTCGCTTCTTCCCTTTCTCTTTACACTCTCACCTGACCTTTTTCCTCAGCACGAAACCGCTTCCCCCTTTTATCATCCCTCAAATTACTCCCTGCTGATGTTTCTGCAACCTGATGTTCCTTGTACAAGCCTACACGCTTCCGACCACACCTCGGCCCTCTAAGACCCTGAACCGTACACCACAGAGCACCTCTCAAAGCTAGAGCTCACCTTTTGAAGCCCAGTTTGCTGAGCTCTTGGCTCACGGCCTTCATGAAAGCCTCCTCCTGCATGGCCCGCGGGAAAGTCGCCGCCATCGCCGCTAGAGCGGTTTTTGCGGCCTGGAGGGCGGGCAGGGCATTATGACGAAGCGCAATCAAAAGGGGGAAAGAAGGCTCGATTCCGTGAGTTGAAGGCGAGCTTATAACGGTGAAACGTGTTGAGCTACAGCGCGAGAAGGTATGGGAGGAGGTTGGGTAGAAACAATCCTAAATGGAAGGTAAGGCTGACTAAAATGCACTTACTTTCTTGGCACGTGGCACGATGCCGCTGGGTGGAGCTGCTTTCGCCTCTGCTCCCTCTTCCGCTTTAGCAGAACCGGACGTGAGCTTTCTGACTATTAAATAAGACGCAACACCGAGCGCTCCCGCGCCTAGGACGGATGGAGCGTAAGGCTGAGCAGCGGCTACAGCGGAGGACACGTCTGGAGTGGAGGTGGACTGTGTGAATGTAGCGAGATTAGATTTGAGGCGGTTCAAAGCGGCAGTGGCGGAAGACAGGTCCGGAGTAGAGGACTGTGTGACTGTAGCGAGTGGAGCAGCTGACTGATCAGAGGAATCACTGCTCTCTGCTGCACGTGCGACTGAATACCGTGAATGGCGGCGGACGATGCGGTTTGATCGGGATGGTAGTGCTGTCGTGGACTCACGTCTGAGGCCATTGAAGACTGGAGGGATAAGGGAGGGGAACAAAGAACAAAATAAACATGTTTGAGCTCTTTT
This sequence comes from Closterium sp. Yama58-4, assembly GCA_947470075.1. Classification (NCBI taxonomy): domain Eukaryota; kingdom Viridiplantae; phylum Streptophyta; class Zygnematophyceae; order Desmidiales; family Closteriaceae; genus Closterium; species Closterium sp. Yama58-4. The sequence continues at coordinate 867,945 of CANIUD010000196.1, forward strand.
TGTTACTTGGCATAGTGGCCTTGCGTTGAGCGCTTCGTGTGCCATCAAGGAAACTGTTTCAGTGAAATGGATCAGGAAAGTACTTCACTTCGTAATGCGGTAGAGGCGGCGTAGAGCGTTACATACAAACAGCTACGGAGGCAGAACAGCCTTCTGTCTCGCGCAACTGGCCCCTCTCGAGAACGGCAGTGGGGGAAAGTTGCGAAACAATGGCAGCCATCCTTGCCGTCAACAAGCTCGAGGCAAACCTAATGGAAACTCGTCACAATGAAACAATTTCTAGGTCGCGAGGAATCAACAACTGTTTCAGCTGAATATTTGGGGCTCCCCACAACTGGTTTCCACAACATCCCATTTTGGCTCACACATTGTGCTGAGCCCGTGTCGTCCCCTCTGCTGCCCTCGTCAAACATTCCCAGGATTGGTCAATGCATGCTGATGAAGTCAGAGGAGTGCTGGATGGATGGCGTTCAACACCCGCAACCCTGCGTTTACTGGTGGAGCCCCTGCAAATTCGGCAGAGTATCTTCCACACAATCATGAATTGCCACACGGATGCACCCTCTATAGGCTCGTAGTCCTCGACTGATTTAACTGGATATATATTTTCACAATCGTTTAGTTTCGTCACAGCAGTCGTCCCTGAAAAGTCCACAAACGAGGACGCTTCTTCGTCTGAATTTATCCTTGATTCAGAAGAAATTGCTCGCACGAAAAATGCAGTTGCAGCCACGTCATATCAGCGGCGAGTGTGTCGCTGGCCCTCCCATCCGCAAGGGCGAAGGCCACGTGGAATCGCCACTTAGGCCGGTGCATTTTATTGGAGGAACCAGCGCTTCGCTATTCGCATCATTTTCTTCGCGGGGGATCTTCTCGAAGTTTGTACACCACAAATTAGTCCGAAGCTCAAGCTTTTGTTCAGAAGTCCGTCTTGATCGGGAAATACCAACGTCGAGACTCCATCTTCACCACTACCAATCACTCCCGTCCAATCGCCAGCTCCTGAGTTCACCAAGCCGTGAAAACGAACTCCAGCAGGCATCAACCCCATTGTCCAACGGTCGTTTCAGTGCATTCTAGAAATATTGGATACGGTATGGAACGGTCGCTAACCTCACAGCTTTGGAACGCAATCAACCAAACAGAACCGTAGTACGGAAACTTGCATCGAGTGCTACCCGAATGAGAAAAGCAGGCTACGACTAGGAAGGCGACTGCCTACTACTTAGCCTGCAGTCAGAACGAAACGAAGCTGACCAGATCATTCATACGTGAGCTCCGTTCACCCAATTAGCAGCTAGTTTCCTCCTGCAGCCTTTTTGCACCACATCTCTAGTTTTCTTTCTTTTTACAGCATTTCGTCGAAGATGGCTGCAATGGCTGCCGGAGTCGCTGCTAAACTCCCAAGTGCTCTGAAAACCGAGAGCATTCTGGAAGCCAGCCAGTTCCTCGGTCAACCTGCCAGCACTCTCGCATTCCCCGTCTCCGCATCCTCCGCCTCGCGCATCTCTCGGTCCACTCGTTGCGCTGCTAAGGCTGACGGCTCAGACGGAAACAACGCGGCTCCCCACACCCACACGAAGCGCGCCGTATCCAGGCGGTTGATTCTCGGCGGAATGGCCGCCGGCATGGCCGCCGTGGTCGGCTGCCCAATCTGCGACTCGGGCTCGCCATCCATGGGCGCCGCGCTCGCTGCGGATTGGAGCTACGGAGAATTGTCAGGACCCAATGAGTGGGGTGCGGTGTGCAAGACCGGCGCGGCGCAGTCGCCGATTGACATCTCCTTCACGGCGCCTAAGATCGTGTCGGATAACAGCATTGGCAAGCTTGCCTTCGGGTACAAGCGCGCCGATGCAACTTTCCTCAACACCGGCCACGGCACCATGCAGGTGAGGCAGCCGTTGGGGGAGGACTTAATAGTGATGGCGCAGAGGTTGCTGGGGCAACTGTGTTGGCTGTGATGGCAACCTATAGCTCATAGTTAGGGTTGTAGTCATGAGTGGCGGCCTCGTGGCTTGTGTCTTACAGTTCCCCTTCCAATTACGTTTCGCCTGTCCTACCATCTCACGACATTCTCCAGGGGCCTCCTTCCACTACGCGTTTTCATTTCGAAAGCTCTTTTCTTTTGCAAAAATTGTGGAGCGTAATTTTGACGCTTGTTCTCTTACGCGTCGCAGGTGAATTTCCCGGGCGGCAGCAACACGTGCGAGATCGGCGGGCGCAAGCTGGAGCTGCTGCAGTACCACTTCCACGCGCCCAGCGAGCACTCTTTCAACGGCATCCGTACCGCCATGGAGGCTCATCTCGTCCACCGTACGTACGACCTTCGTGTCATGTCATCTCTACCATCCGCCATAATACGAAACAGTTGGCTGTTATAAAACGCAATGGTGCTGCGCCATTGGAAGATTTCCGCCATCCCTTCTGTTCTATGACTTACGCCAATCTGATGACTTCCGCTACAGACACAGGGTCATGCGACTTCTCACTTCCTCTTTCTTTCCGATTTTCCTCTCTCTCATTCCTGTATTCCCGTCTCTTCCAGGCGACGCTGAGGGCAAGCTCGCAGTCGTAGGGTAAGCCCCTCCATTCCAGATTCTAGCGCCCTTGACCTTTCTCTTCGCATGTTCTTTCTGGAAATCGAACCCTCTCCTTTCACCAAACTCCTTCCTTCTTACGAATGTTTCAAATTGTCTAGAGCTCGTCCCTACTCTGCTGTCGCCCTCAGCACCACCAATTCCCTCCCTTGTCATCCACAATCTTCCCCTCATCGTTCCCCCCGCCTCCTCCCCCCACGTATCCCCCGCACCCCCTCCCCCCTTCCCCCCGCCCCGCCGCGCCGCGCAGGGTCATGCTGGAAGCGGACCCTAAGGCTCCGCGGAACCTCTGCCTCGAGGCGGCTCTGGCCTTCTCGCCCAACGAGAAGCTCAAGCAGATGTGAGTGCGGCGCAGCGCGTGGGTGTGGATGAAGGCGTGAGGGAAAATGTAGAGCTGTTTGTGGGCAGGGAGATTGTGGCTGTGAGTGAGGTGGGGAGGAAGCGTGGTTGTGAGGGGGAAATGCAATGTCGGTGGAAAAAAGAAATTGCCAATTGCACGCTTCTTACGTGCATCCTCTCTCACCCCGCACGCACCCTGCGCGGACCCAGTGAATTGTCTCAGTGTGCCAGCAACGAGAGATAGCAGGCCCTTGAAAGCAGAAAATACCCACTGAGGAACCCCCCTCTTACCTTGACATTTTCTCCACCTTTCCTCCCTCTTCTCCCTGCAACAGTGCGGGTCCAGTGGAGTGTTTCGAGGTGCCAGCAGTGGGCGGCGGCAAGCCCTTGAAGCAATGCCTCAAGATTCAGATCAGCCCCGAGCCTCTCCTCCCCAAGCCTGACAGAGCGGTACGTTTCCAAGCCCCGCTTACCAAGCCTGACAGAGTGCTGACAGCTGCAACTGCCAGAGTTCACGCTTCGCCAATTTCGAGACTCCTTGCTTTGAATTTCTCAGACTGGCTGCCATCCCTCTGTGCTATCATGCTTTGTGGCTCCGTGCCTTCTCCTGTTTTGCCATTCACAGCCTGATTTTTCCCAACTACGTCTTACCTTATGCCTCCGTCCTAATGTGGCACCATTGTCATCATCACCCATCACCACCCATCATCGCCCATCACCACCATGCGTGAATCATGACTCTCAGGACGGAGCGCACAACTACATTCACTACAAGGGCTCGCTCACCACGCCCCCCTGCTCCGAGGGCGTTGACTGGTTTGTCCTCTGTAAGTCACTTGACTCCCGTTGACCCACATTGACTGGCGTTGTTCCAGGCATAGGATCTCATGCGTATCTATTGGCACCTGTCCCCCCTCCTCTTACACCCTCACTGTGTACTCCTCGCCCCCCCCCCTTTTCTCCCCTTACCCTCCTGTACCACAGTCTAAATCCATCCCCCTCCCCTTACCATCCCCTCTCCACCATCCCCTCTCCACCATCCCCTCTCCACCATCCCCTCTCCAACATCCTCCTCCCACCTCCACCATTCTAGGAGTTCAAAGCCCATGAGCCCAACCTCTCCGTCTCCCTCATGCTTTACGTCAGTGACTGCCAGTCTCTCTCCCGTACCTTACATGTGCATGCTAGTGCCTTCTCGTCTTACTTAATAGCCTGTCCCTTTCCTGTTTTCCCACCCTCCCCTCTGCAGCATCCCCCATGCGCATCCCTGATGCGCAAGTGGTTGAGTTCATGCGCTATGTTGGAGACCGTCAGACTCTCGCCCTTAACTCCGTGAGTACATACAGACATGCGTTGGGGCATATAGAGACTTAAAGGCTTGACGTGATGAGAGCAATGGGATACTCAGCACATTGTTGCACGTTTCTTGACGTGTTGATTACCAACCCCCTCCTGCTTCTCCTGCTGCTTCTCCAGCTCATACTGCTGTCTCTCTCTCCCCTCTCCCCCCTCCTTTCTCCCCTCTTTCACTTGCTGCCACTCACTCACACTGGCTGTATGTTCCCCCACCCCCCCCCCCCCTCCTGGTCCCCTCTCCACGTGCACCAATTGCAGAGGCCTCGCCAAGACCTTGGGGACCGTTTCCTGGTCGTTGGCCCTGCCTAGACTCCTGGGAGTTATCTGTTGCTTTGATTGCTTGTCATTTACAGTAGAGCACTGCACAAAATGTAATCATATAAATTATGATAAAGTTTCCACCGTTGCAGTACAACAGGGTCTAATAATTATTGGATGTCAAGGTTTTATTTGTCCAATTCCACACCACCTTTTCCAAAATGTCGGGTGAGAGATGCATCCACGCTTGGGGAGCGATGGGCAGCAAGGGCAAGTACTGCGGCTGGGGTAGAGTTTGGAACTGTGGCGGGGCTGTGGTTCAGGTGACAAGGAGTGGAGGAAATGTGACAGATACCGCACATACCGTAGTATCGGAGAAGCATGGGAGGGGTTAATTGAGTGGATAATTTATCAAGTAGACTATTCCACTAGAGACATGCACCAACACAGCAAGCAATGACGGTGGAATGGAGAGATGATCCTAGCTGTTCAGGACAACAGGGTACGTGCATCATTCCACCAAATTCAGGAGGACTGCTATATGCAACCTAGGACTGCTAAATCCACAATCCACCTTACAAGCCCATCCAGCCAGAAGCCAAGCACAAAAGAAAACGCCTAGGGAATAGAATCTTAATGCGTTAGAATGACGCCCTCAGACAGAACCTCAGTAAAATGCGAGTGTCAGGATATGGAGTGCAACAATGCGCTTCCGGTGAGCCGCCACCCCAGTTAGTTCAATCAAGAACCACTTGTTAAAGAATCATGGAGTCTTCTAATGGCTCCACGCAGACGGTTTTAAATTCCCACCGTGTTTGGACAGCTAAAGAACTGCTTGGAGCCGTTTGAACTGCTCAGTGCTCACAGCGCGTTGCTAGGGAGCTTGCTCGACGCCACAATCTCACTCATTTCCGTCAGCGCGTTCGGGTTTGCTGCCGCCATGCTCGCCGCTTTCTGCTGCCACGGCGCGCGGTTGTTCGTAGTTTCGCTCGTGATCGTCGAGACGAGCCGGCGCGACGCCTTGGCGCTGACGATCGAGTTCCCTAGGAGCCTAATCTGCGCGGCGCGGTTCTTCGCGAGCAGGTCCAGCTCGTTGCTGCGCGCCGCGCTCGTGTATGACTTGGCCGTTTCGTACAAACGCTTCGAGTTGTCGTAATCCGTTTTTGCGGAATCAAATGCCTCCTGCGCCGCCGTCAGCGCCGTATTCGCCGCCACGAGGTCAGAATCTGCTGTGTCTTTATCCGTCTTGGTCGATCCTTCGTCCGTTGTGGCCGCGGTAACCTCAGCATCCGCGGCAGTGACAACGGCCTGGCAGGAAGTCTGCAGGGTGGTGAGAATTCCGGCGTGATCCTCCCACGCGGATTTGATTGACTGTGCGATTGCGACCTCTACGTACTTCGCGGCGGCCGCGGCGCGAAGCGCGGACGTGGGGTTTGCGTCGGCGGCTGTGGCGGCGGCCGTCGCGGCGCTGCTCGCGTCGCTGAGGTCGGTCGTGGCGGCGGTCAAGCCGGTTGTGGCGGCGGTAGCCGCGGCGTCGACCAGCGCGGAAAGGGCTGTCACAGACGTTTTGTACTTGTTCGCGAGGGCGAGCCGCGCTACAGCCGCGTTGTACTTCTTCGTAGCGAGAGCCGCCCAGTCTTCCGCCTTCGTCTGTGCGTATTCGAGAGGCGGGAGCGCGCCCGCCGCTGTCGCCAACGCGTCGAGCTTGGTTTCGTAGTCTCCCTTCGCGGTTGCTTCGTCCGTCTCCGTTTGTGTCGCTGCCGCCACCGCAGCGGTCGCTTTTGCTGCAAACTGATCGGCTTGTTTCTGTGCGTATGCTACGTCGTTCTGAGCAGTTCTTGAATCTTTCGTGGCCTGGTCGAGAGAGGAGAGCTTTTGCTGGCCCCCGCGGTTTCTCTTCGCCTCTGTGACGGTGACGGCGAACGCAGAGAGCACGAGGAGCAGAAGCGCCATAGCGAGAACGCGTCGTTTGGCGTCCATGGTGGTGTCTGAGAGCTAGCAGATGTGGTTGAGAGATGAATCAGGAGGAAGGACAAGCGTTGAAGAGAATTTCTTGTATTTTTCGAGAATTCAGGAAGCTAATGTGCCTGTCTAGAGCTCGTAATGCGAATTTATTGATCGAGGCGGGTGCTGCGAGGGGGTGCTGCGAGATGATGGAACGGCCTGGGTTGGTGAGGTGAGGAGTGTGGAAAGTCACTGCGATCCACAACGAGGGGCAATACACGTCGAGTCGAGCAATGAGGGCCATTTCTCTCTCGAACCGTGTGGAGAACAGATAGGATGGTTGGTAGTGAGATAGGATGGGAGGGGGAAGTGAAGAGGCAGTCAGTGCTATCCATGCCGTTCATTGAATTGGATGGATGCCGAAATCGAAGCGCGCAGTTGGTTGCAATTCTCAACTCAACTGCTGTGGGTTCGCAGCCAGCCCTTGGAGCATGCGCCTCGTCACGTCACAAAGTGCGGAACACCTCGGCACGCCCCGGTGTACTGGGTTTCGATGCTTCCGCCACTCAGAAACAGTTCGCACCGATTTGCACAACGGCTTTGGGGCAGTGCCGGTACGTGCCTGGGTTCCCAGCCAGCCCATGGTTTACAGAACATGCTGCTTCGTGAGTGAACACTTTCAACAACCTTTCGTTTACCCAATTAGGTACGGATAAGTCCGGGGAAAGTGAGGCGTTGACAAATCGTCGATATGCTTTTCTGGTGGGGAGTCCAAAGATTGGGCTGCCAAGCCCCACAGCCAAACCGCCATACGAGTCACCCCGTAGAAGGCTACACGCCTACTAGCCAACCTGTTTTCAGTTGCCTGGGCAGGGTATGTTCTGAGATGCATTACGCTTGACGGGTGGTGCCGCTTCCGTACTTCTTGCTGACGACAATGTTTTGCGGTTCATGCCTGTTGAACTTGAGGTCACAAAAAACATTTCCTCCCAACAACTGCCAGCTGCTCAGCAGCGGTGTGGAGTGGATACGTACATCAATCCCAGCAGGCACAGGTAGTTGTCAGCAAGTGTTCTGTAACTTAATTGCAAAGTCGCAACTCACGATAGCTCTGCGGGACTGCGAACAATGCGCGAGGACAGTGGAATTTGTGTTACAAGTGTTGAAACTTTACAGGAAGTTTGACACTGTAAAGCACACACAAATTCAATTACTGCCAATACCAGAAGGGAGCAGAACTTGTCCCTGGGATGATACAACTATTGAGATGCACAGGTCCCACCAGAATTCATTTACTATTCTCTGCCTTGCCTTTCCATTATAGCATGTTCTGACTCCACTCACGTGCTAACACCCAATTTCCTGCATCATTGTCAATTCCACATTACTTTTCAAAATACATTTATACACAAGCATTCAATCACCCAACCCATCTTGGAAACTACCGTACCAACCTACTATGGCAGCCAGCACTAAGCAGTACCTTTTCCACCAAAATCAGCTGGCAAGGTAAAGGATGACACATTAATGGAACCCACTGCATTCCCTCCTTTCAGAAGGGCTATCAGCTTTTCTGGCTCTGACACTGGCGCCAGACAAGTCATGTTCTGACACACGTAGGCTGCTGACGTGGCACCTGACATGGCGCCAGCTGGCACTGCTGCCTCTGCAGCCGACATGTCACCCACGCCCTTGGCAGCCATTGCAAGGGCACGTGGGTTGTGCTGCTGCCAGAAGGCAGCATCTGATTGGTTGGCAGGATCGATTGGTATGATCTGGATAAGCAAGCAAAAATCAAGAACGAAGGAGTGGGGGGGAGGAGGGAGGGGGAAATCAGGGGAAGGCTGTACAGCGATCAAAAGGGCATGCAATTGATTAATAAGTGGAGCATAGAACAAAAATACCCTCTTAATTAATCCCCAGACTCCCCATAACCCCCCTCCACACCCATACAGGCATCCCCCTTACAATGCAATTCGGTTGAAACACGGAAAACACTCCATTCAGCAGCTCCTCAGTTTCAGGCGCGCCCCGCGGGCCGGCAATGATGACCTGGCGCTGAGCTGGCGATGACGTGGCAGCGAGGAGATCCAGCGAGCAGCACATCTGGGGTAGCGCGAGCGGCATGCGGGAGAGACGGTCGTCAAAAGCCATCTGAGGGGGGTTGGGTTCGGTGGGGAAAGGAACGGGAGAGGGAGTGAAGGGTATGGGAGGCGGGAGGTGCGTCAAGAAGAAACAGCAGCGCGAGCGCATGCGGGAGAGACGGTCGTGAAAGGCCATGTGAGAATGGTGGAAGTGGGTGACAGGATCGAGGAGGGGAGGGGAGGGGAGGGGAGGGGAGGGGAGGGGAGGGGAGGGGAGGGGAGGGGAGGGGAGGGGAGGGGAGGGGAGGGGAGTAGTGGCAATCGTGACTGCTCTACCCAACGACTTGTGATGCAGCCAACACGCGAAGTGTGCAGGTGAGGGTGGCTTCTATGCAGCCAAGTATGGAGACCTTTTCAGGCGCCTCAAAAGCCTTTTGAGGCGCCGTAAGCATGGATGCCTTCACAGAGGAATATGTGTCACAGAAACCAAAAACGCTTTTTGGTTGTCCCTATCGTCTGTTCCCCATTCCTTAGAAACTGCTGCTCGCTGGGATGTCTGAACATACAGAAACCAAAAACGCTTTTTTGTTGTCCCTATCGTCTCACCACGCATCTTGCTGCTTTCCTCTGGTACTCCGCGCCTCTCTCCCCACCAATCATGGCTCCGAGGCGTGCCAGGCTGGCAGCTGCTGCTGAGCTGGCAGCGGGCTCCGCCCCGTCATAATCCTCTTTCATGCGCAGTAGCAGTGAAGGGTCGCCCTCCGCCGAGTTGAAATAGGCTCCCTGCTGTTCATCCCAAAAGATCCGATCCTGTGAGGTGAGGTAGGGAGGAGTGAAGACAAATAAGCGCTCCGCCCCATCATTACGTGATTCTCCTTCATGCAGCAGTGAGGGATCGCCCTCTGCCGTGTTGAAAGGGATCGCCCTCTGTCGTGTTGAAATTGGCGCCCTGAACTTCGTCCCAGAACAGGCGATCCTGATGTGGAAAGAGAGGGAGAAGAGGAGAGATACGAACATAAGACGTGGGTCTGTGCCCTGTCGTAATCCTCCTTCATGCACAGCAGCAGCGAGGGGTCCCCTTCCGCCGTGTTGAAATAGGCGCCCTGCTGCTCATCCCAGAACAGGTGGTCCTGGGATTGTGAGAGGGGGAAGAGGAGGGACAAGAGGGAGCAGGGGGAGACGGGGTGAGTGGGAAGAAGAGGGAGCGGTAGTGGAAGAAGAAGGTAACGAGTGTCGAAGCGGGACATGTACATATATATTTATATGTATATATACATACATATATATATTTATATATTACTTTCACCCTTTGCAGTGAATCAGAGGTAAGTCTACGTAGACGTGCCTGAGTCTCCCCCTTAGTGACCACCCTAGGCTCTGCAACACACCCACCTGTGTTTCCTGTAGCTCCATGGCCCACACCAGCCAATCAGAATCGCCCGACGCTTCGAACAGGTCGAGCAAGGAAGCTACCAGGAAGGCGTAGTCATCCGCAAACCCCCACACCTCCGACGCACTTTCCCGGAAGCTTCTCCTCAGCCGCTTGGATTCCTGGTCGTAGAGCTTAGACCGGACGAAACTCGCCGCCCGTTCGGCGCAGGCGAGGTAGATGGATGGTGGGGATCCGTCGTCGGGGAAGTAATGGGGTGACGTGGCGGGCTCTGATTGGAGGATCCGAGATGCTCGGGCGAAGGCTGATATCATTAGGCCGTTCCATGCCACTATGACCTGTCAGGGGGGAGGCGTAGGATAAGAAGGCAATGGGATGAGAAGGCATGAAATTGTGAGACATGGGAAAGAAGGCGTGCGAAACGCGTTGATGCAGAAATTGAGTTATTTTTCAAGCACATAACAGGCCGAATGAGGAGGAAACAAAGGAGGAGGAAGATGTGAGGGGTGGCAAACAGGAAACCGGGAGGGAAAAGGACACATCTTATGATCCTCCAGATCACATGTATGAAGGAGTGTTTTGAGACGTCTGAAAACATCTTATGATCCTCCCTAGATCACACCTTGTCATCCAGGTGGGGGCGCGGTCGCTTGCTCCTGGCTTCATGCAGCAACTTGCGGCACTCTCCCAGCATCTGATCAGTGGTTGTGGGGGATGGGTGGAATGGTGAGGTGCGGGAAAGAGGGATTCAGAAGAGAACATAACCAGGAACCGTCCAAAACACCCACCCCAGCAGCACAACTCACCTTCTCCGCCTCATCTTCCGGCACTCCTGCCTTATCAGCTGCGTCTGAAACTGAGACGATTTTTGAGGCGCGTCAAAAACCCACCCCAGCAGAGCAGCACAACTCACCGTCTCCGCCTCTTCTTCCGGCACTCCTGCCTGCTTCGCTGCGTCTGAAACTGAGCAGCGCTGGATGAAGCAGTTGAGCCCTGCGAACTCGTTGTGTGGGTCGGAGCGCCGAGAGAGGTCGCAGTTGCCGTCCTTGCGCACCGTGTAGAGAGTGGTGAAGAGACGAAGGCGAGGGGTGGAGGGGCCGAGGATGGATGCAATCTGTAACGATGGGGTGGAAGGTAAGAGCGGGGGAATAGTGGGAGGGGCGAATAGTGGGAGGGGGGAGATAGGAAAGAGACCGCAGTTGCCATCCGTGTAGAGTGTGGTGGAGAGATGAAGGCAGGGGGTGGCGAGATGAAGGCAGGGGGTGGCGGGACCGAGAATAGATGCAACCTGCACCGACGGGGTGGAAGGTGGTAGTTGGGAAATAGTGGCAGGGGGTAGATGAGAAAGAGACCGCAGTTGCCACTGAAGATGCAATTAATCCACGCACACTCGCACACACACACACACACACACACACACACACACACACACACACACACACACACACACACACACACACACACACACACACACACATGGTGACCTCTTTCTCATTCCACACGTAGAACGCCCCTTCCTTCTTCCTCACATCAACAACAGCTGCCAGGCTGTCACCACTTCTTTCCCCCTTCTCTCACCACAAGGAGGCGCCTCAGAAAGCCCTCCGCGCTGTATATGCCGCCCTCCTTGTGACTATTTCTGAGACGCTTCATGTCCACCCTTGTGCCCATACACCCACACTCACACACCCACACTCACACACCCACACTCACACACCCACACTCACACACCCACACACCCACACCCACACACCAATACACACACACATACCAATACACACACACATACCAATACACACACACATACCTCTTTCTCACTCCACACGTAGAAGGCTCCTTCTTTCTTCCTCTCATCCCCAACAGCTGCCAGGCTGTCAGCGTCCTCCGCACTGTAGATGCCGCCCTCCCCGTGTGTCATGTCCCGCCGCACATAGTCCAAAACATCCCGCCCCATGCGCGCGAAATCCTGGCGGCCGGTGACGAGGAACGCGTCGAGATAGGCATTGGCGAGCTGGCCTTGATCGTACAGCATCTTCTCGAAATGGGGGACTGGGGGGGAGGGGGAGAAGGGGGAAAAAAGGGAAAGAAAAGGGAAAAGGAAGGGAGAAAGTAAGGGAGGGATGTGCAGGGCAGATGAATGCCTGAACTGGCGAGCTGGCCTTGATCGTATAGCTTCTGCTCGAAATGAGGGACTGGGAGGAAGGAAGAACAGGAAGGGGGAAGGGGGTGGGATAGATGGGCGTTCTTGATCGTACATCAGCTTCTCGAAATGAGGACCTGGGGAGAGGATGGAGACTTTTGAGTCGACTCAAAAGTCACCTGGGGAGAGGATGGAGAGCGGGGAGGAGGAGTGGGGGAAGAAGGCCAGAGAGGCTGGGAAAGGAGGGGTTCAACCACGGGGGAGGAGGGTACAAGGTAAGGCGGGTTCCACGCCTCACATAGCCCACTTTTCCCCACCCTGCCCCACCCTGCCCAACCACACCTGACCGTGCCTCACCACGCCTCACCATGCCAGTATTCATCCACGGAGTATCGGTGAAAGCCCCCTCCCACATGGTCATGCATGCCCCCTCTCCCCATACACTCCAACGTATGCTCCACCATCTGTAGCGCCCCCGGCCCCTTCCCCCTCACCACCCTCCGCCCCACCCCCGCCGCCCCCGCATCCCCCTTCCCCCCCTCCCCCCGCAGGTGCGCCCGCAGCAGCAGATTGAGTTCAGAGGGGCGGGGGAACTTGGGCGCAGACCCAAACCCCCCCAAGTCCTCATCATATCTTGAAGCAAGCTGCTCTGAGCACAGCTGAACCGCCTTCTCTGCAAGTTTCAACACCCGCTCCTCCTCCTGATCCTCTTTCCCCATCTGCTGCTGCTCCGCCTTCCCCTTCCCCTTTCCTGCCGCCTCCGCCGCCGCTCCCCCTTGCATGGCCTCTTGCAGCTGTGCCATTGCGTCCTCTGCACCGCTCTGCACCTCACTGCGCCGCTGCTCCCACACAGAGCGGACTCGTCTGGAGAGTGGGGGGAGGAGGAGAAGAGTGTGAGGCGACGAGAGAAGAGCAGAGAGGCGGACGAGTGGAGGAGCAATGGGAGGCATGCAGAATCAGTGGAGGGAGGGTAGGGTACGAGGTGAAACAGTAAAGAAACAGTAAAAACATTGAAAGAAACTGGTGTGGGAAAAGGCAACGAACATGCTGTCTACATCCCCCTGAAAAACAACTGCCACCATCACACCCCACCACTTCCCACCGCACCCCGACCACCCCCAACCCAAGCACCCCTCCAATGCGCACCCGAGCAGCGACTTGAAGCCGATGCGGCCGTATTTGTCATCCGGAGGGAAGTAGGTGCCGCCAAAGACGGGGTGCAGTGAGGGCGTGAGGAAGACCGACATGGGCCAGCCCCCCCCGCCCTGTGTGGCCTGCACATATGTCATGTAGACCTGGCGAAGGAGATAGAGGGGAGAGAGGTAAAGTGGAAAGCATGAACAGGAATAGATGTGAGGAACACGGACATGGGCCACCCGCCCCCTCCCTTGTCCACGTCAGCACCAACTCCTTCCTCACTTTGTCCACATCAGCACCGACTCCTTCCTCACCTTGTCCACGTCAGCACCAACTCCTTCCTCACCTTGTCCACGTCAGGGCGCTCCTCCCTGTCGACTTTGATGTTCACGAAGCCCTCGTTCATGACATCCGCCACGTCAGCACGCTCAAAGGACTCCACCTCCATGACGTGGCACCAGTGACACGTGGAATACCCCACTGACAGGAAGATCAGCTTCCCCTCCTCCCGCGCCCGCGTGAATGCCTCCTCCCCCCACGGGTACCAGTCGACCTGCACGGGCGCAGGAGGGGGAGGGGGAGGGGGAGGGGGAGGGGGAGGGGGACAGGATCAGCTTACCACGTGGAGTGCTCCACAAACAGGAATATCAGCTTCCCCTCCTCCCGCGCCTGTGCAAACGCCTCCTCCCGCCACGGGTACCAGTCGACCTGATGGGAGAGGGCCAGTAGAGTGCAGGGAGAGGAGAAGGGAGAGGAAAAAGGAGGTCAGACCAAACGCCTCCTCCCCCCTTGCGGTATGGGAGAGGGGACAGCGGAGAAACGAAGGAATAGCTTACAAAGGTTTCAAGGAATTTACAACTGTGCGGAAGAGGGATGAATGTGTACTGGATTGTGCGCATGTTGCAGCAGGCAGGAGCTCTGCCTTTGAGACGACTCAAAAGCACGGCTTACAAAGGCTTCAAGGAAATGTCAACTGTGCGGAAGAGGGATGAATGTGTACTGGATTGTGCGCATGCTGCAGCGGGTACGGGCTCTGCTCCTTTGCCAGTCGATTCGTGTACTTGCGCGGAGGCCAAGAGCGATAGGTATCGGGTTGTGGGCGGGTTACCGGGTTATGCGCATGTTGCAGCAGGTACGGGCTCTGCTCCTTGGCCAGTCGGTTCGTGTACTTGTGCGTCTTCCCCGCGCTCTCCCCGCCTCCCCTCTCCTCCGCAGGTCTCCCCGCTGCGCCGGGGGCCTCCTCCTTCCGCTCAGCCTGTTGCTCCGCCTCCCGATCCGCTTCCGCCATCACGCGCACGTTGCGCGGAGGCGCTTGCTCAGACGCCATCCCGCGGCGAGCGGAAGAAGCCGCGGAGGAAAGCGCGGAGGAAGTCGCGGAGCGCAGTGGGGGGAACGCAAGCGGAGATCGAGCGGACGAGCACGTGGAAGAGACGGAACTGGTACCTCTAGCGCTTGCTGCGTCGCTTGCCGCGCCGCTTACTACGGGTGTTGCGCTCGCTACGCTTGTTAGGCTTGCGACTCTGGTGGGAGCGTTTCTTGGTAGTCTGAAGGGCGACAGCCTATTGGATAAGAGAAATCGACGGGAGATTGAGAGACCGATTCGCGACGACGGGGATGGCAGAGACTGCATCGCGATAGCTTGCGGGTTGGGGTTGAATTTTTCAGGAGGCTTGTAGCTCAAAGACGAGCTGGCACAGACAGTTAACCCGTTACTGAGTTACCAAGCGAAACTAGATGGGCGGGAATTGCGCGCCGGATGATTCCTTTCGAAAGAAATGCGGCTCGGACCGGAAAGAGAAGCCCCGATTCGTTCGACGCAGCCCATGCAGGGAGGGGGAGGGGGGACAGATGTCTGCAGCAGGCAAGCCCAAGAGCATCGAGCGAAGGATTTTGGGGCGACGCGCGCAGAAGCTGTGGGATTGATTTCTAGGAGAAGCGTGGTGGTCGCTGATGGGTCACCGCCACAAGTTCATGCACCCACCAAAAGCAGGGGCAGATTTGTCTCGTCCACCCACAACTCGTGCATGAGTTGAATTCCGCCTGCTGAAATTTGCGAACTGTGAGGGCGCATTTTCAGCCAATGTGGTTACATGAAAAGGCGAGAGTCGCCAGTGTCGCGAGTGCCGAGCCTGGTGCGGAGGTCAGGTGTATGGCTGACTGTCCACCAGTGCTTCTCGGACACGTGGCGGGAAAAGAGTTGCTCTTCTGCACATTACAGGGTGGTGAAGCTTTTGGTTCCTTTTGCAGTAAATGAGCATGGCACTTTACAGAATATCAATTTGCGAAAAATGCTTTCCGCCTTCTCCGCCATCAGGCGGCCATGGATTCTGCGAGTCAACCACGGTCACTATACTCGTTACCGAGCATCAAAGGATCAACCGTAGTGTTATCATGTACCGCCTTTAACTTTCATAATGGATTTCCAGTCACACTTGCTGACCTTGGATTCTCCAGTTACAAGGCGGATCCCTGCGGTTTTTATCAGGCTCCCGCGAGTTTACCAGCTGATCATGGCTCGCGCCACTACTACATCCCGTATGGTTTCTTTTCGAAAATACATGGCAGTGACTACTCTATTATTAACATTGATGTTATCAAGGTTGCTACCTCGAGATCACACCACCTACTGCTCGAGCTGCTGGAGCCGGACAAGCTTAAAGAACTATTTAACGTTTCAGTGCTCAGACTTCAGGCATCATCAGCGTTCATTGAGGGTACTCGGCACGCTCTCCTGCTGCCGGTTTCTCTTCATCATCACACGATGTCTCATCCGGCTGATGTCCCGAGTCTGCCAAAGGGCCAGCGCTCACGGCCAGTCTCTGATCTGCCTCTTTCAACTGATGCAGTCAGCTCCAATGTTGACAAGTCTCCTGCAGTCGGCGACAATGACAAGAAGATTCCGTCAGAGGCTGGAGGATCTGGTTTGTCGGCAGAAGATAAGGCTACCATACCTTCGGTCGGCATCACTGACGACGGCGGTTTCATTGATGACGACTCCGATGATGATATGGTCATTGATCTGGTTAAGGAGGCCGACTTCGGTTTGCGGTCGGTTGCAATCTTGTTGATCCCGTTCATGTTGAGCAAAGAGATTTCCTGCATCATTGACGCTGTCAAAGCACTGATAACACACGGCTGGTATACAGAGTTATCAGAAGGAGCGGCGTCCACGACGAAGTTCCAGCAGATTCAGACGACCTACATTGCCAAGATGCGCTTCTGTCGCCTGCAAGTATCATTTGCGAAGGAATCGGATGCGGAGTGTGTGCGGAAGAAAGAAGTCATTTATCAACCTCTCAAGAACCAGGGTCAACTCATTTCTCTGCACTGGCAACATACTGAGGACTCGGCTTTCGCAAAGGAGAAGGCCTTGAATCCGCAAGCTATTGAGTTCTTCATCTCGGGGGTTTCTGCTGCTGTGGAGCTGATTCTCATTCATGACCGCCTGGCGACTTACCCGCTCACAAGTACCAAGCGACCGGCCTTCCTGCGCTGCAACTGCCTGCACCGCGTGCTTCATCCTGTTACTGGAGCTGACACGGATGTTGTGAAGGGTTTGGTTTACGCTCACCCTGAGAACCAGAATCGTCGCTGGATCCATGCGATCGCTGATCCTGCTGACCGGGCGAAGAAGCTGCTTGTCCATTACCCGACCTTATCCTGTTCGCTCTGTGGCGGCAAGCACTATGATAAGTATCATGATGCTTTTGTCACTAAGCGCCAGAACAATGTTAGTAAATGGAAGCTTACCCTTGGCAGTGTGCACAGGCTTAACGGTAAAAGCGGCTGTTCTCTTTATTCTGACCTTCTGTTTTGCTCACCTTCTATCGTTACTAATCATTCTTCGGTCCATCGCAGCTGCGTCGCTGAAAGCGTCATCGCTTGTTCTCCCGATTCTTCGAGATCCTGCTATTGCTCTTGTTTCCACCGGCAGCAGCAGGGAGGACTGGATCTGCACACAAGTGGGCTGCGGGAAAGCAAAAGGGAAGAGTCTCATGGCGGCTGTTGCTCACATCTCTGCAGCTGCTCACCTGCTGGAATTGGCGAAATCAGGCTCGGCCACGAAGCAGTCGCTCGACAAGCTGAATCTCGATATCATACGGAAGGAGTACGGTCTGTGAATGGCCTTGAGCGTTACATGGATGCAGCGGCTTGTTGGTGTTTAGGAGTCAGCGTCGGTTGTACCGTCTTCTCTATCAGCCTGTGGATGATTAGGGCTGCAAGGCAGTTTCATCATGATTAATAAGAACCACCTCACTGTTTCGAGCCTCAAAGTTAACGGATTAGGAGATCGAGCCAAACAGAGCCGAGTTACCAACTGGATTAGTCAGTCAGGAGACATTGCAGTACTGATAGACACTAGAATAGGCGCGGACCATTCTTACTGGAAAAGTCTCTCCACTCACTCCATTCTAGCCGTGGCTCCCCGCTCCAGAGCTGGCGGGGTTGCCGTCGTTAGCCGTAACCCAGCCGTCTCGTTTCATGACACGATATGTCATCCGTCAGGCAGGATAATCAAAACCAAGTTAAAAGGCCATGGACCAGTTCTTACCCTTGTCGCTGCCTATTTTCCTTCGAGCTCACAGCCTAGAGCCGCCTTCCTTAGAGATTCACTCGGACCTCTTATAGACCAGATCCCGCCTTCAGAACACCTGTTGATCATCGGCGATTTTAACCATGTAGAAAATACCAAGCTAGACAAGTCATCAGGCAAGGGGGTGTCAAACGAGAATGAAAAGCTGTTCCAGCGCTGCAAGTCCTTCCAGCTCTCAGACGCCTTCCGCATACTTCACCCCAGTTGCCGGGAGTACACCTTCTACTCTAAATCCAAACGAGTTAGCACCAGGATAGACCGGGCTCTTGTTTCGCAATCTCTACTGCCTCACCTATCAGTTTTGCTTCCCATGTCAAACCAGACGAGCCGGTGGCCGACCATAGCTGCGCGGTGGTGGTCGCCTTCAAATTGGATGTGAAGGCCTGCACGGGACCAGGTCTATGGAGATTACATGCTTCAATGGTGAACAGGCCGGGGGTGAGAAAGATCATTGAAGCAACTGTTCGGCGGACTCCGGTAAATGATGGCAGCAGTTTCGAGTTGCTGGTTGCAAGGTTGAGTGCAGGCCTCAGGGCGTACGCGAAGGAGGAGAGTAAGCGGGTTCGCGCGACGGTAACGCACCTGACCAGCACGGTTGCGGCTCTGACGCAAGAGATGATGAGGAATCCACTCTGCTCAAGAACCACGGAGTTGCTGAGGGCTAAGGAAGTGCAGCTAAAGATGTATCAGTCAGCGCGGAAAGAAAGACTTCACCTGCAAGCGGGCTCGACGGCGGAATTAACTGGGGAGATCGCGTCAAAACATCTCTCAGCGCAGGTCAAGGCGCGGAAGGCACGCACCCAGATATCAGAGCTGAAAGACGGGTCAGCGTCGATCACCGGGTCGAAGGAGATTCTCGCTGCGGCTTCTGGTTTCTTTAAGAACATTTTCGGGAAGGATCGCCGCACTGACCGGGACGGCTGGAGCTTCAACCCTTTATCAGAATCACTAGGCAAGAATGATGAACTAGCAGAAGTTTGGGTACAAATATGAAACCCTAGTTGGGGTTGTACCCCATATTGGCTACCCCACTACAGCCTACAAGCATAATACAGTTTAACACACCCCCATAGGCAAAGTGGGGGAGAACAAAGGGTCACAAGACCAGTCCAGCAAAGCAAAGCAAAGCCCAGGGTGGATCACAACGTCACCACACTCCGAGCACAAGTAAAGGCCACAAGGCCAGTTCACATGCAGTGCTAGATATAGTACAAGACAAGCAACACAGTGATCAAAACCTAGCAAGCAAGCAACAAGATATATATAAAGTACAGTACAAAGAATGTCAAGCAGTGAGCAAGTGAGGAAACGTGGACACAAGGCCTAAAGAAGTACAGTGCCGCTGATGATCACTAGGCGGGAGCGCCTTGGTGAAGATATCAGCAGTGTTGGCCTTCGAGTCCACGTACACAAGCCGAAGCTGACCGCGCTGCTGAAGCTCTCGAGCAAGAAAGTAGCGAAGAGCAATGTGCTTCGTCCTGTGCTCCTGACACAAGGCAAGAGCCGCCTTGTTGTCACCGTACAGAACTGGAGGAGAACTAGGCCGCTCTCCCAAGTCAGTCAGCAGGTAGGTGAGCCAGCGTAACTCCTGTGCAGCCATGGCTGTGGCGTAGATCTCAGCCTCACAACTAGAGCCGAGAACAGAGGAAGAGCGGGTGGACCGCCACGAGACAGAACCTGAGCCAAGGCTGAAGGTGTAACCCTGTGACGACCGCTGCGTAGCCAGGTCGTCCACCCAAGAGGCGTCCGAGTGACCAGTGAGGACAACTCTGTCGCGTCCTCCAAGCACCAGCCCCATGCCTGATGTACTGCACAGGTAACGCAGCACCCTCTTAGCAGCCTCCCAGTGCTCTCGCCTGTGTCTCCCAGGCGCAACGTAACGAGCAAGGATGCTAAGAGGGTACGCGAGGTCAGGTCGCGTGCAAGTCATCAGGTACATGAGGCAGCCTACAAGCTCTGGGTATGGGCCACTCGGCTCTACGGACTCGTCCGAAGGTGGAGCTGAGAGCGAGTGGCTGGTAGCCAGAGGTGTGGCCTGTGGTGAGGAGAACTGGAAGCCGAAGCGCTGAAGGACCTGCTGCACCATGTGTGACTGAGTCAGGGTGATGGTGCGGCGAGCTCTGTCCCGGGTGATCTGCAAGCCAAGGTAGCTACGCAGTTCACCCAGGTCAGTGCAGGTGTGTCTCTTCTGCAGCTCCGACTTCACACGAGCGAGTGCCTCAGTGTCAGCAGTAGCAAAGACCAAGTCGTCGACGTACACGAGGATGTAGAACGGCGGCAGCGACGTGTCTGTGCGCAGAAACAGCGACGGGTCAGCAGTAGACGGCGCGAACCCAAGAGCCGCAAGAGTAGTCCTCAGTGTGTCGTGCCACTCACGTGGCGCCTGGCGGAGACCGTAGACTGGCCGGCGGAGACTCCACTGGGTACCAGGGGGAAACGACCCAGTAAAGCCAGGTGGGCGGCGCAGCCAGATCTCCTCGTGCAGGCTGCCCTGCAGGAACGCTGTGCTGAAGTCAAGAGAGTGAAGCTCGTAGTCACGCTGAGCAGCAACGTGCAGCAGAACCCGAAGAGTGGTCATCTTCGGGGTGGGGGAGAAGGTCTGGAAGAAGTCGACCCCCTGACGCTGACTGAAGCCTCTAGCAACGTAACGAGCCTTGAAGACAGGCAGAGAACCTGGCGGCCGCTTCACCCTGAAAATCCACATGCCATCGACGATGTTCGCCCCAGGAGGGGGAACCTCGTCGACGTAGGTGCCTGTGGACTTCCAGGATGCCATCTCTGCGTCCATGGCTGTCTGCCACTGAGAGGAGTAGGGACCCGAAATCGCCTCTGCGTAAGTGCGCGGAGTGGGGATGTCTACTGCATCCGGGTCTCCCTCAGGGGCAAGCAACCAGGCCACGAGATGAGGTACAGCAGCCGCAAGAGAGTCAAAGTCCTCCTGCCTGTCCTCAAGGACGTCCGTGCCAAGAGCACACTCACCCCCGACGGACGGAGGACAGACAGACGCAGACTCTGACTCAGCGACAAGGCTAGCAGCGTAGTCTAGACGACAGGCAGCAGCAAAGTCAACCAACTCAGCGACCAGAGCAGACGCAGCCGAGGACTCAAAGGTGGGGTCAGTGACAACAGTAGCAAGGAGACGCGTGACTGTAGGGTGCTCAGCGCGATACCGGTCAGACTCAGGGTCCGGAACGGCAGGCAAAGAGGACGCAGGAGGAGACGGTAGAGGGACACGCCGAGGAGCAGTAGAGGGACGCAGAGTCATGTAGTGAGTGCCTGGGACAGGAGGAGGACGCTCACGACGGACACGACTACCAGTGCGAGCAGGACGAACAGGCGACGCAGGACGAGACTCAGGCTCACGACGCTCTGTAAGACCTCCTGTGGGACTAGTGTAAGGAGAGGGAGCAGGGAGAGGCGAGGCAGGCGGTAACTGTGACTGCGGCTGGACAGGCGGAGGACACTCTACGGAGGGAGGAGGACAAGGAGGAGGAGCCTGCCCAAGAACCTGCTGAAGGAGCGGTACGAAGTACGGTCGCGGCCGCGCAGCGTCTCCAGAAGCAGACGGGACTCCAGCGGCCGGGTCCTCAGCACCAGTAGCAGCTCCACCGTCCGACTCCTCAGCACCAGCAGCAGCTCCACCAGGTGGGTCCGCAGCACCAGCCGCAGCGCCACCCCCAGAGTCGGCAGCTCCAACTCCGCTAGCACCGCCAGCGCCAGAGTCCCCAGCTCCAGCAGCTCCAGTCACAGTGCTCCCAGAACAGCCAGTCCCGGCAGCTCCAGTACCCCCAGTACGAGCACCCCCAGGACGAGCAGCTCCAGCACCCCAAACTCCAGCCGAGCCACTAGGACGGCGAAAGCGTCGGACGTACCAGTCGCGAAGCTGCTGCGGTGTGAGAGACTGCTCAGCACCCCGAACCGGAGCACCCCCAGACGCAGTAACCCGAGGCTCCGTAGGCTCAGTAGCAGCACCCCCAGGCTCAGTACCCGCAGGCTCAGTACCCGCAGGCTCAGCACCCCCAGTCGCAGCACCCCCAGGCGGCAAACTCTCAGGCACAGTACCCTCAGCTCCAGCACCCGCAGTCCCAGCACTCCCAGGCCCCGCACCCGCAGACTCAGCACCCCCAGGCTCCATACTCTCAGGCACCGTACCCTCAACTCCAGCACCCTCAGTCCCAGCACCTGCAGCCCCAGCACCCCCAGGCCCAGCACCCCCAGGCTCAGCACCCCCAGGCTCAGCACTCCCAGCAGCACCACCCGCAGCAGCACCTGAGTCACCTGTGACCTCGACAGGCTCAGCGACGGGAGGAGGGTCTACCTGAGAGACACCTGAAGGAGCAGGACCCTGAGGGGGAAGGGGGTCTACCGGAGGGGGACCAGGAGCAAGGAAAAGCGGCGGGGGAGGGAGGGGGGCAGTGCGGTAGGGGAAGAGACGGTAAAAAGGGACCGACTCGTCAAAGGTGACATCCTGAGAGGCGAAGACCCGGCGCGAGGTGGGGTGGTAAAACTGCCAGCCAGGCGCGTCAGGGACAAAGCCAAGGAAGACACAGGGAAGCGTGCGGGAGGAGAGCTTGTCCGCAGACGTATCGCGGACAAGGGCACGAGCACCCCACACCCGGAAGCGCGACGCATCGCCAACCTCCCCCGTCCAACGCAGTGTGGGCGAGGTCTCCGGCAAGGAGACACGGGGCCAGAGGTTGAGCTGATGCGCGGCGTACCGGACAGCAAACGGCCACAGAAAATGGGGAGCCGCCGCGTGGACCAAGGAGGTACGAGCGACCTCCATGACCAGGCCAATGCGGCGCTCAGCAACCCCATTCTGCTGTGGGGAGTCCGGAAGCGTGAAGGTCTGCTCGATGCCCTCCGCCTGACAGAAGGTCCTCAAGAGATCGGAGGAAAACTCACCACCTCTGTCAGAGTGCAGACGCAGGACAGGAAGATCCGTCCGGAAACGGCGGCGGAGCTGGAGATGAACCGTGCGGATCCAACGGATCAGAACAGCAGGGACCTCACCCTTGGTGCGCAAGGGGAAGACCGTGGTGTAACGCGAGTAGTCGTCGACAACCAGCAAAAAGTACCGCTCACCGCCCCACACGTCCAGGTGGAGGGTCTGCAGAGGAGCCTCTGTCGGGGGGAACGAGGAGGAGTGAGGAGCGGCGCGCTGCCGCCCCTCGACGCAAGGAAGGCAAGGCGGCGCAGGCGAGGCAGGGAGGGGAGGGAGGGACCTGGGAAGACCGGACACAAGGAGGCGACGGTGCATGCCACGAAGGCGTGGCAAGGAGGGGTGACCCAGGCGGTGGTGCCAGAGAAGAGTCTGGTGCGACAGGGAACGACACTCACAGGCGTGGGCCACCAGACCTGACGCAGACACCTGACCGACAGCAGCTACCTGGGGAGACGCAGTGGTCAGTGTGTAGAGACTCGACCCCGGCTGACGGGTGAACGTAGCCAGGTGACGGCCGGTCCTGGAGCACGTGCAGATCGCCACACGCTGTCCGCCAGGGGTAAAGGTGTCAACCCACTGATCCTGGAGGACAGCGTTGCTCACCAGGTTCGTCGAGAACGAGGGGAGGTGGAAACCCGACAACGAGCCAGACGGAACCGCCGGACAAGGGAGGACAGTGGTGGACTGGGCAAGGACTGGGCCCCCAGAGGGGTCAGCCAAGGAGACTAGGACCGGTGCAGGAAGCGGTGTGAGCTCAGTACTGTCACGGAAGAAGCAACGGGAAGCACCTGAGTCAAGGGTGAAGGTGTGACAGGCCTCAGCCGGTGCGGTACCTGAGAGAGGAGTCTCTGTGGGTGCTGTACCTGAGAGAGCAGACTCGAAACCAGCCGGGACAGCACTGGGGGGAGCAAGTACAGGGGGCACCATACCAGAGAGAGCAGACTCACTAGTACCCAGGGCAGCGGGCTCTATACCTGGGTCAGGCGGCACACACAAGTAACAGTCTCCCTCGGCACTAACAGTCAATGCATACATGGCAGCAATAATAGCATCATAGTCAAGAGCAAAGACATCAACACCAGCCCTCATGAGCTCAGCCCAGCGGGGGCGCTCAACATCCGCACCCATCTCCTCACGCCAAGCGTCATCAAGGCGGGAGAAGCAGCGGTACGGGGTGTGGAACCTCCCACACGTCTGTCCCTTGCGGTCACCTGTGCGAATGACATAAGAACAGCGGGCACTGGCCCCCGACGTCCCACGCTGAGCAAGCCACTCACGAAGCTGCTGGGTCGTCTGGGGACGCTGCTGCTGCTGGGAGCTCTGGCCCGAGCCAGTGCCTCCACTCCGACCTCCGCCGCCACCACTACCACCGCTCCGACCGGCACCGCCACCACCGCCACCACCGCCACCACCGCCGCCGCCGCCACCGCCACTACTGCCACTGCTTTCCTCCGCCGCCCCCGTCTCCACCACCGACCCCACTCCCACCAGCGCTCCCGCCACCGCTCCCTCCAGCACCGCCTCCCCCCCCACCTCCCCCACCTCCTCCCCCCCCAGCGCCACCACCACCACTTTTGCCCCCCTTGCCCTTGCCGGTGCGGCGCCTCCCACCAGGAGTAGAAGCAGCGCCAACAGACTCAGCACCAAGGAAGTCAACAGCAGCAGCAGCAGCGTAGGAGGGAGCGAGGGGAGAGGGAGAACACCCCTCAAAGATGGGGGTGCGAGGAGCGCCACGAGCAGCACCGACAGCTACAATGCTCTTTTCGGCCGCGAGCAGGTGCTCCTCTAGGAGGGCGACTGTGAGCTCAGTGGGACAGCGAGCAAGGAAGTGGTCTCGAACTGAGCGGAGGGTGTCAGGGAGACGGGTGACTATGAAGTGGAGTGTCCAGTACAGTGGAGGGGGGTTCTTAGCGCAGAACTCGGTGGGAAGGGCGGCACGCAGGCGAGCATCACTAGTGCGAAGGTGGGTGATAAGATCGGCGACTGTAGCAAAGGTGGACAGATCGGGGAACAGGTACGGCAGCATGAGGCGGCTAAGCTCGGCTGTGGCAGGCGAGGAGTAGCGAGCGACGACAGCGTCGTACAGGGCCTTAGCGGATTTGCAGTCGCCAAAATGCTCTAGCTCAGCTAACGGCAGGTGACTGCGAATGGCTAGGCGAGCAGCTGCGTCACGAGTCTGCCAGTGGGAACGAACACTAAGCTCAGCTGTGGCAGGAGGGGCAGGCGCAGCACCAGACGCGTAATCATAGAGCGACACATGCTCCTTGCTATCGCTCAGGAGGAACAGCTGCAGGTCATCTAGCCAAGCGGTGAACCGCACAGGGCGGCCCTCAGCATCGAACGACAGCACGCGGATGGAAGCCATAGCGACAGTGTGACAGAGTAACGCAAGCTGCCGCAGCAGGGGAAGGCGACTGTGCACGGATAGAGAGCAGCGGGCGAGGCTGGCGCTACGGGCAGGCGGCGCTGCAAGCGGTCAGCGCGACGGGAGGGCGACGCTGCGAGCGGGCAGCGCGGCGGACGGGCCGGGAAGCGGGCAGCGCGGCGGGCAGGCGGCGCTGCAAGCGGGCAGCACGGCGGGCGGGCGACGCTGCGAGGCGGGCGGGCCGCGAAGCGGGCAGCGGGCGGGCGGGCGGGCTGCGAAGCGGGCAGCGGGGCGAGCGGGCTGCGATGCGGGCGGGCCGCGAAGTGGGCAGCTAGCGGGCGGGCGGGCTGCGAAGTGGGCGGGCCGCGAAGCGGGCAGCGGGGCGAGCGGGCTGCGAGGCGGGCGGGCCGCGAAGCGGGCAGCGAGCGGGCGGGCGGGCTGCGAAGTGGGCGGGCCGCGAAGCGGGCAGCGAGCGAGCGGGCTGCGAAGCGGGCGGGCCGCGAAGCGGGCAGCGAGCGGGCGGGCGGGCTGCGTAGTGAGCGGGCCGCGAAGCGGGCAGCGAGCGGGCGGGCGGGCTGCGAGCGGGCGGCTCGGCGAGGGGCGCGCGAGGGCGCTAGTGAGGGGCGCGCGAGGGCGCTAGCAAGGGGCGCGCGAGGGCGCTAACGAAGGGGCGCGCGAGGGCGCTAACGAAGGGGCGCGCGAGGGCGCTAACGAGGGTGCGCGCGAGGGCGCTAACGAGGGGCGCGCGAGGGCGCTAACGAGGGCGCACGAGGGCGCTACGAGGCTAGGGCACGGGGTAGCGTGGTAACCGCATGCGAGCGGTGGTGGGCCCTTAAAAAACGGTCGGTAGGTCCTAGGGACCTCCTGCTCTGAATACCATATCAGAATCACTAGGCAAGAATGATGAACTAGCAGAAGTTTGGGTACAAATATGAAACCCTAGTTGGGGTTGTACCCCATATTGGCTACCCCACTACAGCCTACAAGCATAATACAGTTTAACACCCTTCTCGCCGCCTGGATGGGTGGGTGGCTGAGACACTTACAAGAGAATGGTCAGAACAGGAGGTTAAGAATGCTTGTGCAGCAATGGCGCGGAACAAGTCACCAGGCAGTGACGGCTTACCCAAGGAGCTATTTGAGGCGCATTGGGACCTGCTGGGGGAAAGCTTCATGGCTATGGCAAAGGATTTTGAGGGTACCGCTGCGCTGCCGGCTGAGATCAAGGAGGCGGTGACGATTTTGCTGCACAAGAAAGGCGACAAGGAGCAGCTAAACAACTACCGGCCGATCACGCTGCTGAACTTCGCGTACAAGGTGCTTGCTCGGGTTGTCGCGGATCGGATGAAGTCGGTTCTGCACATGGTTATCTCACCGGAGCAGTACGGCTTCATTCCTGGAAGGCGTTTGTCAGACGCGGTCGCCTTGGTGGCTGATATAATCGAGGGGGCGAAGAACGATAAGGGCGATTGCTATATGCTCCTGGTGGATTTTCAGAAAGCCTTTGACTCGGTCTCGAGGGACTTTCTGTTCCAGGTGCTGGAGTCCATGGGCTTTCCGGAGCAGTTTGTTGGATGGATTAAAGGCCTGCACGAGGATACAACAACGAAGCTATTAATAAATGGCTGGCTCGGTGAAGGCGTGGATGTGGTGTCGGGGGTGAGACAGGGCTGCCCCTGGCGCCCTACCTCTTCTGTGTGCTGTGGAGCCGCTGGCTCTGGAGGTGGAACGGAAGGAGCTTGGTCTGGAGAAGGATGGGCACCGGCTAGGATATCTTGGTTACGCGGATGATACGACGCTGGTCCTGCAAGGGGAAGCGCAAATTGGACAGGCAGAGGAAATTCTGGATCGCTTTGAAATGGTTTCGGGGTTGACGACAAACAAAGATAAGTCGGTGGTCTTACCTTTGGGCGCTAACATCGGCGCAATTGGGGGAGGCAGCTTCAAGTGGGCTAGAGCGGACGAAGCAGAGAGGTTGCTAGGCATTTGGGTGACGCCGCCTGGAAGTGGCAGGCCGACTTGGGAGAAGGCGTGGAGCTGTATCTCGGAGAAACTCACCAAGTGGCAGCTGAAATACCTGACAATCACAGCGAGAGCAACGGTGGTCAATTTCTACATCACGACGATCCTTGCTTTTCAGGCTCAGATCTTCCCGCCGCCAGCGGATATCTGGCTGGAAATCATGCGGCTGATACACAGCTTTACCTCGGGTAACAGAGTGGCGACGGCAAAAGGCTTCGCACTTTGGAGCAGAGAGTTGCTGTTTACCCCGAGGCTGGACGGAGGCATTGGTGTCAGGGACCCAGAAATCCTCATCACCTGCTTGGCGGCAAGGAGGGTGGGGCTTTTCATAACGGAGAAAAATCCACTCAAGAGAGATCTCATGGAACGGGCCGCGAAGCTTCCGTTGGGGTTGGACTCGTTCACTGCCCACAAAAAACTGTTGAAGCACTGGGAGAATGGCAGCGCTTGGTGGAAACAGACGGTGGAGAGTTTCATGCGCTCCCCTTTCTCTGTCAAGAACCTGGTGGGGAGCAGGGAGGAGGTGCTTCGGGAGAGATTGGCCTTTAATGCTGACATACTTCTCAACGGCACCACTAATCCGCTGGGGGGGCAGAAAGATGCTCAGGTTTGACAGAACTTAGGGTCGGAGATCTGCTCGAAGGGGAGGAGAACGGCGCGGTGTTAGTAAAATCCATGGAAGTATTAAAGCAGGAACTCGGCGGTAACGGGCCTGCGAAGCTGGCGATGAGGGCGTTGCTGGCTCTCCCGTCTCACTGGCACAGATTGCTCGGATTTCCAGCAGTGCCTCCGCAGTCGGCTGGATTATCCTCACGGGTACCAATTCTGGAAGGGGAGCGGGTAATCTCCATGAAACTGATGAAGGAGGGTTGGAAGGGGACATACAGCCAGTCGTACAAGCAGCAAAAGTGGGCTTCACGGTGGGGGAATCACATCGACTGGAAGCAGGTGGTGATAACCAGGGACTCCCTGGCTATTCCTAGCCGTCCAAGGGACGTCCTGATAAGGATCCACGGTCTAAACCTTCAGGTGGGGGAAAGACTGGCTTTCCTCAGCAGTAAGCCTACCTGCCCGCACTGTGGGGAGCAGGAAACCCTGGAGCACTGCCTCGTTCTCTGCCCCAGGATACAGGTGGTGACCTCGGCTCTCCGACGTGCCCTGCGCATGCTAAATCCCAACCGACCATCAGCTTCGCTGGGCGATCTACTGTTTCGGAAAACGGGTACCAGGTCAGCTTTTCCGGAGCTGACCCTCACGTCAGTGGTGCTGCATCAAGTCTGGGTGGAAAGATGTGAAGCAGTTTTTCGGGGGCAGAAGTTTCGGCCACAGCGTGTCCTTTGGAGGGCGGAGTCAGCTTTTAGGCTACACGCGAGAATCTATATGCGCAAAATGGGGGCAGCTCGGAAGAAACGATTGCAGGAAAATTTCGCGGAGGAAAAGAGGATGCTGAGCAGGATCATGCTGGATGGCAAGGGTTGGACGTGGACAAGTGCGTTTGCTGCGCTGTGGTCCAAGAGGAGGGCATGCAGCAACTCGCCTTAGACAACTCACCTGGAACAGTAATTTATTTTACTGTTGCCTCACGCACGGTTACGACCGTTTGATGGTGTATGCTTGTGCTCTGGTATATACTAATCAATATTAAAAAAAAATATCAATTTGCTCGCCACAAACGAGTAACGGAGCACATTCAGTATGCGCAACTTCTCTGATTCAGATACAACTAGATTTTGGAATGGAAGGTGGAGGTAAAAATTCGAGGCAATTTTTAGGCAGAGAAATTAGCATCAAAATACTAGTCTGGCGAAATTCGGCAGCGAGCTTCGTATTAGCTTTCGCTTATCAACTCTACTACCCTCCTATTTGTGTCTCTAGTTCGTCGCCTCTAGCAGAGTCGCCTTTTAACTCTTCCATGAATAGTGGTGCGCGGTAGCGTCACTCAATCAAAGTTATAATTTCTTCTTCCGTAACAGGTCCCCCTCGACTGCGCGCCGTACGCCTTGTTCCACCCCTTTCCGCCTGACGCTGCCATGCATATTGCCTGGACTTCCGCCGCGAAAAACGCAAAGAAACGAAAGCGAATCGCCAAGGGCGGCGAGGCCGTTCTCCGCGCATTCGAGGATTCAGATGACGTGGCAGCAGCACCTCCGATTGATGACGTGGCCGTCGCTGACGAGGCGCGCGAAGATTTCGCCACGTGTACCCCAGGCGAGATGGAACCTAGGAGAAAGACGAGAGTTGAGGAGACAGCGCAGCTCCAGCAGAGGGGAAACGCCTTGGCACAGGTGCGTGAGGGACACGTGGGGGGCGCGTGTGACCACGTGGAAGGCACGTGTTTATTCCTCAGGTTTTTTTCCACCTCCTTTCCACTCGCTTCCGCCTCCCAACAGACCCGCTTGTGCTCCCACCCTGATCTCTCTCTCCTTCTCCTCCCCTTGCATCCCCCTTGCTCCCTTATACCCCTCCCCTGCGCATTCCCTCAGAGAGGAGAGTTTTCCGCTGCTATTGCCGCGTGGGACGCTGCCATTGGCTTATCTCCGCTGCCACGTCAGCGCGCGGTGCTGTTCGAGCAGAAGGCGCAGGTGCTGATGGAGATGGGGCGGCTGTGGGAGGCCGTTCGAGCTGGCACATGTAATCATTGCGCTAATGATTGCTCCAGTGATTGCAACGTGATATTAGGTGGCATGGCATGTGTTACGACTGCAGAACGATAGGTGCCAATGCGCCCTCCTACCCAACCATTTGGGGAAGAGATGGCACATGTGTACCAAACAAACCTTGCCACGTGTGCCAGACTCTAGTTCCTGGCGCGTGTGATCTGACTGTGAGTGCGTGTCGCGGGTTACCCCAGGTTAACGCTCCCAAACATCAGGGTGTGATCGAGGAGATTGACCGCATTCTCCTCCTCTCATCCGCTGCAGGTGCCACGCAGATCACCCCCGACTGGCACGATGCGTGGTTGACACTCGCACGAGCTCAGCTTAATTTCGGAGAGCCCCACCTCGCCCAGGCCTCCTTCTCCCGCGCACTCACGCTACAGGTGCGCTCACCTGCTCCCTTCGCTTCGCCCCTCTCATCCCCCCTCTCACCTTGCTCAAGCCTCCTTCTCCCGCGCACTCACACTACAGGTGCGCTCACCTGCCCCCTTGGCCCGTCTCATCTCCCCCTCACCTCGCTTAAGCCTCCTTCTCCCGCGCGCTGCTGCTACAGGTCCTCACCTCCCTTCGCCTTACTCCCTCCCTTCGACCCCCTCGCCCCCCTCGCCCCCCTTCGGCCCCCTTCGCCCCCCTCGCCCCCCTCGCCTCCCTCTCTCCCTCTCTCCCCTGAATCCCCAGCGTTCGAGCCTCATGGCCACACACACCCTCTCCATCCGCTTGCCACCCTCTCCATCCGCTTGCCACCCTCACCCCGTGCATTGTCCGCTTTCGCCATCCCCACCACTCCCTTTCGCCATCCCCACCTCTCCCTTTCGCCATCCCCACCTCCCTTTCACCATCCCCACCTCTCCCTTTCGCCATCCCCACCTCTCCCTTTCACCATCCCCACCTCTCCCTTTCACCATCCCCACCTCTCCCTTTCGCCATCCCCACCTCTCCCTTTCGCCATCCCCACCTCTCCCTTTCGCCATCCCCACCGCTCCCTTTCACCATCCCCACCTCTCCCTTTCACCATCCCCACCTCTCCCTTTCACCATCCCCACCTCTCCCTTTCGCCATCCCCACCTCTCCCTTTCACCATCCCCACCTCTCCCTTTCACCATCCCCACCTCTCCCTTTCACCATCCCCACCTCTCCCTTTCACCATCCCCACCTCTCCCTTTCACCATCCCCACCTCTCCCTTTCACCATCCCCACCTCTCCCTTTCACCATCCCCACCTCTCCCTTTCACCATCCCCACCTCTCCCTTTCACCATCCCCACCTCTCCCTTTCACCATCCCCACCTCTCCCTTTCACCATCCCGACCTCTCCCTTTCACCGTCCCCACCTCTCCCTTTCGCCATCCCCACCTCTCCCTTTCACCATCCCCACCTCTCCCTTTCACCATCCCCACCTCTCCCTTTCACCATCCCCACCTCTCCCTTTCGCCATCCCCACCTCTCCCTTTCACCATCCCCACCTCTCCCTTTCGCCATCCCCACCTCTCCCTTTCACCATCCCCACCTCTCCCTTTCACCATCCCCACCTCTCCCTTTCACCATCCCCACCTCTCCCTTTCACCATCCCCACCTCTCCCTTTCACCATCCCCACCTCTCCCTTTCACCATCCCCACCTCTCCCTTTCACCATCCCCACCTCTCCCTTTCACCATCCCCACCTCTCCCTTTCACCATCCCCACCTCTCCCTTTCGCCATCCCCACCTCTCCCTTTCACCATCCCCACCTCTCCCTCCTCCTAAAAGCCCCTGTTGTATCCCCTTCACTCTCTCTGCTCATTTCATTACTTCCGTTCCATGTCCCCCCTATCCTCCCCCCGCTGTGCTCATCCCCCCTGCCAGCCTGGCAGCAACGAGACACAGCAGGAGTTCAGGGAAGCTTCGCGATTGGCTGTGAGGCAGCGCCAGCTGGCAGCAGCGGCTGACAGGGATGGTGAGATGCTGACACATGTTGAAGAGGGGTTTTTGAGGGAGGGGCCTGAGGGTAGGGAACGGCAGGAGCATGAGCAGCAGCATCAGCAACAGGAGGAGGAGGGGCAGCAGCAGCAGCAGCAGCAGCAAGGGGAGCAGCGACAACAGCAGAAGCTGCAGCAGCAACAGCAGGAGCAAAAGGAGCAACAACAACACCAGGAGCAGCAGCAGTGAGCAGGCGAGAGAGGGGAGTTGGGGTGAGTGATGAAAGCAATGGGAGTTGGGGTGAGTGATGAAAGCAATGGGCTCACAGAAGCAACTAGTGCTGCCGCTCCTGTTGAAGTTGCTGCTGCCGCTGTTGGTGCTGGTGGCGCGACTGGTGAATCATGATGCTGCCACTAGGTGAATATTGAGCCGACTCATAAGTCACCTTGTTGCAATGGCATGCAACTAATGCTGCCGCTCCTGTTGATGTTGCTGCTGCCGCTGTTGGTGCTGGTGGGGCGACTGGTGAATCATGACGCTGCCACTAGGTGAATATTGAGGCGACTCATAAGTCACCTTGTTGCAATTGCATGCAACTAATGCTGCCGCTCCTGTTGATGTTGCCGATGCTGCTGTTGGTGCTGGTGGGGCGACTGGTGAATCGTGACGCTGCCACTAGTGTTTGCGACGTTGCACTTCCCTCCCACTTGTAGGGGGTATTCCCGATTCTGATTGTCTCACGTAATGTCAGTGGCATTTCCTGGCTTCGTGTCATGTGCAGTTTGTGTCATCCGCAACTCACGCATTCCCATGACTCGCAGGTTTTCTCATCCTGGTTTGGTATGCTCTACACATTGTGCGCAAGTTTGGTACCATAGCTGTTGCTTGAATACGAGTTTCTGTAGGCAACAGTTTTGGCTACTGTGCAACCGCAACCCTGAAAACACTCCTTATTAATGTACATGCGTACATTCTCCCATATTAATGTACATGCTTACATTCTCCTATATTAATGTACATGCTTACATTCTCCCATCAGCAAGGCAATAGAGGAGCAAAGCATAAGCATCAGTGTGATAAAAATGCCAGCCACTGCTGCTGCTGCAGCCTTCGTTGTGGTGGTATTGGCAGGGGAAGCAAGAACACTGGTACTGGTATTAGCAGGGGAAGTTAGAGCATTGGTGTTGGCAGGGGACACTAGAGCAGCGCCAGGAGAGTGGGAAGGTGTGGTGGGTCGGAGCGGTGTTGAGATGGCATCAAGTGGAATGGTTGAGAGAGATGCCTTGGTCCTGAAGTGGGTTGCGGGGTGGGGGGGAGGGGTAGGGGGGAGAGGGGGGCGAGGGGGAAGCGGAAGAAGAGGGGGAAGAGGGCGATGGTGTTGATATGGCATCAACGGGAATGGTTGAGAGAGGTGCCTTGGTGTTGCAGTGGGTTGTGGGGTGGGCCAGAGGGATTGGGGGAAGGACGGGTGGTTTCTTGGCGCTAGAGAGGAGTGGAGTAATATGGAGTGAAGTGGAGCGGACTGGTGTGAGGTGCAGTGGAGTGCGGTAGAGTGGGTTGCAATGGTCACTGGTCAGGCCAGCCATGGAGGACCGTGACAGGATGGTTGCTCCCAAAGCTAAAACCCACGGCTTGTTGGTGGAGTACAGTGGAGTGCGGTGCAGTGGTTTGCACTCACTGGTCAGGGCAGCCCTTGAGGACCGTGACAGGATGGTTGCTCCCAAAGCTGAAAACGCACGGCTTGTTGGTGGGGATGTAGGGGTGGTGCCCCTGCCCACAAACGTAATGCGTGGAAAGGTTGTGTTGGCCGGGGTCGCTGGTGAGTGTGCCATTCTCCATCGCCCCACACACTGTGTAACACGCATGCATCTCTGGACAAGAAACAGGAGGGAAGGGGGAGAATGGGTAGGGCGGGTGGGATGCTCGGAGTGAGTGTGTGTGTGGCGTTATGAGAGAGTGTTTGTTGTTATGAGGGAGAGTGTGTAGCGTTATGAGGGAGAGAGTGTGTGTTATGAGGGAGAGAGTGTGTGTGGTGTTATGAGGGGGACTGTGGTGTTTGGGAACACTGCTAAACGAGGAGGCCATCGCAGGGAGAGCATGCAGTTTGGGTGCGATGTGAAATGAGCATGCAAACCACCCACTGCCTTGCTCGGTGCCAAATCATTACCTGGGGCGTGCGTTGCGGTGTAGTAAACAAGGTATGCCACACACATCTCGTTCTCAGCTGCTGGCCCTCCCACCGTTACCTGCAGGGACAGGTCAGGACAGGACAGGACAGGACAGGTAGCCGTTTGGGAGAGAGTGGGCAGAAAAGAGGACAAGGAGGCAACTTTGTCTCGGAGCTTCTTGAGTTCTGGTTTCATACACAGAGGCCTGGCTCTACGTCCAGTCAGTCCACAAGCAGACACAGTTTGAGGAGTCTTGAAAACTGTTCCCGAGGTTTCCAGTAGTTGTTCCAGCCCAAGATTGGTACCTCGGAGCGAGATGTGGAGTCCCAGACGCAGGTGGTGCGGATCTCATCCCCTGGTAGCAGCTCAAACTCTGGTTGCACCGGCATGGTCTGCTGCGAGGCATAGTCGCTGCCACCCACGCACACAGTTGAGGGTTTAATGAAGGGGAGAAAAGGAGGTGGGGTCACGGGGATGGGGAGGAGAAAGAAAATGGGAGAAAAGATGGAGAGAGGAAAGTAGGGAGGGAAAGAGGAAGGAAGAAAGGAGGGAAAAGTTAAGGTGAAGGAGAGTTTTTGAGACGTCTCAAAAATTCACTTCTTACAAGTGAAGGAGAGTGGTAATGGGCTGGTTTCATGCGAAACGGAGGGTAGGTTTTCCGAAGGGGTGATTGGAGGGAGGGGAGGAGGGGAAGAAGGGATGAAGATTGAAAAGCAGGAAGGTAGAAGGGTTGGCTTGGCAAGTGGTGAACTCACTTGTAGTCAATGCGGTTCAAGGCGGTTCAAGGTGGTTGATGGTTGGGTGGACGGGAGGTGAGGGTAAAGGAGGGCATCAGTTGAGCAGTCATGGCAAAGGGAGTGCTCACTAGTAGTCAATGCGATTGATGGTTGCGACCGTGCTGCCCTCTCTTAGCACTTCCATGTACATCTGAAGGAGGAAACTCGTGCACAGGGATGAGAATTACAGCAAGAAAGGGAGGAAGGAAAAAGACAGAGCGCGAGGGTTCACAAAATTTTCAGAATTTCCCTTTTTTTTTTTAAATGAAGAACAAATAAATATATTTATCAACCGGAAGTTTGTGTGAGTGAGCACCCTACTGATGTGCATGCCACCGCTTTTAGGACGGCGATAAGCACGAAACGGTGATTTCTATCAGCACTTAACTAAGACGTCGCATAAAGCATCCCACCTGGCGTCATCAACTCAAAAAAAAACACACACACACACACACCACACACACACCTGGCGTCCAATGTTGTGCTCGTGTAGGATTGACCCGATGATCTTCACGCTCTCATTCTTAAACACTGCAGCAGTGCACTCGCCCGGGCACGAGTTGGCATGGGTCCACGAGGGCATGCCGGGGGGAATGCGGATGAGCCGGCTGTGGTCCACCATGCCGGCCTTCATGATGTGAGCATCCTTCAAACCCGGCGATGTGGCCAGCTTCAGGTATACTCCGGAGCTGTCGATTATATCGGTGCGACCCTCGGGGTTCGCGTAGTGCATCTGAGGGGTTGGCGTGGAGGGGAGGGGAGTGGTGAGAAAGGAGTGTTGGGGAGTGTTGGGGAGTGTTGGGGAGTGTTGGGAGTGTTGGGAGTGTTGGGAGTGTTGGGAGTGTTGGGAGTGTTGGGGAGTGTTGGGGCGATGGTGTTGATATAAATGAAAGTC
Source organism: Closterium sp. Yama58-4 (assembly GCA_947470075.1). NCBI lineage: Eukaryota > Viridiplantae > Streptophyta > Zygnematophyceae > Desmidiales > Closteriaceae > Closterium > Closterium sp. Yama58-4. The sequence goes on from CANIUD010000196.1 coordinate 903,506, forward strand.
TTTGTGTTTGTGCAATGCATTTGAGCGATCGTCACAGAGGGGAAGGGGGGGGGGAGGGATTAAGCAGAGACGCTGGAGTAGACTGTGGGGTGACATGAGTGGGGTGACATCATTCTGCACCGCACAGAACCGCACTGAACCGCACTGCATTGCATAGAACCGCACTGCATCGCACTGCACTCACCTCTAGCACGAACTTGGTGAAGTATCCTGGGCCGATGGGGTAGCCGATGTTGGGGGGGAAGGTGAAGGGGCGCCCTCCCCACGCCCACACAGCCACAAAGGTGCTACAGGGGGCTCTTCCTACACAGTCAAATATCATCCCCGCTGGCAGCAGATCCGGGTACTCTTCCCTGGTGAGAAGGGAGGGACGGGAAGGGGTGAGAAAAGGTGAGAGGAGGTGGGAAGTTGTGAGAGGAAGTGAGGAGAGGTGGGAAGTTGTGAGCTAGGATGTGAGATGAGGTGAAAGGCATGTGCGTGTGTGCGTCGCGACTCACGATGAGCAGCCGTAGAGGAAGGCGTGGTGGAGAGAGGATACTTGAGTGGTGTTGATCACCGGCCCCCACTCCACCGCATGCTCTTTGGTCTCCAGAGGCACATCTATCACCTGACACGCAAGATAATTCGTCAGCAAGAGTATCAAAAGAACATGTAAAGAACATCAGACGACGTCAGACGACGTCAGACGACGTCAGACGACATCAGACGACGTCAGACGACATCAGACGACATCAGACGACATCAGACGACGTCAGACGACGTCAGACGGCATCATGAAAGGATGGCCCGAAACAAGAAGGCCAAGGGGTAATCCGTGACGGGACCACCTTTGGGAATTCTCCAGCACGCGTACTGTGCAGCGGTAGGAGGAGCTGTCAGTGGGCACGGGATAATCCTTCACACTGAACTTAAGCACGCGCGCCTCAGCTGTATTGGGGTGGGACCACCTTTGAGAGCTCGCAAAAACGCGTACCGTGCAGCGGTAGGAGGAGCTGTCAGTGGGCACGGGATAATCCCTGACAGTGAACTTAAGCACGCGCGCCTCAGCTGTGTTTTGAGTCGACTCAAAACGCGCCTCAGCCTGCCCCTCCCGCACTGCTTGCTTCTTTTCGGCCAAACGCCCGGACCCTCGAATCGATTTGAACACAGCAGCAGCAGCAGAAGCGGTTGAGGGCGGTTCTGTGGGTTCGAGAATGGAGGGGCCAGGAGCAGGAACGAGCACCAGGGCGGCACCCCCGCGTGTGGAGCCATGATAGCTGATGTCATCCGTGGGGCCTGTGGCCCAGATGATATTGTGAAGCTTCCCGGAAATGATGGGGCGGTCGTTGCAGTCGCCCGTGTCGAGCAGGCGCCACGCGTGCACGGTGGTCCACGTGTCGCCCGTGGATTGGTTCGTGGTTTGACTGCCGCCCAGCACGTGCCAATCCTGCTTGGCGTCTAGTGTTGGTTCGGTGCTGGTGTTGAAGATGAAGCGATCCGTTGCGTACACGTGGCCCTCTTTTTCCGCCACCCACGCTACGAGCACGTCTGGAACAAAAGTTTTGGATTGACGCAGAGAGAGGGAAAGAGGAAAGAGAACACAGAGAACTGTGCTGTGTTCGAAGTGACTCTCGAACTAAACACAGGTAATCTTGCCAATGTATCTATGATCTCCCACTGCCCCTCCAGCCGATCCCCAGGACTCCGAGGTCCCGCACGATAAAGGCTTTTGGCACACGCCGCGGCCCGCGCGAGAAAACACATTAACGCGAATTTCGAAATACGAGTCGCACCTGAGCCCGCCATGGAGCCGATTTCGGAGATGCCTATAGCGAGCCATCCCGCCGTGTTGGCTCGAACCGCCACTCGTATGGTCGCGTCGCTGTCGTTAACGGTCCAGTGGAGCTCGAGGCGCGGATCTAGCAACGCCACATTGGAGTAGGAGGAGAGCGATGCCGGAAGTGAAATGGCGGCGGTGGTGGCGGCGGCGGCGGCGGCGGAAGGTCGTGTGAAGTTGCTGCTATAAGTGAGAGCCATGGTGAAGAGGAAAATGCACGTGGAGGCTACGCGACGCGAACTTCGCAAACCAAGCGCCATCATCTCGGACAGAAATTCCTTCGCACCTTTTTTTTACCAGTTTCTTTTTCCGCGATGCCACCAGATGAGTGAGGAGTAGATGGCTGTAAGATTCGAATCGGCCCAGGGTTTGAGCAGACGCTGCTTCTAATGAACGATTCGTCATCGAAATATCCAAATCGGTCGTGGGCAAAGTCAAAGCTTCCTAGACTTCAGCTAGCGGTTTGGTGTTTGGACGGGGCAAGCATCAGTGTCGGGAGGGGCACGCAGAAATGTGCAGCCCATGTTGAGGACTAGAATGATCTTTTGGGATTGCGAAGGTGCCACGTGAGATTGTCGTGAGTAGTGGTAACAGGCGTATTTTGGATTCATGCGCTCTTTGCACCTTGATGTCTCCATCCACTTTGACAGGAAACGGCCGTCGCACGTTTGGTTTCATCTACGGTCCAGACTCGACCCACGTAGATGGTGTCAGAGCGGGGCACGGCCCGACTTCGGACATGACGCCTGATTTCGGCTTGCGATGAGCTTCGCCGAAGTCGCCGGACGGTCTGTTTTCGCTTCCAATCATATCGTCGTCTCACCCCGAAGCACGAGGTTCGACGAACGTGTGAGCGAAACGTGTAAACGACAAACTAACACGAAGCGCGCCAAATCCAACAGAAATTGCAGTGCGACACGGTTGTAGATTGAATAGAAGGGCCCCTCCCCATTCCTTGTTACGAAGAATGCGCGGTATCGTCTATAATGAAGCTGCTCTAGTGATCTGCCTATTAAACAATATAGAAAGGAACATAATCAGGCGGGCACCCAGTAATGGGGGGGGGGGGGGGGGGGGGGGGGGGGGGGGGGGGGGGGGGGGGGGGGGGGGGGGGGGGGGGGGGGGGGGGGGTCTCACGCCCTGTAATCATTTTACAAAAATCAGGCAGATAATACAGTTCTGTTACTCTGTACAAGTGCAGTCAGGGAAAAACGCTCGTAAAGCAATGTACAAAAACATGTAAATTCTCCCATAGGCAACCGTTAGAAAACGAATGGGGCAATCATAGAGAAAAGCATAAGCATCAATGTGTTTGAACTGCCGGATGTTGCTGCTGGGGCAGCCTTTTCCCGTGGACTTGGCAGGGGAAGTAATTGCATTGGTATTGGCAGGGAAAGCAACACTGTTGGTATTTGCAGTTGAAGCATCAGCAATGGCAGGCGCCGAGGAGACGTCGCCGGGTTGCAGTGGTGTTGAAATGTCATCAATGAGAATGGTCAACAGAGAAGTTTTTGTCCTGAAGTGGATTGTGGGGTGGGGTGGAGGGCAGGGCCCTAGATATCAGCCTTTTTACGCTGATTCAGCGTCAGATCAGGCTTTTTTTTCAGGGGTATGCTGAATCCAAAGTCTTTTGTTATGTACCTTGGCTGATTTTTCAGTGTTTGTTTGTTTGTTTGTTTGTTTGTTTGTTTTGTCTTTTTTTTTTTTACCTTGGCTGTTTTTCCAGCCTTTTTGTAGGAGTGTAGGCTGTGCACTCAGCCTTGTATAGGTGGTGCACACTGTAACTGGCATTACAGTGTAGGACTAAACGAGAAATCGAAATTTCCCCCGCGCGGCACCACACAATCGTGTTGGTACAGCATATCCGACCAATCGGGGTTGCGCAGCAGGCAGCGTTTGCAAGATTCGTTGGGCTTGACAGGTCATTGCAAATTCGCCCTGACACAGCAATTCGCACGACACAGTGTTCGCCCCGTCACAACACTTCAGATTCGCCCTGTCAGAGCAAATTCGCCCTGACGCCATAAATTTTCCCTGTCACGGACAGGAGATTCGCCCTGACACAGCAGATCTGCTGTGTCAGAGCAGTTCTGCTGAAAATCCAAGCAACCTATGAAACATACAGTACGCTTCTGATGAATCAGACAAAAATGACTGATAAACGTAGCAAGGTATTAACAGGACTAGGCAAGAATGGTGCATTGAATGGAAGAATTGGGTACAAGTAGCAAACCAAAGTTGGGGTTGTACCCCATATTGGCTACCCCACTACAGCCTACCAACATAACACAGTTTAACACACCCCCATAGGCAAAGTGGGGGAGAACAAAGGGTCACAAGACCAGTCCAGCAAAGCAAAGCAAGCCCAGGGTGGATCACAACGTCACCACACTCCGAGCACAAGCAAAGGCCACAAGGCCAGTTCACATGCAGTGCTAGATATAGTACAAGACAAGCAACACAGTGATCAAGACCTAGCAAGCAAGCAACGAGATATATATAAAGGACAGTACAAAGAAAGTCAAGCAGTAAGCAAATGAGGGAATGTGGACACAAGGCCTAAGGAAGTACAGTGCCGCTGATGATCACTAGGCGGGAGCGCCTTGGTGAAGATATCAGCAGTGTTGGCCTTCGAGTCCACGTACACAAGCCGAAGCTGACCTCGCTGCTGCAGCTCTCGAGCAAGAAAGTAGCGAAGAGCAATGTGCTTCGTCCTGTGCTCCAGTCTGTGCTCCTGACACAAGGCAAGGGCCGCCTTGTTGTCGCCGTACAGAACTGGAGGAGAACTAGGCCGCTCTCCCAAGTCAGTCAGCAGGTAGGTGAGCCAGCGTAACTCCTGTGCAGCCATGGCCGTGGCGTAGATCTCAGCCTCACAACTAGAGCCGAGAACAGAAGAAGAGCGGGTGGACCGCCACGAGACAGAACCTGAGCCAAGGCTGAAGGTGTAACCCTGTGACGACCGCTGCGTAGCCAGGTCGTCCACCCAAGAAGCGTCCGAGTGACCAGTGAGGGCAACTCTGTCGCGTCCTCCAAGCACCAGCCCCATGCCTGATGTGCTGCACAAGTAACGCAGCACCCTCTTAGCAGCCTCCCAGTGCTCTCGCCTGTGTCTCCCAGGCGCAACGTAACGAGCAAGGATGCTAAGAGGGTACGCGAGGTCAGGTCGCGTGCAAGTCATCAGGTACATGAGGCAGCCTACAAGCTCTGGGTACGGGCCACTCGGCTCTACGGACTCGTCCGAAGGTGGAGCTGAGAGCGAGTGGCTGGTAGCCAGAGGTGTGGCCTGTGGTGAGGAGAACTGGAAGCCGAAGCGCTGAAGGACCTGCTGCACCATGTGTGACTGAGTCAGGGTAATGGTGCGGCGTGCTCTGTCCCGGGTGATCTGCAAGCCAAGGTAACTACGCAGCTCACCCAGGTCAGTGCAGGTGTGTCTCTTCTGCAGCTCCGACTTCACACGAGCGAGTGCCTCAGTGTCAGCAGTAGCAAAAACCAAGTCGTCGACGTACACGAGAATGTAGAACGGCGGCAGCGACGTGTCTGTGCGCAGAAACAGCGACGGGTCAGCAGTAGACGGCGCGAACCCAAGAGCCGCAAGAGTAGTCCTCAGTGTGTCGTGCCACTCACGTGGTGCCTGGCGGAGACCGTAGACTGGCCGGCGGAGGCTCCACTGGGTACCAGGAGGAAACGACCCAGTAAAGCCAGGTGGGCGGCGCAGCCAGATCTCCTCGTGCAGGCTGCCCTGCAGGAACGCTGTGCTGAAGTCAAGAGAGTGAAGCTCATAGTCACGCTGAGCAGCAACGTGCAGCAGAACCCGAAGAGTGGTCATCTTCGGGGTGGGGGAGAAGGTCTGGAAGAAGTCGACCCCCTGACGCTGACTGAAGCCTCTAGCAACGTAACGAGCCTTGAAGACAGGCGGAGAACCTGGCGGCCGCTTCACCCTGAAAATCCACATGCCATCGACGATGTTCGCCCCAGGAGGGGGAACCTCGTCGACGTAGGTGCCTGTGGACTTCCAGGATGCCATCTCTGCGTCCATGGCTGTCTGCCACTGAGAGGAGTAGGGACCCGAGATCGCCTCTGCGTAAGTGCGCGGAGTGGGGATGTCTAGTGCATCCGGGTCTCCCTCAGGGGCAAGCAACCAGGCCACGAGATGAGGTACAGCAGCCGCAAGAGAGTCAAAGTCCTCCTGCCTGTCCTCAAGGACGTCCGTGCCAAGAGCACACTCACCCCCGACGGACGGAGGACAGACAGACTCAGACTCAGCAACAAGACTGGTGGCGTAGTCTAGGCGACAGGCAGCAGCAAAGTCGACAAGCTCAGCGACCAGGGCAGACGCAGCAGAAGACTCAAACGACGGGTCAGTGACAACAGTGGCAAGAAGACTCGGAACAGTAGGGTGGGCAGCACGAACACTGTCAGACTCAGGGTCGGGAACGTCAGGAAGAGAAGACGCAGGAGGAGACGGTAGGGGGACACGCTGTGGACCAGTGGAAGGACGAAGTGCCATAATGTGCGTGCCAGGAACAGGAGGAGGACGCGGACGCGCGACACGACGGCCAGTGGGACCAGTGCGAGCAGTGCGAGCAGCGCGAACAGGCGAGGCAGGACGAGACGCAGGCTCACGACGCTCCGCAAGCGAGTCCGGCTGTGCAGTGTAAGGCACAGGAGCAGGGAGGGGGGAGCCAGGCTGGAGGGGAAGGCCAGTGGAAGACGGGAGGGAAAGAACCTGGCGAAGCACCGTGTCAGGCGGCGGCAAAGCCGACGGCGACGGAGGAGCGAAGAACAGGCGCGACGGCGGAGCTCCGCCAGCACCTCCAGCACCCGCAGCACCAGAAGCACCAGGACCAGCACCCTCCGCCGCAGCACCCCCCGAGTCGGCGACGTCAGCACCAGAGGCCCCAGCAGCGTCAGACCTCCCCTCGCCAGCACCTCCAGAACCAGCAGGACCACCGTGTCCAGAACCGTCAGCTCCAGTGCCGGCAGCTCCAGTAGCTCCAGTACCGCCAGGAAGAGCACCCCCAGAGCCGGCAGCTCCAACTCCGCTGGCACCGCCAGCTCCAGAGTCCCCAGCTCCAGCAGCTCCAGTCTCAGTGCTCCCAGAACAACCAGTCCCGGCAGCTCCAGTACCCCCAGTACGAGCACCTCCAGGACGAGCAGCTCCAGCACCCCCAACTCCAGCAGAGCCACGAGGACGGCGAAAGCGCCGGACGTACCAGTCACGAAGCTGCTGCGGTGTGAGAGACTGCTCAGCACCCCGAACCGGAGCACCCCCAGACGCAGCAACCCCAGGCTCCGTAGGCTCAGTAGCAGCACCCCCAGGCTCAGTACCCTCAGGCGCAGCACCCCCAGGCTCAGCACCCCCAGACTCCGTACACGCAGGCTCAGCACCCCCAGTCGCAGCACCCCCAGGCTCAGCACCCCCAGGCGCCGAACTCTCAGGCACAGTACCCTCAGCTCCAGCACCCGCAGTCCCAGCACCCGCAGCCCCAGCACTCCCAGGCCCAGCACCCGCAGGCTCAGCACCCCCAGGCTCAGTACTCCCAGCAGCACCACCTGCAGCAGCACCTGAGTCACCTGTGACCTCGACAGGCTCAGCGACGGGAGGAGGGTCTACCTGAGAGACACCTGAAGGAGCAGGACCCTGAGGGGGAAGGGGGTCTACCGGAGGGGGACCAGGAGCAAGGAAAAGCGGCGGGGGAGGGAGGGGGGCAGTGCGGTAGGGGAAGAGACGGTAAAAAGGGACCGACTCGTCAAAGGTGACGTCCTGAGAGGCGAAGACCCGGCGCGAGGTGGGGTGGTAAAACTGCCAGCCAGGCGCGTCAGGGACAAAGCCAAGGAAGACACAGGGAAGCGTGCGGGAGGAGAGCTTGTCCGCGGACGTATCGCGGACAAGGGCACGAGCACCCCACACCCGGAAGCGCGACGCATCGCCAACCTCCCCCATCCAACGCAGTGTGGGCGAGGTCTCCGGCAAGGAGACACGGGGCCAGAGGTTGAGCTGATGCGCGGCGTACCGGACAGCAAACGGCCACAGAAAATGGGGAGCCGCCGCGTGGACCAAGGAGGTACGAGCGACCTCCATGACCAGGCCAATGCGGCGCTCAGCAACCCCATTCTGCTGTGGGGAGTCCGGAAGCGTGAAGGTCTGCTCGATGCCCTCCGCCTGACAGAAGGTCCTCAAGAGGTCGGAGGAAAACTCACCACCTCTGTCAGAGTGCAGACGCAGGACAGGAAGATCCGTCCGGAAACGGCGGCGGAGCTGGAGACAAACTGTGCGGATCCAAGGGATCAGAACAGCAGGGACCTCACCCTTGGTGCGCAAGGGGAAGACCGTGGTGTAACGCGAGTAGTCGTCGACAACCAGCAAAAAGTACCGCTCACCGCCCTGACCACGAACGCGGGCTGGGCCCCACACGTCCAGGTGGAGGGTCTGCAGAGGAGCCTCTGTCGGGGGGAACGAGGAGGAGTGAGGAGCGGCGCGCTGCCGCCCCTCGACGCAAGGAAGGCAAGGCGGCGCAGGCGAGGCAGGGAGGGGAGGGAGGGACCTGGGAAGACCAGACACAAGGTGGCGACGGTGCATGCCACGGAGGCGTGGCAAGGAGGGGTGACCCAGGCGGTGGTGCCAGAGAAGAGTCTGGTGCGACAGGGAACGACACTCACAGGTGTGGGCTACCAGACCTGACGCGGACACCTGACCGACAGCAGCGACCTGAGGAGACACAGTGGTCAGTGTGTAGAGACTCGACCCCGGCTGACGGGTAAACGTAGCCAGGTGACGGCCGGTCCTGGAGCACGTGAGGATCGCCACACGCTGTCCTCCAGGGGTAAAGGTGTCAACCCACTGATCCTGGATGACAGCGTTGCTCACCAGGTTCGTCGAGAACGAGGGGAGGTGGAAACCCGACAACGAGCCAGACGGAACCGCTGGACACGGGAGCACAGTGGTGGACCGTGCAAGGACTGGGCCCCCAGAGGGGTCAGCCAAGGAGACTGGGACCGGTGCAGGAAGCGGTGTGAGCTCAGTACGGTCACGAAAGAAACAGCGGGAAGCACCTGAGTCAAGGGTGAAGGTGTGACAGGCCTCAGCCGGTGCAGTACCTGAGAGAGCAGTCTCTGTGGGTGCTGTACCTGAGAGAGCAGACAGTACCGGAGGGAGCAGCCACAGAGGGCACCATACCAGAGAGAGCAGACTCACTAGTACCTAGGGCAGCGGGCTCTATACCTGGGTCAGGCGGCACACACAAGTAACAGTCTCCCTCGGCACTAACAGTCAATGCATACATGGCAGCAATAATAGCATCATAGTCAAGAGCAAAGATATCAACACCAGCCCTCATGAGCTCAGCCCAGCGGGGGCGCTCAACATCCTCGCCCATCTCCTCACGCCAAGCATCGTCAAGGCGGGAGAAGCAGCGGTACGGGGTGTGGAACTTCCCACACGTCTGTCCCTTGCGGTCACCTGTGCGAATGACATAGGAACAGCGGACACTGCCCCCCGACGTCCCACGCTGAGCAAGCCACTCACGAAGCTGCTGGGTCGTCTGGGGACGCTGCTGCTGCTGGGAGCTCTGGCCCGAGCCAGTGCCTCCACTCCGACCTCCGCCGCCACCACTACCTCCGCTCCGACCGCCACCGCCGCCACCGCCACCGCTTGCCACCCGCCACCACTGCCACTGCTTCCTCCGCCGCCCCCGCCTCCACCGCCGACCCCACTCCCACCAGCGCTCCCGCCACCGCTCCCTCCAGCACCGCCTCCCCCCCCACCCTCCCCACCCCCCCCCCCCCAGCGCCACCCCCGCCACCCTTGCCCCCCTTGCCCTTGCCGGTGCGAAGCCTCCCACTAGGAGCAGAAGCAGCGCCAGCAGACTCAGCACCAAGGAAGTCAACAGCAGCAGCAGTAGCGTAGGAGGGAGCGAGGGGAGAGGGAGAACACCCCTCAAAGATGGGGGTGCGAGGAGCGCCACGAGCAGCACCGACAGCTACAATGCTCTTCTCGGCCGCTAGCAGCTGCTCCTCTAGGAGGGCGACTGTGAGCTCAGTGGGACAGCGAGCAAGGAAGTGGTCTCGAACTGAGCTGAGGGTGTCAGGGAGACGGGTGACTATGAAGTGGAGTGTCCAGTACAGTGGAGGGGGATTCTTAGCGCAGAACTCGGTGGGAAGGGCGGCACGCAGGCGAGCATCACTAGTGCGAAGGTGGGTGATAAGATCGGCGACTGTAGCAAAGGTGGACAGCTCAGGGAACAGGTAAGGCAGCATGAGGCGGCTAAGCTCGGCTGTGGCAGGCGAGGAGTAGCGAGCAACGACAGCGTCGTACAGGGCCTTAGCGGATTTGCAGTCGCCAAAATGCTCGAGCTCAGCTAACGGCAGGTGACTGCGAATGGCTAGGCGAGCAGCTGCGTCACGAGTCTGCCAGTGGGAACGAACACTAAGCTCAGCTGTGGCAGGAGGGGCAGGCGCAGCACCAGACGCGTAATCATAGAGCGACACATGCTCCTTGCTATCGCTCAGAAGGAACAGCTGCAGGTCATCTAGCCAAGTGGTGAACTGCACAGGGCGGCCCTCAGCATCGAACGACAGCACACGGATGGAAGCCATAGCGACAGTGCGACTGAGCAAAGCAAGCTGCCGCAGCGCGGCGGGCGGGCGACGCTGCGAGCGGGCAGCGCGGCGGGCGGGCTACGAAGCTGGCAGCGCGGTGGGCAGGCGGCGCTGCAAGCGGGCAGCGCGGCGGGCGGGCGACGCTGCGAGCGGGCAGCGCGGCGGGCGGGCGACGCTGCGAGCGGGCAGCGCGAGCGGGTAGCGCGGTGAATGGGCGGCGCTACTGGCGGGCAGCGCGGCGGGCAGCGCGGCTGGCGGCGCTACGAGCAGCGCGGCGGGCGAGGGCGCTAACGAGGGGCGCTAACGAGAGGCGCGCGAGGGCGCTAACGAGAGGCGCGCGAGGGCGCTAACGAGGGCGCGCGAGGGCGCTAACGAGGGCGCGCGAGGGCGCTAACGAGGGCGCGCGAGGGCGCTAACGAGAGGCGCGCGAGGGCGCTAACGAGGGCGCACGAGGGCGCTACGAGGCTAGGGCACGGGGTAGCGTGGTAACCGCATGCGAGCGGTGGTGGGCCCTAAAAAAAAAACGGTCGGTAGGTCCTAGGGACCTCCTGCTCTGAAACCATATTAACAGGACTAGGCAAGAATGGTGCATTGAATGGAAGAATTGGGTACAAGTAGCTAACCCTAGTTGGGGTTGTACCCCATATTGGCTACCCCACTACAGCCTACCAACATAACACAGTTTAACACGAGGACCCTGCAGCACGCTGCGCCTCGCACGACACCACCACAAATATCCACCCCACCCCACCTTCCCTGCAAACAGACACACTATATGTTTAATTCATGATTTCATGAATGTGCATGATCAGCTTAACTTTTACACCTCACACTGAAAGTTCAGCCTACAAAAATTGGGTTGTCTGAATTTTCAGCCTAAAAATATGTGGCCACACTGACTCACAGAGCTCCAACAGGGGTGGACGCTGATCAATCAGCGTGCCTCAAAACGAATCTAGGGGCCTGGTGGAGGGATAAGGGAAAGGATGGGGGAAGACGGGGAGGGGTAGAAGAGTTACCTTGGCTCTGTGTTGCAGAGTAGTACTCAAGGTAGTTCACACACATCTCATTCTCAGCTGATGGCCCTCCCACTGTTACCTGCAGGGACGGGCAGAGAAGATAAGAGATTGTGACAGAGATTAAGGAGGGAGACAACAAGGAGGGAGGCAGAATTCGCAAACTCATAAATCTTTTAGCGTTCATGGCTTTTTATGCACCTTCATCGTTGTGGCGTTGGGGTTTGAGAGGTGGTACATACAATGGAGCGAGAGGTGTTACTTACATTGGAGCGAGAGATGTTTCTTACACTGGTTGGATAGGGTTCCCTGTGAATACGTACATTGTTGGATTTGTCCAAATAGATGAGGATGGGGACGGCGTTGCAAATAGAACTCACCGATTGGTGTTGTTTCTCACGGAGTTCTGTGAACCACTCTCCAGATGGCGTTGCTTCCACGTGTGAAGTCCAAAAGCAGATGCTGCTCAGACAGAAGAAGAAGCACCCGTAGCGCATTGACGGCCATATCTATCTACATTTTTTGTAATGATAGTGGTGGAGACATCATAAATTTGTAGTGCGAGGGACACTGCAGAATGCATCATAGTTTGTACCAGTAGGTGCATCCTTAGATTTTCGTGGATAAGGGAGTGTCAGAATGAAGAATGGATGGTGCATTGATGTTGGTTGGGGTACATATAGCTAACCCTAAGTTTTGTACCCCCTAAGACAAACCTCACTATAGGCTACAACATTTGACACACCCCCATAGCCTAAGTGAGGGGTGTCTAGCAGAACCAAACGAGTACGGTCACAAGACCAGTCCAAGAAACAAAGCTCAGGGTGGATCACAACGTCACCACACAGTCTGAGCACAAACAACAGTGGCCACAAGGCCAGTCCAAGAAGTAACAGAGATATATAGAAAGCAAAGTAAACAGTACACTCAAGTCTAAGCAACACGAGAACCAGTGTCAACAAGGCCTAACTGCACACAGCACCTCTGGTGGTCACAAGGCGGAAGCGCCTTGGTGAAGATGTCTGCAGTGTTGGCCTCGAACTCCACAAACTCAAAGCGAGCCTGTCCACGCCTCTGCAACTCTCGCAGAAGAAAGTACCTGACGTGAATGTGCTTCACTCTGCTCTCCAGTCGTGGCTCTCGACAAAGGAGAATAGACGCCTTGTTGTCAGTGAACAAGGTCGGTGCAGAGCTCGGCCGCTCACCAAGGTCGGTGAGCAAGAAGGTCAACCAACGCAGCTCCTGTGCCGCCATGGCACCAGCGTAGATCTCAGCCTCAGCTGTAGAGGTCGAGACCGAAGAGGAGCGCGTGGACCGCCAGGAAACAGCTCCAGAACCCAGGCTGAAACAGTACCCCTGAGTAGACCTGTGAGTCTCAGCGTCGTCAGCGTAAGAGGAGTCACAGTGACCAGTAAGTACGACAGACTGCTGCCCTCCAAGAACTAGCCCCACGCCTGACGTCGTCGCTAGGTACTTCGCCACCCTCACAGCTGCTGTCCAGTGAACAGGACGGTGTCTCCCTGGCGCAACAAAGCGCGCAAGAACGCTGAGAGGGAAGGCGAGGTCCGGGCGAGTACAAGTCATCAGGTACATGAGGCAACCCACAAGCTCTGCGTAGGGACCACTAGGCTCGAACGGCTCGTCAGGAAAGGGTCCAGTGAGTCTGTGGTCAACAGCAAGAGGTGTGCGCTGTACTGTGGAGTGCTGAAGCCCGAACCGCTGAAGGACCTGCTGCACCATGTGCGACTGTGAAAGTGTAATGGTGCGAGCAGCTCTGTCCCTGGTGATCTGCAGGCCAAGGTAGTGGCGCAGCTCACCAAGATCAGTGCAGGTGTGTCTCTTCTGCAGTTCGGACTTCACGTGTGCCAAAGCAACCCTGTCAGGGGTGGCGAAAACAAGGTCGTCAACGTAGACCAGAACAAAGAAAGGTGTGGTGCCACGACGAACGAACAGCGACGGGTCAGCAGAAGACGGCTGGAACCCAAGGTCAGACAGGGTAGAACGCAGAGTGTCGTGCCACTCACGAGGAGCCTGACGAAGACCGTAAACCGGTCGCCTCAGCCTCCACTGGGTCCCAGGAGGGAAAGAGCCAGTGAAGGCAGAGGGACGACGCAACCAGACCTCCTCGTGAAGACTGCCCTGAAGGAAAGCAGTAGAGAAGTCGAGAGAGTGTAACTCGTAGTCTCTCTGTGCTGCTACGTGTAGTAACACCCAAAGAGTGGTCATCTTCGGGGTGGGCGCGAAGGTCTGAAAGAAGTCAACTCCCTCGCGCTGACTGAAACCTCTAGCCACGTAGCGCGCCTTGAAGACCGGAGGAGATCCCGGTGGCCGCTTCACCCTGTAGATCCACATGCCGTCGACTACGTTCGCCCCCGGAGGGGGAACCTCATCGACGTAGGTGCCTGTGGATCTGTAGGAGGCCATCTCTGCGTCCATGGCAGCTCTCCACTGAGAGGCCCAAGGCCCTGACACTGCCTCAGCGTAAGTGCGAGGAGTCGGAATGTCAAGGGCGTCGGGGTCACCCTCAGGGGCGAGGAGCATGGCACAGAGATGAGGGGAAGCGGCCGCCAGGAACTCTAGCTCAAACTGCCTGTCCTCTAGGGCGTCACAGCCAAGGGCAGACACACCCCCGACGGCCAGAGGACTGGAAGGAGGAGCAGCCACAAGAGCGGTGGCGAAGTCAAGGCGGCGGGTAGAGGCAAACTCAGTGACTGCGGCAGTAAGAGCGGACACAGAGGACACAGAGGCACGAGGGTGAGTAACAAGTGAGGCGAGAACACGAGAGAGAAGAGGACGGTACGTGCGGTAGTAGTCAGTGACAGGAGTAGGGAGCGACGCAGTGAGAGCCGACTCAGGAGGAGACGGAAGCACAGACAGAGACGGACGAGGTGGACTAGAACGAAGTAAGGCAGTACGAAGGTCAGTGAAGGGAACAGGAGACGAGGGACGAGCACGAGGGGAGCGACGAGAGGCCCAAGTCTGAGAAGGAGGAGGGGACAACGAAGACTGAGAACGAGGGAAAACAGCGGGAGAGGGGTCAGGAGGAGGAAGCGGAGGACCAGAGACGGGAGGAGAGGGGGAGGAGGAAGGAGAGGGAGAGGGGAGACCAAGGGTCCGAAGACCCGAGACAGGAGGAGGAGACGGCAGCTGCTGCTGCTGCGGCTGCTGCGGCTGCTGCTGCTCCAGCGGCTGCTGCCCCTGCTGCTGCTCCTGCTGCTGCTCCTGCTGCTGTCGCTCCTGCTCCTCGAGCCGCTGCAACTCTCTCTCCTCTCTCTCCAACTCCAGCTGCTCCTCACGAGCACGACGAACACGAGCCTGGAACCTGGTCGGGTAGGGGTGGGGGGAAGGAGTAGTGTCCGGGGCAGCGGCAGCCCCAGAGTCGACCTCCGAAGCACCAAGCACACCACCCCCAGAGGCAGCACCAACACCAGCTCCAGACCCAGGCCCTCCAGAAACCGAAGGGACACCCTCACCCCCAGACGCAGCACCCCCAGACTCCGCACGACCAGTACCAGCCCCCGGAAGACAAGAGTCCTCTGCAACCCGCGGCTCAGCTCCAACTCCAGCACCCCCAGAACCAGAGACCTGTACAGGGACAGTCGCCGGACCAACCTCTCGAGAGGGAGCACCTGCAGGAGGCGGCGAGGAAGACTGTGGGGAGGGAGGCTGTACAGGGGGGGCTACCGAAGGGGGAGGGCTAGCCTGAGACACACCAGACGGGGCTGGACCAGGGGGGGGAGGCTGTACCGGGGGAGCAGGCGGCTGTCAGGAAGAGGGGGGGAGGAGGAACCGGGAGACCTCGACTGGGGTACCTGACGTAGTAGGGGGTGGACTCCTCGAAACGGACGTCACGGGAGTCAAAGAACCGGTGAGAGGGAGGGTGGTAAAAGGTGAAGTCAGAGGAGTCCTCAGGGAAACCAAGGAAGACACAAGGAACGGCGCGAGGCGAGAGCTTGTCCGCGGAGGTGTCGCGGACAAGAGCCAAGCACCCCCAGACACGAAACCTCGACGCGACACCAGGGGACCCTGTCCAAAGACTGGTCGGTGAAGCCTCCGGCCGAGAGACGCGTGGCCAGAGGTTCAGCTGGTGCGCGGCGTACCTGACTGCGTATGGCCACAGGAAATGGGGGGCACGGGCGTGAGTCAAGGAGGTGCGGGCAATCTCCATGACCAGGCCTATGCGACGCTCAGCAACCCCATTCTGCTGTGGGGACTCCGGAAGCGTCCAGGACTGACGAATGCCCTGTTCGCGACAGAATCCAGCGAGAATGCCGGAGCGAAACTCGCCCCCGCGGTCGGAGTGGAGACAGCTGACACGACGACCACGAGTGTCCTGGGTGGTAAGCAACCACCTGATCAGCGTAGAAGTCACCTCAGACTTCCTCGCCAGGGGGAACACTGTGGTGTAGCGGGAGTAGTCGTCAACGACCACCAAAAAGAAACGCTCACGCTCAGGGCCAGGGCGAGGAGAGGGGCCCCAGACGTCCAAGTGCAGCGTCTCAAAAGGCTCGGTGGCCGGACGAAGGGAGGAGGAGTGAGGGGTGGCACGCAGCCTACCCTCGACGCAAGGACCGCACGGTGGTGCAAGAGACGGCGGCAGCGACGGCAAGACACGCGGGAGACCTAAGACCAGACGCTGACTAGACATAGCGCGCAGACGTGGAAGAGAAGGGTGTCCCATCCGGTGGTGCCACAGAACGGTGGGGTGGGCAAGCGACCGACAGGAGCAAGACGCAGCGACTGGACTGGACGCGACAACCTGAGGGGACGGAACCACCTGGTGAGACGCAGGGAGGAGACTAGGGGGAGGGACAGGAACTGGGAGGAGTGGCTGCTGCGACGGCGGCCGCTGTGGCTGCGGCTGCGGCTGCTGCCGCTGCTGCTGCTGCGGCTGCTGCTGCTGCTGCAGTCGCTGCTGAGCGCGCGGGCCAGTGTGAAGAGTGTAGAGACCGGAGCCCGGCTCAGCAGCAAAAGTGGCGAGGGGCTGGTAAGAGTCCCCGTCAACACACACCGCAGTCTCTCCAGAAGGCTCAAACCACACACCCACGTGCTGACTCACGAGGGGTCGCACGCCCACCAAGTTCCGGGAGAACGAGGGGACGTGAAACCCAGTGAGAGACCCAGAAGGAGCAGCCGGACACGGCAAGGTTGAGTGTGACGCGCAGTGACTGGTCCCGAAGTGGGATCAGCCAGCGCCACAGAAACAGGCGCAGGAAGAGGCGTAAGTGTCGTGCTGTCACGAAAGAAGCAGTGAGAGGCTCCAGAGTCCAGCGTGAACGACAGCGAACCGTCCTCTGAGGTAGCCGCTGGACTAGAGTCTACACAAGAACCTACACTAGCAACAGGCAACTGAGCAAGGCTAGCACCTAAGCTAACAACACCAGAGTAAGCAGAGTCAGAAACACTAGAGTCAACAACAGCATACATAGCATGGGGAGTACCAATCAGATCAACTAACTGCTCAGCAGACATGCCCCAGAGAGCGGAGCCGTAGCGCTGAACAAGAGGCAGCCAGTCAGGGGCAGGAGCACCAACCCCGTAGACCAAACGAACCGTGTCAGTGAGCTGAGCAAAGCACTGACCAGGGGGGTGAAACCGGCCACAAGGGTGGCCACGACGAGTGCCTGTCAGAACCTGGTAGGTGCAGGGAGTGTAAGCAGCACCGCGCTGGGTCTGACGCAGCCCCGACCCTGGAGCCAGCTGCTGCCGCTGAGGCTGCTGGGAGGAGAGGGGCTGCTGGTGCTGCAGAAGCTGCTGCTGACGCTGAGCCTGGTACCACGCCGCTGCTCCACCAACCGGGGCAGGAAGTACAGGAGGCGACTGACGAACTCGGGCGTCGCCACCACTAGCAGGCGCAGTGGAGTCACCAGTCACTGCACGAGGCGCCTCTCCAGGCCCTGAACCTCCACCGCCGCCAGGCGCAACGCCACCTCCACTACCTCCGCCTCCACCTCCACTACCACCACCAGAACCGCCTTTCTTGCCACTCCTACCGCGGGACCGCGACGCAGTCGTAACAGCAGCTGCAGTCGCGTCAGTAGCGGCAGTGGCAAGTGAGGCAGTAAAGGTGGGTAACTGCGGGACTGTGCACCCGTGGAAGAGTGGGGGGGGCACAGCACCAGAGGCAGCGGCTACCGAGCGAAGGTTGCTCTCGACGTCCTTGAGTGCAGACTCAAGGACATCGACGGTGAGCTCACTAGGGTGCTTCAGCAGAAGCGCGTCGCGAACGGAGGCAAGGCGGTCAGGGAGGCTAGTGGCGATGAAATAGATAGTAATCGCCATAGGGGGAGGAAGCAGTGCAAGCTGTGCCTCAGTGCAAGCAGCGCGGTAACTAGCGTCGAGCGAGCGGAGGTGAGCGATCAAGTCAGCAGAGCGCTCAAACGAGGCGAGATCAGGAAACAGGAACGGGAGGAAAAGACGGCCAAGAGAGACAGTAGCGGGAGTAGAGTAGCGGGCCTTAATCGCAGTGAGGTACGCAGCAGCGGTGCGAACCTGAGTGAAGTGGACCTCCTCTGACTCAGGGAGGAGGCTGCTGAGTGCGATGCAGGCCGCAGCGTCACGCGACGTCCAAGCCGTCCTGTCAGCGCGCTGACGGGCAAAGCGAGCCGTAGCAGCATCGTCAGGGGCAGGACCTAAAGCGGCAGGCTCGGGGGGCTCGGGGAGGTCACCAGTAGCGTGCGACCAGAGGGTCTCGCCCCCCTGGACTTGACTCTCTAACAGACGGCGAGCGCGAAGAAGCCAGACGGAGAAGTCAAGAGGTCTACCGTCAGCGTCGAAACGAAGAACTCGCGGAGTCGCCATAGCGAGAACGAACGCGAACGAGCAGGCGAGTAACAGCAGGAGGTAAGAGGCAAATTAGGGTTCAGGTGGGGGGACTTAGTCGCAGCGGAAGAACGGGCTAGGGCGACGGGCCAGGGCGTAGGGTCGACGGGACGGGGGAAAGGGCGGGCGCGATGCGACGGGGCAGGGCGACGCGACGGGGCAGGGCGACGCGACGGAGCAGAGGCGACGGGACGGGGAAGGGCGACGCGACGGGGCAGGGCGACGCGACGGGGCAGGGCGACGGGACGGGGAAGGGCGACGGGACGGGGCAGGGCGACGGGACGGGGCAGGGCGACGCGACGGGGCAGGGCGACGGGACGGGGAAGGGCGACGGGACGGGGCAGGGCGACGGGACGGGGCAGGGCGACGCGACGGGGCAGGGCGACGGGACGGGGAAGGGCGACGGGACGGGGCAGGGCGACGGGACGGGGCAGGGCGACGTGACGGAGCAGAGGCGACGGGACGGGGAAGGGCGACGGGACGGGGGGAAAGGGCGCGACGCGACGGGGGGAAAGGGCGCGACGCGACGGGGGGAAAGAGCGCGACGCGACGGGGGGAAAAGGGCGCGACTCGACTGGGGGGAAAGGGCGCGACGCGACGGGGGGAAAGGGACGCGACGAGGGGGAAAGGGCGGGCAGGACGCGACGCTAGGAGTGGCGCTAGGCGCGGCACTACGCGCGGTAACAACGAAACCGGGACGAATGAGAGCTAGGATCAGGCTCGGGAGGCTCGAACGGAGAACGGAGGAACGGGATCCTAACCTAACTGATACCATGTCAGAATGAAGAATGGATGGTGCATTGATGTTGGTTGGGGTACATATAGCTAACCCTAAGTTTTGTACCCCCTAAGACAAACCTCACTATAGGCTACAACATTTGACAGGGAGGGGGTATGATGAAATAATAAAATCGACTTAAGGTCCAATTCGAGAGTAGATTGACGCATTCATATATTGATATGGTTGCAACCTATTTTTCAATTGCCGTGTATAATCTATTAAATCTAGGCTTCTTTGAGGCTTTGGGTGAAGATAGGCTAGAAATATTTTGCTTTCAGATTATGGTGCACATGTTATGGTTATAATCATAGAAGGAAAATATGTTCTATTGCAGTTTGTTTGGTGTAAGTATCAGGTGACATCACCAATGACGTTCATATTTCGATAGCCACGTTGCAAGACTATCGCTCTGTACTCGTTCCGCCAATCATGTAACGACGGAAATTTCGACGAACATGAGGCCACGTTGGCACTGCCCGTAGCGGACACGAGCCACCACCACCATCCGCGATCCACGCTACCAATCAGCTAGTTCCATATCAGACTCGTTTCACAGGGAATTTCACCACTAAAGATGCAATACTTGTACACGCGACTCGACGGCACCCTCCCTTACCCCCCTGCCCTACAAATTATGCCTCCTTTCCATCCTACGCAATGCACAGAACCACACACGCATCCACCCGCTCAGGCTCGGCTGTTTGTGCCTCACACACAACGGACAAGTCTGCGTTCGGTGAAATATTCCCCCTCCCGTTTCAGCGAGTTAGTAGCGAGAAGCTCAATCCACACTACCCCTCGGTTTGGCGCACAGCCCGTTCGTAGACGAAGTGCGAAATCCCGACGGCCGTGCTCGATCTCATTTGACCGCACTGTGTCTCCTTCACCGAATACCTATCAAAGCGGGAGCTTTAAATCATGGCGCACAGACATCACGGCTGCAGGGTTTCTCCCCCAAAGACGTGTTGCCTACTCCTTTTAGTAGCGGCATTGTTAACAGTTCTATGTAACCGATCTGCCTCCGCGAACGGCGGAATCGCGACTTCTCCTCCCGACTCGCTCTCCTCCTACTCCAATGTAGCGTTGCTGGATCCGCGGTTCGAGCTCTACTGGACCGTTAACAGTAGCGACGCCACCATCCACATGGCAGTGAATGCCAAAACGAAGGGATGGTTCGGTATAGGCATCTCCGAGATTGGCTCCATGGTGGGCTCAGGTACGCATCCATGGTGGGCTCAGGTGCGAATCCATAGTGCTGTCGGATGGGGCGGAGGTGTGATTTGTGCTCTTTCCTGTCCACAGAATGATTTTGTCATTCTCCGATCAGGCCGCCGCATTTGGTGGTGTGGGCGGGCTTTAGGAACGCAATCACCGTGAGTCCGCTTTGCTGAGTCGCGTCTATGCCACCTCACACTCGTGAGTCGACTAAAATATCGCATTTCGTCGTGAGCATGCCTACAAAGGAACTGCATTGGACAACTCCCCTTTCCCACCTCACATCCTTGCACACTCTCGCTCACTCTGCACGCCGCATTCATATGTGACCATCTGGCAGATGCCCTCGTCGCATGGGTCGCACAGTCCGAAGCCCGCGCATATGCGACGGATCGCTTCATCTTCAACAAGACCACCGACGGAATCGCACTCGACGACAAGCAGGACTGGCATGTGCTGGGCGGCAGCCAGACCACCAACCAATCCACGGGCGACACGTGGACCACCGTGCACGTGTGGCGCCAGCTGGACACGGGTGACTGCAACGACCGTCCCATAGTTCCGGGGAAGCTTCACAACGTCATCTGGGCCATGGGCGCCACGACTGACGTCAGCTATCACAGCTCCGACCGCGGCTCTTCCGCCCTCGTGCTCGCGCCTGCTCCTGGCCCCTCCATTGTCGCGCCTGCGCCTCCCCCCTCCGCCTCCTCCTCCGCGTCCGCTGCGTCTCTCTCTGCGCCGCAGCCGGCGCAGCAGCCGGCGCAGCAGCAGCAGGAGAGCATGCTAAATTTCACGTTCACGAATTACCGCCTGCCAACGGACTTCACGACCTATCGCTGCAAGGTGCGGTGCGCGGTGCTGCTGCAATGCTCCGCGTGTGCGCCTGCTCCCTGCACCTATTGCACATATGTTCCCCAATGCTCCTCAAAAATTTTTGAGGCGCCTCAAAAGTCACCTGCTCCCTGCACGTATTGCACATATGTTCCCCAATGCGCCTAAAAAATGTCCTCGAATTCCCCATAAGTCCCCATTTGCCTTTTTGAGACGTCTCAAAAACTCACTTTTTACACGTGGCTTCCCCAAAAGTCCCCATTTGCCTCGTTACTTTTCCGGACTTTCGGTTTCTTCTCATTCCGTGAGACACCGTTTCTGGGTCACATTCCGTTCAGCATACCTTTCATGCTCGCGCCCCTGCAGCCATCTGCACCGTTATCACTCATTTGCACCGTTTTGCACCAATCTGCACCCATCTGCGCCCATCTATGACGCCCATAGGTGGTGGACGTTGCTCTCAAGGCCAAGACTCATGCGGTTGAGTGGGGTGTCATACACAACTCCACCGACAACTCATCCGTCCATCATGCCATCATCTACGGCTGCAAACCGTAAGCCACAAATACCCTGCCCTTCCCCTCCCCTCCCTGGGCTAATAGCACGCCAATCTGCCGCCCTTCCGCCCATCCGCCGCCCGTCTGCCAATCTGCCGCCCGTCCGCCACTCCGCCGCCCATCTACCAATCTGCCACCCGCCCAGCGCTCCTTTTACAGCCAGCACGACACTTCTGTGTACTCCGAATTGAGAGTTTCCTTTCCTTCCTCCTGCCCCCCTCACATCACAGCAAGGAGTACGGCAATCTCAAGGGTGCAGGGGCTGACTTTGACTGTCTACACGACACGCCATGTGCCACCACTGTCGCCGTGTGGGCTGTGGGCGGCAGACCCTTCACCTTCCCGCCCAATGTCGGCTACCCCATCGGCCCCGGCTACTTCACCAAGTTCGTGCTGCAGGTAGGTGCAATGTGATGCAGTGCGGTGCTGAACTCTCTCCATTCCTGGAGCCTTCCTTCCCACCACCATTTCTAGTGCTAATCCTTCCAAGCCTCTCTTCTGAAGCTCCTTAGAGGTCTTTTCCTTCCAATCTTCCTCCCCTCACACTCCTGCCCCGCACACAAAAGCCTCGTGGCCTTCTCTCTCCCTCCCTCTACCCCCACCCTACCCCTTCAGGTGCATTTCACAAACCCCAAGGGCGGCGCGGACCTGGTTGACAACTCTGGGCTCTACCTGAAACTCTCGCCATCTCTCCGCCCCATGGACGCGTCCATCATGCTCACGGGCCCTGTCCCCTACGAGTTCCTCATCCGCATCCCTCCCATCACCCATGCCCTTCTCCCCGCGCCTTGCCCTCCCTCCCTCCTCAGGTGCATTTCACCAATCCCAAGGGCCGCGCAGACCTCATCGACAACTCTGGCCTCTACCTGAAGCTGGCGCCATCTCTCCGCCCCATGGACGCGTCCATCATGCTCACGGGCCCTGTGTCCTACGAGTACCTCATCAAGATCCCCCCCGCCATGCCCTCGTGGACGCAAGTCAGCACGTGCCCGGGCGAGTGCACCTCTGCTGTCTTCCAGAACGAGAGTGTGAAGATCATTGGGTCGTTCCTGCATCTGCACACGCTGGGGCGACAGGTGAGGGATGGGCGGATGAGGCATGGCCGTGTGAACAGCATGGGACGTGTGGGGAGATCATTGGGTCGTTCCTGCACCTGCACACGCTGGGGCGACAGGTGAGAGATGAGGTGCCTTGCAGATCATTGCAGATCATTGCAGATCATTGCGTAATGTGAAGTTGCCTCAATCGTTGCTGCCTCATACAATAAATCCCTGTCACCCATGCCCTCATGATGCCCATTCCCCCATGTCCCCATGTCCCCATGTCTCCAAGCCCCCATTCCCCCATGTCCCCATGTCTCCATGCCCTTCCCATGTAACCATGCCCCATGCCCCCATGCCCCCATGCGGCCATGAGCAGTTATACACGGATGTGTTCAGAAAGGGCAGCAAAGTCGCCACCATCAGCCGTCAGGACTACTAGTGAGTTCCCTTTATCACCCTACCACCACTCTTGTTCACTAAGTTACCGCCCCCGTTTGAACCCCTTTACCCTTTTTTAACCCCCTTGTTCCTTCTTTCACTATTCCCCTTCACCCCATTCCCCTCACACCCAAACCATCGCAGCGACTTTGCATCGCAGCAGGTCTTTCCCTCCATGCCTGAGTTCGTTCTTTTCTCCATGACGAGCTTACCAGAGCCTTCCCTCCCATCCCCTCCTTGCTCCCTCCCTCCGTTCCTCCCTCCCTCCCTCCCTCCCGCCCTCCCCCTCACCCCTCACACCGCAACAGCGACTTTGCATCGCAGCAGACCATACCCTTCACGCCAGAGTTTGAGCTGCTGCCAGGGGACGAGCTGCGTACCTCCTGTGTGTGGGACTCCACTGACCGCACCAACGTACGTGTCCCCCCCCTCCCCCCCTTCCTCCCACAACATGCACGTTAGACCAACCAACCAGCATCTGTGCCTCTGGGCGTTAGATTACCATCTGCTGTTCCAGTCCCAGACAAAGGAGCTGCGCACCTCCTGTGTCTGGGACTCCACTGACCGCACCAACGTGATATCAATACCTCTGGTGTTTGGGATTCCTCCCCATCGACGGATAAGGGGATCGACGGATAAGGAGATTCCTCCCCATCGACGGATGAGGGGATTCCTCCCCTTCTCCGACGTACTTACCTCGCGCCTCACAGTGTCACTTCCACTCTATTGTTGACCGCCCCTCGTTTATTGTCACTTCCCCCTCGTTTATAAAAGACGCCTCTGTTGAGGCGCCTCAAAAACAGTTCCCCCTCGTTTACAAGAGACTCACTCCTCTGCTTGCTGTCCCTCTCTATCCGTTGCTGTGTGCAGGTGACGGTGGGGGGCCCATCCACGGAGGAGGAGATGTGCATAGACTATCTCATCTACTACCCCGCACGCCAGGGCCAAGGTAACGTTGCTTCCCAATGAAAAATGCATGTCAGTAGGGTGAGCATGTTGTCCTCTCCTCTCTCAATGGGAGGGCCATCCACGGAGGAGGAGATGTGCGTTGACTATCTCATCTACTACCCCGCACGCCAGGGCCAAGGTAACTGCATGGCAGGGCCAAGGTACTGCATGGCAGGGCCACTGCTTCTTTTTCCCATGCACTTTAGTATAGGACCCACCGGACCCACTGCTCCTTCTCTCCCTAGAGGCATCCACGGGCAGGGTGAAGGTAACTGCTTCTTCTCCCCTTTCTTCCCTCCCAATCAATGTACCAGAGATGGATTCATGCTACGGCTTGTGTGCGTTGTACGAGAACGACACTCTCAGCATGGACCCCAACAGCCCCACGCTGCGCTTACAACCAACCCACCCCGGTTCCTCTCCCCAATCCACTCCCACTTCCCGCCCCAACCACCCTCTTTCTCCCCTTCAAGGCCATTGATGGATTCGTGCTACAACTTCCGTGCGTCGCATGACAATGAAAAACTCTGGGCATGGACCCTACCAGCCCCACATTACACTTACACCCACCCCCTTCCCCCCTCCCCCACCACCCCCCTTATAACCAGAGATGGACGCGTGCTACGAATCCTGTGCGTCGTACAAGCTTTGAGTCGACTCAAAACTCGACTTATCACACATCTCTTCCCACCCCTTCCCCCCTTCCCCCCTTCCCCCCTTCCCCCCTTCCCCCCTTCCCCACCACCGCCCTTAAACCAGAGATGGACGCGTGCTACGACTTCTGTGCGTCGTACGACAACGAAACTCTCGCCATGAACCCCAACAGCCCCACGCTCTCCAAGTTCTACGTGTGTGGGCCCAACTTCATCCCCACGTACCAGCCCTGCAAGATCACATTTGGCGCCAACACACCCAAGAAAGTCGTCAACGGCTGCCCTGCTGAGTGAGTCGAGCCTAGTCCGCACTGCACCACTCCACACCATAGCCCAGCCCTGCCACACCATCTCAACATACGCTCACGAATCATTCCCACCTACCAGCCCTGCAGCATCACCTTCGCTTCCAACACACTCCTCGCACTCCTGAATGACTGCCCAGCTGTGTTATTGTGCACCGAACCGTTCCACACCGCTCTGCAAACCCCACCCGCACCTGCCAACGCACCACCTCCACCTGCTGCCCACTTTTGAGACGTCTCAAAGCTTGTCCCCTCCCCCACCCCTCCTCCTGTGCATACCATGGCAGGCAGGAACCATGCATCACTGGCAAACATTCCCGACACGTCTAGTTTTGAGGCGCCTCAAAACTAGGAACCATGCATCACTGACAGACATTCCCTCTGACACGTTCCATTTCTGAGGCGCCTTGAATCAAACTTCTCACACCCCTTTCCCTCAACCCTCAACAGGAACCACGCATCACTGGCACACATTCCCTCTGATACTATCTCTGCACCGCTCTCCACCACTGCACCACCTGCTCCACCTGCACCCGCTGCTGCCGTGTCTCCTCCTACTGCTGCTGCTTCATCACCCCCCAGCAACAGCACTGGCAAGGCAGCACAAGCATCAATCCGCAGTGGCAGTGCCGGTGCAGCGGTGGCTGTAGCTCTGCTGTACTCTGTGCTTGCCCTTGTGCTCTAAGATACACCGTCGCTGCTGGTGGTGCTGCGGCTGCTGCATTCCCGTGCAACACCAGGGGTGGCAAGGCAGCACAGACATCAACCCAACGGTTCACGAGGCAGTATGGTATGGTACCAGTTCAATGGTGGCTCAATCATTCAAAGGCTCATGAAAGATGTGTTTTATTATTTTATCCACGCTGTGAAAGCCCTTTATTTCGGTTTATGAAAAAAATCGAAACGTGGTTGGTAGCACAACAGATTAATGAGTTTGAATGCAACACATCTACTGATCAACCTCTTTGGAAGTTGGCATAGAACGCAGCTTCTAGAGGTGATACACTCTTCTTCACTGTACCAAGTGCTTTGTCGAAATGCCGCATCCCAACACAGGTTGCGCATATGTCCTCCTGAAAGGAGGGAAAGACACCGGGTTGAGTACGCCGTGCATATAAGCACGTAACACATCCATGAAAACAATGAGCATTTTAAGAGTAAAACACATACGCCGCATGAAATATACATGTAAGCACTGCCAGCTCATCCCCATCAACCACCAGCTCACCTCCAGCGCTGCTAGCTTGGCCTCTCGACAGATCGCGGTGATGTCAGCGCCCGTGTACCCCTCGCTCCTCACCGCCAGCTGGCAGCTGAGCTGGAGGGCATCCACGTCAGCATGCAGCGGCGTGCCACGCAGGCAGAGCGCAAATATCTTCTCCCGGGCGCCAAGGTCGGGCGGCGGGACGAACAGAAGGCGGTCGAAACGGCCGGGCCTCAGGAGGGCTCGATCTAACAGGTCTGGGCGGTTGGTAGCTGCAATCACTGTGACCTGAGTGGAAGGGGTGAGGGCTGGCAGGGAGCGCATGGGTTGCGGAGAGGCAGGGAGAGTGAGGGCCGAAGAGAGGGGGTGAATCAAAGTGCTTCAAAAGGGCCTGATCCAACAGGACTGGTCAGTTGGTTGCTGCAATCACTGTTACCTGCGTTGAGGGGGTGGGGGCTGGGAATAGGGAAAGCGAGGGCTGTAGAGTAGAGTGAGTGAAAGTGTCTCAAAAGGGCTAGATCTAATAGGTTAGATCAGCTGGTTGCTGCAATCACTGTGACTTTAGCGGAAGGGGCGAGGGCTGGGAGGGAGGCAGGGCATGGGGTGTGGTGGAATTGCAACAGATAATTATTCATGGCATGTCCAACAAAATGAAAACAAGATACCCACCATCCATCTCGAGCAGTAGCTGCGTCATCACACGGTCCCCCACGCCTCCCGACGCTCCTCCACCTGCTTTACTGCGTGCCACTGCCAGCCCATCTATCTCATCGAAGAACACGATCGCCGGAGCTGCCGCCTTGGCTCGGGAGAACAAGGTTCGGACGGCTCGTTCGGACTCGCCCACCCACTTGGAGAGCAGCTCGGGACCCTGCGGGAAATAAGAGGGGGGGGGGACTTGTATGATCGCATGTATTTTTTATGAGCCTCACACACGTGCCTTCCAGCCGTGCGATGAAGGAGGGATGGGGGTTGCACTGGGTAAGGAGAAGAAAGGAGAAAGGGTTGCACCGGGTAAGGAGAAAGGGTTGCACCGGGTAAGGAGAAAGGGTTGCACCGGGTAAGGAGAAAGGAGGAGGTGAGAGAGGGCAGGGAATGATGTGGCTTTTGAGGCGCCTCAAAGGGAGGTGAGAGAGGGCAGGGAATGACGTGGCGGCTGGGGCTAAGGGCAACAAACACTTCAGTTTCAACTGTAGACCCATGTTGACTCCGATTGACTTACGTTGACTTTCGTTGACTCACCTTGACTGCGAGAAAGTTGAGCCTAGCTTCTGTTGCCACTGCCCTGCAGGCATGGCAGCCACAGAATGCAAAGAGAGAGTGAGCGCCAGTGGAAAATGAAGGCTCCAGCCAGAGCAGAGACTTTTGAGACGTCTCAAAACCGCGTGTAAGTAGACGACTTCTGAGACGTCTCAAAACCGCGTGTAAGTAGACGACTTTTGAGACGTCTCAAAAGTCACCGCGTGTAAGTAGACGACTTC
Organism: Closterium sp. Yama58-4; assembly: GCA_947470075.1. Taxonomy (NCBI): domain Eukaryota; kingdom Viridiplantae; phylum Streptophyta; class Zygnematophyceae; order Desmidiales; family Closteriaceae; genus Closterium; species Closterium sp. Yama58-4. Next base: position 931,214 of record CANIUD010000196.1, read on the forward strand.
TGAGACGTCTCAAAACCGCGTGTAAGTAGACGACTTTTGAGACGTCTCAAAAGCCGCATGGCAGCCACAGCATGCAAAGAGAGAGAATGAGCGCCAGTGGAAAAGAAAGGCCGCAGCCAGAGCAGAGAGAACGAAAGACTAGAAACTCCACCATATTTCACAAGAACCTGCAAGCTGCATGCGAGTTAAGCAACATACTTAGCTAAGAGAGTCTTGCTGCACCCCGGGGGTCCGTAGAGCAGAAGTCCACGCGGGGGTGTGGCGCCAATGGCTCTCATCTCGTGTGCGCGCGTGTACGGCCACTCCACTGCTTCTTTCAGTCTTTGCTTGATGCCTTCCAGCCCTCCAATGTCACTCCACCGCACTGTTGGCACCTCCACTGCCACCTGTTGGGTGGGTAGGCGGCACGCACAGGCACAAAACAACCATGTCAGAAAGAGCGGCGCCAATGGCTCTCATCGCACGTGCGCCGTGTGTACGGTACGGCCACTCCACTGCCTCCTTCAGCGGCTGCTTTCTTCCCGCCTCCCCTCCAATGTCAGTCCACCGTACCAATGGCACCTCCAATGGCACCGTACCAATGGCACTGCTTCAGCTCCAGCTGGCACCTCCACTGCCACCTGGTGGGGAAACAGGGCACACATGCAAGGGAAGGGGGTTTCCATGCAACGGCTCTCATCTCATGTGCGCCGCGTGTACGGCCACTCCACTGCTTCTTTCAACCGTCCCTTCTACCCACGCCTTCTCTTCGACCCACATCCCGCCTGCCTACCACACGCACCTCTCGGAGAGCGCTGGGCCGGATGCGTCGCCGGGCCACTTCAAAGTCCTCCTCACACACTGCCAGCTGCACCGCACACGAGACTTCTGCACCGCGCGTAACCCCACTATCGGCAGAACAGCGCTGCTCTCTCTCCCTACCCTCCTCTCCACCCTCCTGTCTACCCTCCTCCTTGCCCTCCTCCTTGCCCTCCTCCTTGCCCTCCTCCTTGCCCTCCTTCCCTCGTCTCGCCCCTCCCTGCCTCTCTTTCTCCCCCACGCTTCGTCTCAGGGCTGCCACAGCAGCTTCGGAGCACAGCGCGCTGATGTCAGCGCCCACAAATCCATGCGTCGCTGAGCTGGCGATGACGTGGACGGCTTCGGGTGACAGCGCGTGCGCCATGCGGGACAGATGGGTGCTGAGGATTGCGAGGCGGTCGGAAGGAGTGGGGATGCCTGGAAGGAAGAACAGTGTGGTTCGGATGGGATTATCTTTGAAGCGCCTCAAAAATCACCTCATTGCAAATGAACACGGATTTGTTTGGTTGGGGAGACAACGGGCCATGTTGAATTCAACCTGCATTACCACTTTCGACCGCACTCTACACCTTCCTCTCACCACTCACCGATCTCCACGTCTCGGTCGAACCTCCCCGGTCGCCTGAGTGCTGGATCAATGGCATTCACCCGGTTGGTCGCCCCGATCACCACCACCCATTTACCCAACGTTACCGCCTTCCTTCCCTTCCTTCCCATCGCCTCATCCCCTCCTCCTCCTCCTCCTCCTCCTCCTCCTCCTCCTCCTCCTCCTCCTCCTCCTCCTCCTCCTCCTCCTCCTCCTCCTCCTCCTCCTCCTCCTCCTCCTCCTCCTCCTCCTCCTCTGCCTCTTCCACTTATTTCTCCTCGTCCCCCCCCTCTCTCTCCTGGACTTGAAGAGGACCCATCAAGGATGGTGAGGAGGGCGGCCACCATGCGGTGAGACAGATCCTCCGCATCCTGGGTCCTGGCAGGGGCTATGGCGTCCAACTCGTCTATAAACACCTGGGGAAGGGATGGTGCAGTGCGGTGAAGGGGGGTGAGGAGGGATGAGGAGGGGTGAGGAGGGGAGTACGGGTGAGGAGGGGAGTACGGGTGAGGAGGCGGCATCCAGGGTGGTGAAAAGGGCCGCCACCATGCAGTGAGCCAGGTACTCTGCATCCTGCTACCCCATGCCACACTGCATTTTGGCTGTCCCATACCATCACCCCATGCCACACTGCATTTTGGCTGTCCCATACCATCACCCCATACCACACTGCATTTTGGCTGTCCCATACCATCACCCCATACCACACTGCATTCTGGCTGTCCCATACCATCACCCCATACCACACTGCATTTTGGCTGTCCCATACCATCACCCCATACCACACTGCATTTTGGCTGTCCCATACCATCACCGCATACCACACTGCATTTTGGCTGTCCCATACCATCACCCCATACCACACTGCATTTTGGCTGTCCCATACCATCACCCCATACCACACTGCATTTTGGCTGTCCCATACCATCACCCCATACCACACTGCATTTTGGCTATCCCATACCATCACCCCATACCACACTGCATTTTGGCTGTCCCATACCATCACCCCATACCACACTGCATTTTGGCTGTCCCATACCATCACCCCATACCACACTGCATTTTGGCTGTCCCATACCATCACCCCATACCACACTGCATTTTGGCTGTCCCATACCATCACCGCATACCACACTGCATTTTGGCTGTCCCATACCATCACCCCATACCACACTGCATTTTGGCTGTCCCATACCATCACCCCATACCACACTGCATTTTGGCTGTCCCATACCATCACCCCATACCACACTGCATTTTGGCTGTCCCATACCATCACCGCATACCACACTGCATTTTGGCTGTCCCATACCATCACCCCATACCACACTGCATTTTGGCTGTCCCATACCATCACCCCATACCACACTGCATTTTGGCTGTCCCATACCATCACCGCATACCACACTGCATTTTGGCTGTCCCATACCATCACCCCATACCACACTGCATTTTGGCTGTCCCATACCATCACCCCATACCACACTGCACCACACCGCACCACTCACAATGGAGGGGGCAGCCTCTTGGGCGGCAGAGAACACCTCGTTAAGAGCCTCCTCGCTCTCCCCAAAGAACTCGCTCACGAGCTCCGGCCCATTGATGACAAACAACGCTGCCCCAGCCTCCGCCGCCACCGCCCGAGCCAGCGACGTCTTGCCCGTGCCGGGCGGCCCGTGCAATAATATCCCCCGCGGGGGCTTGATGCCGTACCTGGTGGTGACGATAGGCAGGGTGAAGCAGATGGAAAGAAGAGAGAACGGGGGGAGTGGGGTGTAGTTTTGAGGCGCCTCAAAACGAGAAATGGGTGAGTGGGGTGGAGTGAGAACCAGCGACGTCTTGCCCATGCCGGGCAGCCCGTGCAGCAGAATGCCACGTGGGGGCATGAGGCCATATCTGGTGGTGTAGGGTGGCCAAAGGTTAGTTTTGGAGTGGGTAATGCACAGAAGACCTAGTGCGGAAGACCAATCAAAAAGTGAATGTCTCCTTTTTCTTTGCACTGTAGACTCTCCAGACTCCAGGCACACAAAGCCCTGCGATACCCGCCGCCGACTTTTAGCATTCAGCGAGTGCTACCTGTGAAAGAGGTCCGGGCATCCCATACCTGTGGAAGAGGTCCGGGTGTCGGAGGGGCAGCAGCACGGCCTCCTTAAGCGCTCTCTTCTGATCCACCAACCCTCCCACCGACCCCAGCGTGATTCCCCTCAAGTCCCCCGCCACCCGCCTTGCCACCGCCGCTGCCCCTCCCCCCCTCCCCTCCCCTTCCTCCTCCACTTTTTCCTTCTCCTCCCCTTCCTTTGCCCCCCTCTCGCCTCCACTGCGGCTCTTACTCTCGCCTTCCTGCTCTCTCTCTCCTGCTCCGGGCATGGTTGCAGGGGCGAGGAGGAACGGGGGCAGAGGGACATGCGCAGTTGCTGTGCTTGCTGCTGCTGCTGCTGTTGCACCTGTTGCTGCACCTGCTGCTGCGCCTGCGCCCCTGTACGAAGATCGCGTGTCCTGTTGTGACACTGAAGGGGGAGGGGATATGGTGACAGTGGTCAGGGGACCCACTTGCACTGGCGTTGCTACCTCTGCTGCCACTGCTGTTGTTGTTGCTGGTGTGGTGTTATGGGAAACCTTTTGAGTTGACTCAAGAGTCACCTCTGCTGCCACTGCTGCTGCTGTTGCTGGTGCGGTGCCACGGGAAACCACAAAGCAGCAGTCCTGCCCGCACACAGGCACCACCACAATGTTTCCGGGCAGAAGCGTTCGGCCCAGCAGCCATCGGGCAGCAAAAACTTCCACGAGCCGGATGCCCTGAAGGCCTTTATTGCTCCTGCTGCTGCTGCTATTGGTCCCCTCGTTTCCTTCCGCCTGCCCAAGAATAGTTTTCACAGCTGCCCAGCGAGCCCTCTCCATCTCTTCTTCACTGATAAAGGGAGTTTTTATTGCGCTGCCCGGAGTGACAGCACTACCTGGAGTCGACACTTTTTTCACACTGCCTGGCGTTCTAGGCTCAAGTCGCCGTGCAAGATTAGAAGGGGTACTGGAAGAAGGGGAAGGGGAAGGGGAAGGGGAAGAAGAGGAGGTTGGAAAGGGGCAGGAAGAAGAAGTGGAGACGGGACGTTGGGAGGTGCGAGGGGGTGTACAGGGCACTGGAGAGGTGAGAGAAGGTGCTGCTGCTCCTCCTCCTCTGACTGGTGTTCTTTGCAATGCGTCCGCTGCTTCCCCTCCTTCTCCCTCCCCGCCTGCTGCTGCTGACCTGTCCCCATCAGCACCAGCACTGCAAGCCAATGGCTCCAGCCACGTCAGCGCCAGCTGTCCGCACGGAATTGGCTGCATGACTGCCTGTTCACCATGCACTTGTGGCAAATTAGGACCCAGATTCTGTTGCCGCCCGGCCTTGAGAGTGAAGACAAAAAGGCGGGTGCTTTCCTCCGGGCGGCCTAGGCTGTCCGCTAGCTGCCAAGAGAGGCGGCAGCAGGATTTGGGAATCTTAGGCGCCGGCCAGACAGTAGCCAACGCGTAGTACAGTCCCGGTAATTGGGCGGCAATCGCCGGCCAATCAGGATGCTGCGTCCAATCGGGCGTTGCAAGGTGTAGAGCCTCCTGTGCCAGCTGGAGGGGCGGGATTGGCTGCGCGGTTTGGGGATCACTGCACACCACCTGATTGGTGGGTTACGAAAAACGGGGGGAAGAGGAACAGAGCGAGTAGTGACAGTGAGAGTGGAGCTGAGGGAGGGGGAATGGGGTGGTGGGGGGGGGGGGAAAGAGTGGAAGGGAGGGGGAAGGGGGGGGGGGGGGGGGGGGAGGGAGGGGTGGGTGGGTGGTTGGGAAAAGAGGGGATGGAGAGAACACGGGAAACGGATCACGGTAGAAGATTCAGAGGTACATACCAAAGCCGCACATAAGCCCCAAACCCTGGACCCTGAATCCGAGGCTCAATATTCCGTTTGTTCTTGAAATCACTGGTACTTATGCGGCCAGATCCGACGAGTCTACCGATTGAGACAGGATTTTCTTAATGGGCCTTACCGCGACCATGTCTCCCGCGGCCACGTCATCAGCCGTCATCCCTGAAGGGTGGAGCCATATCTGGGCGGCCGCTGACGTGTCTCGCGCTGCCACGTCATCTATTGCGGATATTTTCACGTCCAGTCGCTTTCCGCCGAACAAGTCGTCGAAGCACGCGGGCATTTGGGCGCTCGACGAGGATTCGGCGCGGGACGCGGAAGGGGAGCTAGCAGCATCGCGGGAAGTGTGAGGGGACTGCGCTGGCGAGGGCGATTCAGTGGCCTTCTTGCCCTTCCCTTTCGACTTGCCTCCCATTTTCCCTCAAACTTCTGTTTCGCTACAGACGCGTGCGACGGGAAACGCGTGCAGGAAAGCTGCTCGGAATTAGGGACAGTGGGGTTGGTGGGGGATTTGGTCACATACGTAGTTGAGGCCCTGTTCGATAGCAGGGTGAACGAGAAGAAGAAAACTTGGAAACGGTGGGGAGAATTGGGCGGGAATCTACGTGGCACTCCTTGCGACGAGTCCGAGTTCCCGCTAGCGCGAACGATCCCACTGCGATGTCTCGGATTTCCCGCCTTCGCGGGATTACAAGGCGGGAAGTTCAACAATGGTTCCAGACGCCGAAGCGCGCCCTAACAGTGACTCTCGCCCAATGATTACATCCTCGTCACAGCTCCTCTCGGGCAAAACGCCGCTCTGTTACCACACCAATGCCATTTCTACTTTTCGGTGAAGGAGCAACGGTTTCTGTCGGTTGGGGTATTGAGGGATATCTTAGGTAAAATAACAGTCTAAACCAGTGGCATGCCCACTCCTTGGGACACAGCTCACTCGATTTGGAACCGCTCTGTAAAACACTATATATTTTTCAGAGGGAATATTTTGATTGCGATACTTTTTCTGACGCTGACCATGGTTCCGCCAGGGCCCGGGTCAGAAAAAAAACACAGAATGTTTCCACACCAATTGGCCGTTGATGTGGTGTTTCCGAACACCTCGGCCGTTAGACCTGCAGAAAGAAGCCGGCAGGCAGTCGGCTTCAATCATTACGCTGCCGGCGGTGCCGAACGAGCACCGTTTGTCTTTATGCTCCCACCGTTGTGCTTGGACAATGGTTGGGGGCTTTTTGCCGAATTGCTATCGAATCCCACACTGAAATGTACATAAACTCTCCAATCGAGTTTCTACAACCGGGTCGCAAATGGAAGGACCATACTAGACCAATTTCCGACGCTGACGTGAAAGCCAATCAAAGTTCTTGCCGAGTTTGTTGGGGCTTCCCCAAACCAGGTCGGGGAAGAAATTTGTTCCTTTCCTGACCGCACTTCAGGTTTTTTGTGAGCTTGCTTGGGTACGTTTCGGTTCGGTTAGGTGCCCGACGACCCAAAGGCCCACTGGTGGCTTTGACGCTGGTGAGATATTCCACAGGTGCTACAGCGCACAAGGCTGGGTTTCTGAAATCTACCGAGCCAGCCCATGAATTCAATTTTCCAAAGCTGGTTTGCTTCGTTCCCTTTTCCGCGGCGAGTGAAACCTTGCTTGGGCACCCCGATGTGTCATGGGAAGTCCCGAACCAGCCGATTCCGAACCATTATATACGGCTCGATGTGGGGCGTACCGCCGATTGACCACCGCCTAGCCTACGCCAAGCCCGGGCCGAACAAAGAAGAATATGGTGGCACGCCTTCTCCTGCCACCAGGCGCGAAAACCACATGCTCTTCCCCCTCTCCCCGCGCCCTCCTCCGACTGCGGAAGAATCTGCTCAGCTCCTTTTCAGTTTCCGCGATTTGCGGTCCGTAGCAGCCTCTTATTCCGTTCGCCGCACCTCAGGCAGATGCTTCGGTGGCTCCTCACGGGCATGCTTTAAGGTCTTCTTTGTGGCGAAGTTATGTAACCGGACCGGCAAGCTGACACGAAAGTAGACCTAGCATGAACTGCAGTCACCAGTTTCGGTAGTCGCGGTTCCCGTATATTGCGTAGCGCAGCCTAAGGTCTAGTGTTACTCTGGGCTTGAGCCCGCTAAGACTCTACATTCCCTCGTTTGTTTCTTCCTCTAACCAGCATTTCTTACGCCACGTCAACCGTCAATATGGCAATCGCGGCGTCGAATGTCACAAGCGCGAGTAATATCACCAGCAGCCCCGCTCCCCCTCCGCAGTTTCCGCCTCCCCCTCCTCTTCCCCCTCCCCCGCCTTCCCCCGACAATGCGACGTCGCCCGCGACCATCGCGTACGAATCCGTCATCTCTCTGCGACAGCTCAACATCGCAGTCGTCGCCGTTCTCATCCTGCTCGTCATCCTCGTTTTAATCCTCTCCTTTGTAAAGGCGCGTGCCACGTGGCAGCACCAGAGAGCCGCCACGCAGGACCCCGATCCGCAGACCCTGCAGCCAGTGGGGAACCGCGGATTGCTTATGGACGGCCGGAATCTGCGCTCCGGCGTTCCAGACCACATAATTAAGACGCTCGGAAAGTCTTTTACGTACGTCGAGCCGGGGGATGACCTTGAAGCCGGCGGGACCAGCGCCCTTGGCGGGGATGGGGGAGGGGGAGCGGGGGAACGCGGGGAGGGCGGAGGCGGAGTGGGGGAAGGCGGAGCGCTGGGGGCGAGCGGGAGAAGCAGCAGCAGAAGGTCGGCTGCGGCGGAAGCGGCGGGCGGAGAGAGTGATGGGAACGGCGCGGGGGGGAGAGCGGGGCGGGAGGAGGGGGACGATGAGCGGGAGTGCATTGTGTGCCTGGGGGAGTACAAGACTGGTGACGTCATCAGACAACTGCACGCGTGCAATCACCAGTTCCACCAGGTATGTGTATGAGATAAGGAGAGAGGAGGAGAGAGGAGGAGAGAGAAAGTGAGAGAGGCTGGGAGAGAAAGAGAGAGAGGCGGGGAAAGAAGGAGGTAGGAGAGGGAACGCAAAAGAATGAGACGAGAAGGGAGAAGGAAAAGGGGGAGAGGGAGAGAAGAAGAGGCTTGATGTGACTTTGAGGAGAGCGGAGGAGCCCTTTCAGGTGGCTCAAAAGTCAATGGGGGCTGATGTGATCTGCAGAGAAAAAGATGCGTACAAACGCAATGGGATGGGAGAGGGGGAAGATGAGAGGGAAAGGAAGTAAGGTACGGTGGAGCGTTGGGGTGGAGAGGGTAGAGGTGGAAGAAGGGAGAAGAATAAGAAAGGAGAGAGAGTGGGTGGGAGGGGGGTGGGTGGTTGTTTTGCTCCAGTTCTAGCATCTTTCAGATGACTGGACTGCAGTAAAGCATGCATGCTGAAAATTCGCCCATCACCCGCCCGCATCGCTAACCATAAGGCTGCGCCACGCCTCCAACATCACTTTGCACATGCCATACTTACCCCCTTCTATGCTTCAGTGACTTATCCCTCTCACTCGCCTCACCTTTCCTCCCCTCCTTTGTCGCCTGTCCTCAGGACTGCATTGACGCGTGGCTCAAGACCAACTCCTCCTGTCCTCTCTGCCGAACCTCCCTCATTCCAAGCCGCCTGCTGGGGAACAACCAAGGCAATCTCAGCGACATTCCAGAACAGCAGGGGTTGCATGGAAGCGTGGTAAGTAGTGGCCAGGGTGGTGTTTTGTTGGAGCCTGTAGGAATGACGCCATCCGGTTCAGCAATGCCCCTTCTGCCTCCTGAGGGTCCTAGCCGCCTGGCTTATATCACCATCCCCCCTCCGCCGTCTGCCGCTGTTCAGTTGACCCAAGTGGGTGAAGCTGCGCCGGGCGCATCGGCGTCGTACCAAGTGCGTGTTGCAGGGTCTATGTTACCTACGTCAACGTTGTGAGTGCTGATAGTAGTAGCTAGCTTCTCCTATCTAGCAAGCTAGCAACCAATGTGTTTTATATTAATGTATTGAAGTAATAACGTTTAATTCTATGAATGGTGTAATCCTCATTGTGCTAGATCCTTTGGTAACGTGTTTTGCTAGATCCTGGGCTAAAGAAATTTCCAACCACCATGTTGCATCTCGCTAGGTCAATCCAACCTCCAAAACATTCACCCGCCATCCCTGTTGACCCGCCTCATCACTCATGTGCCTCTCTTCCACACCTTCCCTCAGTGCTGCATGATTAGTATAAAGAAAAGCTATTTCTCGCACAGGGAGCGAGAACAATTTTAGCATTGTCTCTGCCTACAGGAGCTGGATAATTTTCGACTACGCGGCCACAGCGGAGGAAGCCGAAACGCACGAATGTTTTGACCCATGCCCCGTCGCCTTCTCGTAGCGCCTCTGGCAGAACTTGCTTCACTCCCTTCCTACCCGAACGCGTGCCATAGCACGTCCAGATCCGTAAGAGCTCGGACGCTGAGTGGATCTCGCGGTAATCTATTCCGGCTCTATACGCGGTATTTGTTCGCACTGTTAGCGCTCCTGCTCGTCGCGTTCTGCGCGGCCACTCTGCCACCACATGCTCGTGATCGCATTCGCGCGCGCCCAGTTTTGATCCCGCGAGCAGCGCCCACCGGCACTCTAGAGCCGCCTCAGGACGCGCGACCAACGAGTAAGCCGGTTCCGTCGCCTGCGCCAGTCGCGACGCGGGCACTGACGAAAGACCGTCAGACGGTTTCGAATAGCATCGCCTTTGCCAGCAACGGTGACAGTAGCAGCAATAGCAGCGGCGTCAACGTCAGCAGCGGAGCCGATGACGGTAGTGGCAGCCGCAGTAGTAGCGGCAGAAGCAGCAGAAGCATCAGCAGCAGCAGTGTTACCGGCAGTTACGATTACTCAAACAACAGCAGCAGTCCGCACAACGGCCAGTGCAAGCCGCGCTACGACAGGCCGTTGACCCGCCTCGTCCCCCGCTCCGCGCATCTTCCTGACGAGTGCGCGTTTGCGCTCCCCGTGCCGCTCCACCAATGCGCGCTCGGCTACAGCGAAGCCGTCCAGGGCGGCTACGGCCGGGCGGAGTACGTTGTCTCGTCCGACGACGACAGCATGACGCAGGGCACGCTGCGGTGGGGTTTAGTGCGGTACCGAGCGGTTGGAGTATATGTGCGGTTTAGCCAGAACATGGAGATCAGGTTAAGGGGGCCGCTTCGGCTCGGGTCGCACGTGACATTGGATGGGCGAGGCGCGAGAGTGCGAATCGCCGGCGGCGCGGTGGTGATTCGAGGGTCCAGGAGTGTCATCATCCATAACTTGCAATGTGAGTTGCTGCTGCTCCTATTTTCCTCAGCCATTTCTTCCCCATCAACCCCGGTCGTGAACAGGCTCAGCACTCGCAACTAAAGCGGTTTCCAGTGCTTCCCGTTTTGCAACTGCGCCCGCGCATTGCCTACTTTTCTGCTAGATAAAGCTGTCAGGTAGATCTGAACAGCGCTAAAATGCTTCCGTTTGATCACCCCCTCAGACTCTCTCATCTGCACTATCCATCCGTCAGCCAGACTCCCCAATATAAGTTTCTCCTTTCCACACACGCCCCTCACTCTTTCCTCCTCTTCTTTCCCTCTCTTCTCCCCCCCTCCACCCCTCTGTCGCCTTCCCCACCTCCCTCCTCCCCCTTACTCGTTCTTCCTTACAGTTGCAGTCGTTCCCCGGTCGCTGTCCGCACCTCAAAATCTGGTCTCCATCCGAGCGTCCCACGACATCTGGATCGACCACTGTACACTCCAATCCTCGCCACGTGCCCTCATCTCCCTCTCCCGCTTCTCCACTAACATCACCATCTCCAATAGTCACCTCCGTAACGGCGGCGACGCTATGGTTACCGTCACGCCCCTCCTCCCGCCTCCCCTTCCACCACCTACACTCCGCCGTCCTGTCCATGCCACGATTTTCCGAAACTTTTTTGACGGGCCGGGCAGCCCTGATGTTTTATGTGCAGGGGCAATGTGCCACGTGGCAAATAATCTCTTTGCTGGTTGGCTGTTTGGGTGCCTGGCTGCTAAGGACCCTGCTCCTGGATGGGTTAAAGAGGCAACTACAGGTGGTAACAGCAGCTACACAAGCACCGGTTACAACGGAAGTGACTATACCGAAGGTGATTATGAAGCTGCATATACGACTACAGGAGGAGCTACGGCTGTGGGTACAGCTGCAGAGGAGGGTACAACCGTGACTACAGCAGCTTCTGGTGGGAGAAAGGGTAGAGGTTATGGGCTGACAGTCATCCGCTCACAATCCAACATCTTCCTCCCTGGGGTGGGGCTGCAAGCTACAGTAGCAGATTGGAGCGACTCTAATTCCAAAATATTTTCGAACAGGGATCTATTGATGAATGGAGCTTATATGGGGAAGACACGGCAGATGGGACGGGACGGGGGAGAGACAGCAGCCTCGGTGGTGCGGGGGAGAAAGGAACCTTTTGTTCCTTATGCGCTACCTCTGAAACCAGTGACGTTGAGTCTCGCATGGTATATCAAAGGTAACTCTGGTGTAAAATCTTTGAATTAGACTTCATTGATAATCCAACACTGTTTGGTTATTTTCATAGGCTTGGCTGGATGTTACATGGGGATCTAGTCAATATCTCACCACAAACCAGCTTATCATTTAAAGCTTCGCCTGGAACTCAACTTATCACGTTACTTTTTTGAGTCGTTACGTTTTTGCGTATATCAGGATTAACTGTAAGGTGGTTCTGGGTGTGAGTGAAGTGTGTGTATTCCCGCGTTGCGATCCTTCCGACGAAATTTCAGGATCACCACCACCAATCTTCCCTGAAAGAATTCCTTCCATTCCCCAGTTTCCGCCAGATGAGGTACGCGGCGCTATCGTCCACCATTTGGAAGCGGGTCTGTGCGACGGATTTGATGGTTACCCTTGTTGTGTCGCAGTCTTCTTCGCATGCTTCCCGTCGCCGCCATTTTGCTCCAACCCCCCAGCTGTTTGCCACAACCGCCTTCCGCCTTCCGCCTTCCGTCTTGACTCCGCCCCACCCCTGCTCCGCGCAGCTCAGCTCAGCTGCTCGGATGCCCAGGTTGAATTGTCCAGGTATTTTAGGCCTCTAGTCATTTCTCTTCTCCATACCATCCTGGTTTTCTCTACTCAACCCGCTTCCTTGACTGCCCCTGAACTTCCCGTCTGCTCGCTCGCTCGCTCCCTCGCCATGGCTCGCGGAGCTCGTGTTCTTCTCGTCACGCTTCTGTCGCTCATTCTCGTCGCGCAGCACGTCGCTGCTCTTAGGCCGGGTGCGTCAAATATGATTTCGAATGCCGTTTCGTGAATGCTTCATTGTTGGTTTTTCCTTTTGCCAGGTGGATAAGTAAACTCATCGTGGACCCTTCAATGGACGAATGCTGCTTCCACTCAAACCCTGGCCAGAATTTCATGGCTCTTAGAATTTATCTCCCCTTTTCCGAAATGTTCTCGAGTCGACTTCCCGTCAATGATTCATCTCTCATCGTTGTGTCGCTCGCATTTTTCTCCTTCCGTTTCAGTTCCGGCTTCGAAGGACGATGACAGCGAGAAGGACGGAAGCAAGGACAGGAGCAAGGACGGCAGCAAGAGCAGCGACGGGAGCAAGGACGGCAGCAAGAGCAGCGACGGAAGCAAGGACGACGGAAGCAGCAGTGGTGACGACAGCAACTCCAAGTACAAGCGCTTGGTTGTCGTGCTCTACGAGGACATTAGCGTCAACACCAACATTACAGCCGTGAGTTGCGCGCCACCGCCGCTCTTTGAAGCGAGCACTACGAGTCCGAGTCGGACTGCCGCATCCGATGCGTTTTCTCGTCTGCTATTTTTCTGAGTCTCGTCTTTTGTCTCTCTCTTTTCTGAACCTCATCATTATGTGAGCAGGGCGGATCTGGCGGCACGGGGTCGACGCTTATGTACAGCACGCCTCTCTACAAGACCAAGGACCTTACGGGCAAGGTATCGGATGTTCCATACTAGGCTGTCTCCAGATCGTGGGAAATCGGAACGAGCGTGTCTCTGCATAATGCTATGCTTTCCGGCAATACTCTTTCAAGGAACGTGCCGCCCGCTTCGGTTCTTTCTTTTTTCTCGCCCCTGTCCTTTTTTTTTTTCTTTTTTCTTTTTTTTTCTCTTTTTTTTTTCAACTTTTTCTTGTCAGGTTGGTCAGCACTACCTCACGGCGGTAGCCTTGTGGAATGACATGGTCATGCTCTCCTGCAGCCTCAACTTCCCCAATGGACTTGTTACCGTCTCAGGTGGGCTGTCCTAAATGTTATTTGTCGCATTGTGTTGTCATCGTCGCATCCATCTTGATGTTACTAAAATTTCACTGGATCTCATATTGCTAGCGGGCGCCGAAGGCTGACAGGCCGCTGTAGTTTTTGCAACAGCTGACCGAAACTCGAGATCAATAGTTTTTTCTTGTTCCGCCGTGTTCTTTCAGGAGCTTTCAAGTGGACGGAGAACGTGGGGAGGGTTGCCGTGACTGGAGCCACGGGCGCCTACATTGGGTACTCGGGTACGGCGTTCCTTTACGGTTTGGACGGCACAGTGAAGTCCAGCAAGAAGCACCGGCTCGTGCTGAAAGCATTCAAGGCCACGTCTTAAAGCTCGCAGCCAAAATTGCGGATCGCGCAGGGCAAGCTTACTAAGCTCAAATATGTTTCAGAGTCACTCTCGTGTCGGGAGAGCAAGGAGCTGGATGGTTCATCGCTCCATGCTCACCTAGCGTTTCTTGTTTGCGCAACATAGAATGAATGGGCGCGATTACCGCAGCGTGGTTGTGTGTTGTCCTGTGGGTGTGTGCTGGGCTGTGGTGTGGGGGAGTAGTGTCTGAAGGGTTTGTCTCACCGTTGTGGGAAATAAATTCCAATACCTCAAGTGAGTGCCTAATTCCAAGGCAAATCGTGTGCTAGGTTGACAAAACTACAAGAACGCGAACCTCTCAGTAACGAATCCAGGAATGATCGAGAAGAGGTGGCGCGTGCTGTGGGAGGAAGGGGGGGGGGGGGGGGATGTTGGGTTGGGGTTGGGGAGGAAGGACCTGCGGCACCGCGCTCGTGTCCCCTCCCCTCCCCTCCCCCTCCCTTGCAGAACGCCATGCGATGCGAGCGTGTGAGTCGTGTCGTGTCGTGTGGCAAGACGGCGGCGCAACGCGTGGGGAACAGAAGTAGCACCTAAAAATGGTCAAGAACTGTTCAAAAACGGCGGACGAAATGCTACGCTGGCGGATCGCGCTTGGGAGCGCAGTTCGTCGGCTCCACCATGGGGGCTACCCATAGATTCCATTGATAGGGGCCGCGAACGAGAAGTAAACCTTCACTCGAGCGTTCGCGTTGCTAACCAATCGTATTGGTGCTGTTCGCCAGCACCAATATAACTGAAAACGACGGGATAACAACGGGATCAGGAAGGTGGGTCTCGCCTTCCTGATCCCGTCAGTTAGAGTTCGTTAACCTCCGTCAGCTTGGTCAGCCCGTGAAAAATGTGCCGAGCCTCACCAACCGTCCAAACCAATTAACAAAGTGGGCGTCTGGCGAACGCCCACTTTTGTACATCGACTTTTACGTTTCGACGGCATATGGAAGCGGGGACGAAACTTCCTCCCCAGGCAAAACACCATCCCCTTGCAATGCCATCGTCATGCTGCGTTTTTCGAAGCACAGCGGTGGCACAGCGGACGCATTGCTGTGCAGGGGAACCCTCGAACAAGCCTTCATTTTGACACAGGGGGGTTCGGAAAACCCTAAAGGTGTTTATGGAGTGTGAGTTGTGTCTGGAACTGAGCGCGGGGTGGGGGGAGTTGTGTTTGAGCGGGGTGCGTTTTATTTGCGTTTTTTACCCACGTTGAGCATTTTTTGGTCAGCGGGCAGCAGGTGGGTCAGTGATGTGCAAATTTCGCGCCATTGGGGGGAAGGTGGGGATGGACCTTCCCGACGCGGTTGTGAATTTCGCCTTTTGGGCGCGCGTAGTTTCTCGGGCGGCATTTCGCCCAAACCTCGGAGGAGGGTTCCACCCCCGTTTCCATATGCGGTCACGATGCTGATGCCGTCGTTTTCAATTTAAAAAACGATGTGCTGGCGAACAGCACCATTGTCTCGCACAATTCGTACGATAACCAAACCAATCATGCCCTCCATTCGCACGACGACGCATGTTACAAAGGCCAGCACACATGATGCTGGGAATGGTCCTCGTTTGTACCACGCGACACGAAATGATAGTGCAAAAGGGTAAGGACTGAATTGCAGGCTACGTAACACAAAATATGCATCACATTCCTACCCTTAATTAAAGCGCTTTGAAAGGTACACTACATCTTCTAGCTAATATTGATTGTCTTTCCGACAGACTCCAACGTGAAACCTTCCAGCCTGTAGAGCACCTCGTTTCTCTGCACAAGCACACCAAATCAACATTTTCTCAGAGTGGGCATCGGTGCATGTGATGCATGAGAGCAATGCGTGCAATTGGACCGGAGTGCCTACACTGTGTACCTTGAGAAACGGAATGGGGGAACCACTCGGGTAGGACACCAGCGCAGAAGCAGCAGCACCCAGCGCCACCCCACCCTCCACAACATCTGTAGCAGTGCTGCCAGAAGCGGCTTTAGCCCCATCAGAGCCAACCCCTCTTGAGGCCAACAGCAGGCCATCAGAGGTGGCATCAGCACGCAGAGTTGCTGCTGCTGACGAGAATGTTTCCACCAATGGCAGCCCTCCAAATGATGCTGCCGCCCATGTGCTACGTGGCATAGTGGCAACAGTCAGGTCAGGATCGGTCGGAGTGGGAGCATCAGCACCTAGAGGCACAGCAATTGCTAATAATTTATCCTGCCCGGCGGACTCTGGAGGGCTGATGAGCATGAGGGGGCCCTCGAGAATAGTTTTTCTCTGGCTGTTGGCTCCTTGGAAGTACCTGCAATGGAAAGAAAGGAAGGACAAAGTGAGAAAGTCTGGCTTGTAACTGCCCAGAGTTCGTATCAGCTCAAATTGTTGCAACAAGGGGAGGTGGAGGAGGAAGCAGCTGGTGAAAACTGGAATGATATGGATCATATGGATGGGATCAAAGAAGAGGCATGGTTCAGTAATCATTGCACCCCAAAGCACACAGGGTACCACGCCATGCCTCGGCCAGTGATTCCTTCTTTTTAGACTCAAGGTCACACAGGATGCTGTGTCGAGCCAAGACCTATGGGTACAAAGCTCACCGCGTACTACCTTTTTAGCTTCTCTACTTGTGGATTGGAAGGAGCGCCAGGAGCAGACGGCCAGATGTCAGACGCTGATTGGATGGGCGAGCTGAGCTGAACGACTTGGAAGGCAGGGTACTCCCGCACCTGGAGGAGAAGAGAGGGGCGGTTGGGGGTGGGAAAAATCGGCGCGCAGTGAGGTAGAGAGACCCCAAAGAGGATTGGTGAGAGAACGTGGAGCATATGGGGAAAAGAGGTGAGGGGAGAATAAGGGACGCGGAATGATGATACCAGCCATGACCCACCTCGTAGCTTGCTCGCCTGAGTAGCACATCAAGCGGCGGGGAGTTGAGCTGGGCGGGCGGCGAGTAGAGCGTCATCATCTGCTTCACCAGGTTGCGCAGGCCCAAGGAAAAGCATTCGCCGCACTCAACCGGGAGACACACAAACCCGACCATGACCCACCTCATAGCTCGCCCTTCGCAGCAGCACATCAAACGGCGGGGAGTTGAGCTGGGCGGGCGGCGAGTAAACCGTCATCATCTGCTTCACAAAATCCCGGAGGCCCTCCTGGGAGAAATAGCCGTTGTCCTGAATGGAGTCCCACACGTCCCTGTGGCTGATGAATTGCTGGGACAGCGGATCGATGCCGTAGATTGAGAGGCCTGTGAAGACCACCTCCGGGCGCCACGGCAGCAGCCAGAAGTACATCTTCATTGTCCATCGCGTCGTAATTTCTGCTGGGCCGGACTGGATGGGTGGGAGGCACGTGAGGATGCAAGGGAGAAACTTTCTTGTTTGAAACTGTAAGCAGCACTGATGAAGGCCTAGCGGGGTTCTTTGCAGCTACTCCATGATGAACCTTGATCCTCGGGAGGCACGTGAGGATGCAAGTGAGAAGACGATGAGAAAGCGAGACGGGGACGGGGAACGGGAGGAGGTGCCACGGCAGCAGCCAGAAATACATCTTCATCGTGCATCGCGTTGTGGTTTCTGCAGGGCCGGACTGGAAGGGGTGAGAGGCACGTGATAGAGGGAGAATGCGTGAGAAGGGAGAAGGCATGAATCAGGGAGGGGAGGGAGGTGGGGCGGATGGGGAAATCGGGATCACATTGGGAGCGTCCAGACAGATTAGAAAACGCTGGGAAGGGAGGGATGGTGGTCACCAATTTCGAGGTCCATACTTCGGATGACTGCCGTTTAAATGGTTACGTTGTGTGGCAATTGCTTGCTACGTGTACTTCGGTAAGCGTGATCTCACAAGGCAATTTTCATGCACCTTTAGAACCATGACCGCTGCTAATCTGCTGTCATACCCAATCGTAACTGTCCAGTATTAAATTAGACTTTTCGGGGTAAGGATATGCGGTGCGTACCTGATACGTGTCTTGGAGAATGAAGACCGGGTGGAATAGGTACCGCAGCATCTGGATATTAAAGAGGTATCCCGCCAGAGTGTCGTAGCGCGTTATGGGGTCCTCAAACTCCACCTTATCCGCAAAGCGCGCCGAGCTCATGCCCTGAAGAAACAGTGGAAGAAAGCAAACAATTGCTTTAGTAAAGCAAGTCATAGTGGCAAATGATTTGTCCCGGCCCGGGCAACAGCAACCTACGCCGGTAAAAACACTGCAATGTTCGCAATTAGTGGTCCAGTGATAGTCATGGTAGTAGTTGAGGTTATGTCAAAGTCACTTACCCCTTCCACGAACAGCTTCGGCAGCTCGTGTTGAAAAAGGCGATAAGGTCGGCGATCACATGAGAAGCACCACTGATATCGGAGTCACGTGTGAGAATTCCCAACGGTCATGTCACTCACCCCTACCACGAACAGCTTCGGCAGCTCTTATTGACGAAAGGCGATAAGATCCGCGATTACATGAGAAGTATCACTTATATCGAAGTCACATGTGAGAATTCTCAACGGTTATGTAACTCACCCCTTCCACGAACAGCTTCGGCAGCTCTTGTTGAAGAAAGGCGATAAGATCCGCGATCACAGCTGGCGGCACCGCGGCTTCCGCTACCTCTGCCACGTCAGTCTTGCTGGATGCGGTCCCTGCTGTACTCCCCGCAGCGCGAGTGATGCTTCGGCGATACTTCCTACTAGACTGGCATGTCACGGGATTGACAGCTTTAGGTTGCTGAGCGAAGAGCTCAGCACGTATGACGCCGGCGGTGGCGGTTTGTGGCTGTCTGGATTGAGGAAACACGGCATTCTGTTGGGGATTAGAGCTGAAAGTGACGAGTCTTTCTGACGATTCGAATGCTAAAGGACTCGATTGGAAATGGAGGAGAGCTCGAGTGGCCATAGCCGCAGCGCCTACGAATCCAAATGACCGACAGAAGCAACTTCTGGAGAACGCAACGAGAAGGCAAACTCGCGGCAACAGTCTGATATTACTAACGCCTGAAGCTTGCAAAAACGAAGAAATTCACGATATATTTTCCCCTCAGTCACAGAACAGACTTGACAGTCTTCTCTTCGTTATTATGGCGTTGTGAATTTGGTTTTCCAGGTGATCGAAGAAATCCGGCCTGGTCTGGTTCGTGTGTGGCGTATTCCTAGCTTCGGGTCATCCGGTGTTTGTGTCATCCGAAAATTGAGGTAGCCAAGTGAAAAGCCCGCGGTTCGTAATTCGATTTTTTCTTTTGGATACCGCAAATTTCAAATGACATGAAGCCGGGATGATCCGAAGCCAGGAATACGCCCTAAGGAGGTGAAATAGGTCTGGTGTTGTGCCACGTGGGCGATACTTGACGTCACGTCCTAGTCGATTTTCCCTGGGGCTTTGGTGGCTCCACGGGGCTCAGGTACAAGTTGTGGCTGAGAGAATGGCACGTCGGAGTACGAGTTTGATGTTGTTCCAGGCGAGAGATCAGCGTGGTTACAAACTGTATGCGAAATGCCGTTTCGTTGGACTGCTCAGGCGGGAGAAAAGTGCGCTACGCAGGTTGCTGACACCAACAAACGATTTCGCGAGCAGCACTGCGGATGCAGATCCGAACCGGCCGTATCCCAAAAATCCCTGAACGGGCGGACTACACTGCATGTGGCGGGTAACCACCAATCGCGCGTCTGCGGTACCCCATTTCTTCGACTGTTTTGTTTGCGAATCTGGGTCTACGTGGACAAGAATGATGCAGTCGACCAATACATTGGAATCCGTGGAGAGCCGTAATCTAACACGCATTACCAATTTGAATCGTACAATACCATATCACCGTCATTTGTGTTTCGCCATGACTGGCTGAAGCTACAGATTACAAAATGCACTTGAAAGGAGCTGGTTCGAATTAGGCTGGGAAACTAGACGTTTTATTCGCATATGGTGTGGTGTCTCGTAAATCCTCATAACTCAGTGTGAGCATACTCGCTTCGATTGAGAGGTGATCTCTGTAGGTCGACTTCGCACAAAACGGTCGAGATGGCACTCACTCTTCGTCGACGCGCCGCACCGGAGGGCTTCTTTGATTCCAGTCCACGTGGCGAGGAGCACGCCGCTTCTAAGATCTCCAATTCGGCTCCCTGGAGGTGCTTCGAAGCGCTTTCGGGGATCCGATCTCGTTCCCCCTCCGCGCGCCACTCTTCCGCCAATTCCGTGCGCCATCTCCGCGCGACGTTGCTCCCCGCGAACTATTCTGAGCCTCCCCACGAGTTGCTGCTCCCCGCGCACCAAGAAGATCCCGCCACGTGGCAACGCGAGCTGCTCTCGGCGATCGGCGCACCCGCATCTGCGCAGGTGTTTTCCGCGCGGATCTGCCCGCGTCTGGTGGTGTTCTGGGCGATTGCGCCCAGCAGCGCGGAGATCAACGAGCGCGCGGGACGGCTCGCGCGGATCTCCCATATTTACGGAGACGCTCTAGCAGTAGAGTGTGACTCAAACGACAGCGCCTTTAACGAATGTGACAATAGTGAGACTGCTCAATGCAAGCACATTGCCGCCGCCTCCCCCGCCGCCGCCACCGCCTCTGCTTCCACCAGGGCAAAAATCTCCCCTCCATGTCCTCCTGCCTCGCCCTCTTCCCCTCCTCTCCCCCATTCCCCACAGACTCCTCTCCCCTCCGCCTCTTCCTGTCGTCGTTCCGCATCCCTCCCCTCTCTAACACATCCCCTTCCGCCCGCCCTTCCGCTGCTTCCCCACCGCGATGCTTTACATTCTCGCGTGCCCGGCCACTCGGGTCCCATTCTCCCCCGTCTCGCTCGCTCCGAACCCCCCTCGCCCCCCTTGCTCGAGCCGCCTTTGATGCCATCCACACTTGACCATGCCCTCCCTTCCTCTCTCGACACGTGTGAGGAGTTATCCGCACCTAACTTGCCCTCACCACCATCGCTTGAAACGCCTCTCACGCCGTCTACACCCAATCCCCCGCCACCCCCGGCGTTGTGCCTGGCCTCTCTCCTCCCGTACGACGTCACCGAGCGAATCTTCCTCGCCCTTTCCTTCGCTGACCTCATCAGCTGCGCCGCTGTCTGCAAGGCGTGGCGCTGCCACGTCAGCAGCAACCAGGTGAGTGCGGCGTGACTTATTAGGAAATTTTCCTCATCACTTATCGCTGCTTTCCGTGCATGCTTCTTATAACGAATCTCTGCTCTGCCGTCTGTTGCAGCACATCCTCCTGAATGTGACTATTACGAGGCCCAGAGTCACCTTCTCCAGTCCCGGTTCGTCCGCCAACAGGACAAGAGCAAACGGCCCCTCGGGAATACCGCCAGCAGCAGCAACAACGGCAACAGCAGCACAATCACGGTCACCGCCTGTTTCACCCGGAGCCATGACCATGCAAACCACGTCTCCACAGGATGCGTCCACTCAGGAGAATCACAACGGCCAGACAAACCACTATGAACCGAATGCCCAGCAATTTCAACCCATACTCACCCATGTGCGCTTACCCCCTCTGCCGGTTCGCCAGTCCCACCATCAAGAACCGTTCACCCTCTCCCCTCTCCGCTCACCACTCGCCTCTCCTACAGTCACCCCTCGTAACAGTCACCTCTCTGGAGTCTCTATTCGAGTCTCCCCCGCCCCCTGCCCACTCCCCCCGTTGCTTGTCGTCCGGGCAGCAGAAGCAGGGAACCTGGACGCGTGTGTGATTATGGGTAGCGTGATGGAAGCGAGGGGCGAGCAGCAGAGGGCGTTGGAATGGTACAGAAAAGCAGCGAGAATGGGGCACCAGGGGAGCCAGTACCGAATAGGCGAGGCGTACTATAGAGGGGATGGAGACTGGCCGAGAGACGAGGAGGAGGCGCTAGCGTGGCTGCTGCGTGCTGCTCGGAATGGCCAGGCGGATCCCAAACTCGGTGCTGCTGCTGCTGTGAGTTTCCAGATCTACTCTGAACGTGTACGCTAGTGCAGTGCTGTCGATTTGCTCTGCTCTGTGCTGCTGTTGCTGGGGTACGTGTACCTGGACGTGTACACGTACGTGTTGGGGTACGTGTACCTGGACGTGTACACGTACGTGTTGGGGTACGTGTACCTGAACGTGTACACGTACGTGTTGGGGTACGTGCACCTGGGCGTGTACACGTACATGCTGGGGTACGTGCACCTGGACGGGGAGGGCACTCCTCCGCGTTCTGTGGCTATCATCCGCTCTCTCTACCTTAGACTGAAACTGATTTGTTCACCTCCTTTTTCCCCAATGGCAGCTGCTGCTGGGGTACATGTATCTGGATGGGGAGGGCACGTGCACACTGTGGGTGTTCTATACCACCTGTCAAAACCGACCTGTACTCCTCTGTTGACCCCCCTGCAGCTGCTGCTGGGGTACATGTATCTGGATGGGGAGGGCACGGGGAAGCCAAGCATTGAAGAGGCCGTCCGATGGTATGCTTGCCATGGCATGTGTTAGTTGCATAAGTGCATGCACGCATGGATGTTGTGGCATGGGTGATGTGGAGTGTGCATGCATCCGTGCAGTGGATGTGTGCAGCATGTGTGCAGTGGCATGGGTGCAGTGGCATGTATGCATGGTGGATGGTGGATGGATGCAGTGGCATGCATGTGTGCAACTCATTTTGGCGTACCTGGACGTATCAGCATTGCAGGACGCCAACCATCTGGTGTGATGGGGGGGGGCTGCATGTCTGTTGCATGTCTTTTGCATGTCTGTTGCATGTCTGTTGCATGTCTGTTGCATGTCTGTTGCATGTCTGTTGCATGTCTCTGTTCTGAACGAAGTCCAGCTTGCCGACTAAACCACTTGTAGTCTCTTTATCACATGCTCGGGTTCCCTGTGTGTCAGGTTCAAGATGGCGCGAGACTTGGGGTGCAAGGAAGCAGAAGTCACACTTGGATGGATGTGGAACACAGGCCAGTACTGATGGGGCAGTGCTGATGGCAATCTTTTAGTCAATTTGAAAATGGGTTCAAGATGGCGCATAGCTTCAGGAGCACAAGTGCCTGTTGGATGGATGTGGAACACAGGGCAGTGCTGATGGGGAGGGGCTGATGGAGCAGTGCTGATGGATGGGGGTAGATTTGATGGGCCAGACCCGATGGCTAGGAGCTGAGTAGGAAGTACAATTATTGCATGTTTAACCGCCACTGTTTACACGAAAAGGGAGCGATCCAGCATCGAAGCTGGTTGTAACGAGTAGTGATAGTGTGTTCAATGGGCCTGTTATTCTCCATCACACAATCTGCAGGCAGTCTGTAAGTCAGCCAGGGTAAATCCACTCCGATAGGAAAAAAATTGCCTTGATCGGTACAGTACCGTACCTTCTTGACTTGAAAATCACAATATTCGTACCGGTATAAACTTTCTCTTTCAACTGGACAGAGGCCAAGCTGAAAGACAGCCGCCGACGGATGATGAAGATGCTGTTGGTACAGGCGAGCTGGACAGATCACACGCACATCAGTCCTCCATATTCGCCCATTGCGAAAAAAGGAAAGACACCTAGGTTGTCTCACGGGGGAAGCCTCCTGACTAGCCTTCCCCTTCCTCCCCTTCCAACAATCCCAATGGCCCATCCTCCATATCCTGCCACGTGTCACAATCAGCTGCTTCCTGCCTGCCTTGGCGCCGAGCTGCCAGCTCAGCAGGATCTTCCGGGCAGCGATTGCGAGGGCCTCTTCTCAGTGGCCGGGCAGCCACTGAAAACTTCGCACCTTCCCGCTCCCGCTCAGGGTACTGGGCCCACACTGAATTGGGGAGGGGATGCAAGAAGAAAACGTATGGTAGTCATACCATACGGTTTGATCGCAAATTTGTCGCACAGACATCGATGAAAGTTGCCTGGAGAAAGCAGGACGGGAAGTTGACACTATGAAAAGCTGAATCAGGGGGTGCATGGTGGGGTGCATAATGAACTGAACAACAGCGATCTTGTCACGAAGTATAACATGCAAGTTCTGAGGCATGCCAACACCCGCTTACCTGCAAAGTGGTGCAGGACGATGGAGGCTGCGACAATGACGTTGAGGGACGCAGTCCCGGGGCCGTGCTGTGGAATGTAGACAAACGAGTCACACACAGCTAGCTCCGAGGAGGAGAGTCCTGTGCCCTGGTGGAAGGAGGGTGAGGGACTTTTGAGTCGACTCAAAAGCAGTCTCGGGGCCGTGCTGTGGAATGTAGACACACGAGTCACACACTGCTAGCTCCGTGGGGGAGAGCCCCGTGCCCTGGTGGGAGGGGTGAGAAACAAGAAGACTTTTAAAGTGCCTTTTGAGTCCACCAAAAAATCGGCTCTGCTGCGGGACGTAGACAAACGAGTCACACACCGCTAGCTCTGAGGGGAGAGACCTGTGCCCTGGCGGGAGGGTTGACGGCCCAAGGAGATAATGGAAGACGAGGAGTCAAAAATAGACTTTTGAGTCGACTCAAAAGTCAACTCCCTGGTGGGAGGGTTGACGGCCCAAGGAGATAATGGAAGATGAGGAGTCAAAAATAGGAGCTGGGACAACAGAATGAGAGAAAATGTGTGGCCTGGATCACGAGGGGGAATTTGAGTCGCTTTTGAGAATTCTCAGAAGCGAATCACGAGGGGGAATCATGCAAGAGAGGTGGCGAATGTGCGCAGCTATGGGGGGGAAGAATTGATACCTCGTTTCCAAGGAGAAAAGCAGTGTTGCCAGTGAATGGGTGTGACTGTATGGGGCGCGCATTGTCCACTATCTCCACTCCGCATATGCTGCACTCCCTCTCCTACTGCCCACACACAATGTGCATGCATGGCGTGGTATGACATGGGATGGCATGGGATGCCATGGGATGGGTAGACATGGGTGTGACATGGCATGAGATGGGATGGGTAGTCGCACAGCATTACATGGCATGACATGGAATGGTATTTTTGAGAATTCTCAAAAATACCCTTCAGCAACATGGAATGTTATGTGTAAACATGGTGAACCAAAAGGTGATCTGTCAACACGTCGAAGTTAGTGTGGTATGTGCATGAATCTTCCATGATATGGCACGCCAACGGTACGACATTGCAGAGACAATGACATGCCGCTGATTCAACAACGGCATGGCATCACCATGGCAATGGCATGCATGTCAGGCATGCCGCGGACTAGAACTGTGGAATGAATACCAACATGGCATGACAAGACTATATACCAACATCAAAGTAAGCAGGCGTTACTGGGAATCCTAATGACAACCACTGCGCATGACAAGAAGGTACAGTAAAATCCAACATGCGCTATGACAAAAATGATTCAGTTGAACCAACCTGGAGGTAAGACTTGGCGTCTGTGAGAGTATTAAAATGCTTCAGCGAGACGTGATCTGCGGCTCCATGGCTTCC
Source organism: Closterium sp. Yama58-4 (assembly GCA_947470075.1). Lineage (NCBI taxonomy): Eukaryota > Viridiplantae > Streptophyta > Zygnematophyceae > Desmidiales > Closteriaceae > Closterium > Closterium sp. Yama58-4. The sequence goes on from CANIUD010000196.1 coordinate 956,413, forward strand.
GAACGCGCTGAAATCCCTCCGACCCACCACCAGGATCTGATGCACGCTGAACGCCGTGGCACTATGGAATGTGATTATAGGAGAAGAGAGGAGGAGTGGAGAGAAAGAGAGGAGAGAAAGAGAGGATGTGGTAAAGAGAGAGGGGAGAGACGGGAGCGGAGATTTATATGCACATCTGGTGAAAAGATACTACGTCAGACACCGAAAGCTGGTACGGGAGAGATCACGACTTGATTGTATATCCCGTACCTGCGAAGGAGCATGCCAATGTTATGTCGCTTCGCCACGTTATGCACGATCACGTAACACTCTGGCAACTCGCTAGGCGAAGCGGAAGACCCGACTCTACGCCCGTCTGACAACGTGGCCTCGAACGTCCCTGACGTTTCTCTAGACTTGACGGAACCATCTTCACTCGCGATACAGGCTTGAGGGTCGCTCACGACGGGTTCTGAACTGGCCTCCATGGTTCCTAGATCCTAAGTGTCTGCATGCAAAGCTTACTAAAGTAAGTCTAACCTTTCAGGGGTTGACAGAACTAGACTGCATATCTCAGGCTAGAAACTGCTGCTGAAGGATCAGGAAATACGCGTTATCAACACTTCGTCTAAGACAAACAAGATCAAGAACGAACCGTAAATGCATTCAACAACCTTGCAAAGCTACACAGCAGGGAAAAATTTAGCAAAGAAGTTGAGAGCTTCCGGGAGGTGTGACAAGGTTTTCTAAACGGTTTCTTTAGAATCTTGAGTGGTTGAGTGGTGCTTAGCGAAAACAACCATCAGAATTTTTCTGTTCGAAGAAGGCTCATCAGAATTTTTTATCTCATAAGAATTGGTCCAATCCCACCATCAAGAGCACTCCAGTTCCCGCCAATTTTTCGACGCTGAGCGTCCCTCCTGTTGCCCTGCCGATCCGCATAACGTCCGTCGCGAGCTATTCATAACCACCGAATTTTGTTGATCTGCTCTCGTTTGTAGCCACATCGATATGGCGGATCACCCCGAGGACGAGGAGTTGGAATTAACATACGAAGTCGAAGATGACGGAGACGCGTTGAAAGTAGGAGAAGGAGAAGCTCATAACGAGGACGAAGAGGGGAAGCGTAGTGCTGGCGACGGAGCCGCCGGAAGCGGTGGTAACGGCGGTGGCGAATCCGGCAGCGGTGGCGGCAGCGGAGGTGATGGCGGAGAACGAGGAGGTCACGGGGGAGGAGATGGGGCGATCGCGCACAACGCGCAATCGGGAGGTAACGCGCAGGAGACGGCGGGGCAAGGGGGAAGCGGAGGCGGAAGTCTAGGCGCTGACGGCCAACCACAAGGAGGCGGAAATTCCGCCCAAGCGCATCGTCCCGCGCAGGGCATGGCGGGGCAAGGGGCAAGCGGAGGCGGAAATTCCGGCGCGCAGCTGCAACAGCACGGCGGAGGAATGGGCGGAAATGCTGGGCAGATGGCGCAAGGGGAAGGACAGGGAGGTGGAGGGTTTCAGGGCCAAGGGGCAATGGGGGGAATGGGGCAAGGCGGGATGGGGCAAGGCGGGATGGGGCAGGGCGGAATGGGGCCTGGCGGAGGGGGAATGGGGGCAATGGGCGGAGGAATGGGTGGGGGGGGGGTTGGACCAGGTGGAATGGGACCAGGCGGAATGGGGCAGGGGGGAGGCGGAATGGGGCAGGGGGGAATGGGACTGGGTCCTGGCGGGGGAGGAGGCGGCGGCGGAGGAGGCATGGGCGGAGGCGGAGGCGGAGGTGGAGGTGGAGGCGGAGGCGGAGGGGGAGGGGGAGGGGGGTTTGAGGGGTTGGCAGTGTTTGTGGGGGATCTGCACTGGTGGACGACAGACGCGGACATAGAGGCGGGGGCGTCAGAATTTGGCAAAGTGGTGGGAGTAAAGTTCTTTGAAGAAAAAGCTACCGGGCGATCTAAAGGGTATTGTCAGGTACGTGCCATGGAAAACTTTTGAGACGTCTCAAAAGGTACGTGCCATGGAAAAGGCATGAGGGGTTGGCAGTGTTTGTGGGGGACCTCCACTGGTGGACGACAGATGCGGATATAGAGGCGGGAGCGTCAGAAATTGGGAAAGTTGTGGGGATGAAGTACTTTGAAGAGAAGGCCACTGGGCGGTTCAAAGGATACTGTCAGGTACGTGCCGCGCTTTGAGCCGACTCAAACGTCAGAGTTTGGTAAGGTGGTGGGGGTGAAGCTCTTTGAAGAGAAGGCCACTGGGCGATCCAAAGGGTCCTGCCAGGTGTGTGCCATGGAGATTAAAGCCATGCAAAGTGTGTATCTATACATACATAGTGTATCGTACCTTGCATTCCCTTTCAGTTCTGATCTTTGCTCTCTCTTGTCTCTTCACTGGCCTCCTCCTTTCTGGTTTCTTTTGTGTGTTTCTTCCGCCGAACCCTGCTTGTCGCTCCTCCCTCTCAGGTTGATTTCGCCGATGCAGCAGCGGCGCGTGCTTGTAAAGAGAACATGGCAGGGCGGCTTTTTAATGGCCGTCCCTGTATAGTCACACCCGCCACCCCCCAAACCCTAAGGCACCTTGCTATGGCTTCCGCCCAACCTGGGCCCCACATGGGGCCCATGGGGGGAGGTCCGGGGGGAATGGGGGGAGGAATGGGCGGAATGGGGGGAGGCATGGGCGGAGGCATGGGGGGGATGGGCGGGCCGGGGGGGATGGGAGGAATGGGGCCTATGGGTGGGGGGAGAGGAGGTGGGGGTGGAGGCATGGGGAACTTTCCTGGAAGAGGTGGGGGTCCGATGGGGGGGCCGATGGGAATGGGGGGAATGGGGCCAGGTATGGGGGGTATGGGGGCAGGGATGGGTGGAGGAATGGGGGGAGGAATGGGGGGAGGAATGGGAGGGATGGGAGGGGGGATGGGAGGGGGGATGGGTGGAGGGATGGGGGGAGGTATGGGGGGAGGTATGGTGGGTTCTATGGGTGGTATGGGCATGGGAGGGGGCCCAATGGGTGGGGGAGGGCCAATGGGGGGAGGAATGGGAGGAGGCATGGCAGGAGGCATGGGGGGAGGCATGGGGGGAAGCATGGGGGGAGGCATGGGGGGAGGCATGGGCGGAGCGGGCCCTATGGGGGGAGGTTCTGGGCCAGGCAGAGGCTTTGGGCGCGGGGGGATGATGCCTGGGCGAGGCATGGGGATGGGGGGAAGAGGGGGAGTCGATGGGGGAAGGGGGGGAAGAGGAGGGGCAGGCGGGGACTGGGGTGGAGGGATGGGGGTAGGAGGGGGTATGGGAAGGGGGGGAGGGGGAAGGGGAGCTGGTACAGGGGGAATGCCCTTCCCCGGAGGACCCCCTATGGGGGGAGGTGGGGGGTTTGACCCCTCAATTGGCCCAGGGGGAATGGGGGCAGGAGGGGGGACTGTGGCAGGGGGAGGGGGTGGAGGGGGAAGGGGGTTTGCTGGTCCGCCAGGGGGAGGGGGAGGCTTCCCCAGGGGAGGCCCTGGGTTCAACCAAATGGGTCCAGGGGGAGGGATGGGGGGGAACATGGGGGGAAACATGGGAGGAAACATGGGGGGAGGGATGGGGGGAGGCATGGGGGGCGGGTTTCCAAACATGGGCAGTGGTTTGCCTGGTGTTGCTCCCCACATCAACCCAGCCTTCTTTGGAAGAGGAGGGGGAGGGGGAGGAGGGCAGATGGGAGGAGGCGGAGGGGGGATGGGCAGTGCAGATGGTAACATGGGTGGGTGGGAAGGGGGAGGAGGAATGGGAGGAGGGGGAGGAGGGTCATGGGGCGGTGGAGGAGGTGGGGGAGGAGGGGAGGCAGGCAAGGGTGGTGGTGGTGCCGCTGCTGGTGGTGGTCTGAACAGTGCTACAGGAAGTGGGGAGTATTTTGAAGGGGAGGGAGGAGGGAGCTCCCATAGAGGAGGGGGCGGGAAAAGAGGAGAGAATGCGGAGGAAGGGAATGAATGAACATGAGGCGGGATTAGAATGGGCATGCAGGTTGGTGTATGGGTGGGTTTATTGAACTGACATCATCAACCTGAAGAAATTTGTAATGGGCATTGCTTCTCGTAGGTTCTCAATTCATCTGTCTGTTTTAAGTGCTTAATTACAGGATAATCTATCTTCATTGACACTTGAATTATGAGCAAGCTAGTACATGACGTTGAGAGCTAGGCGGTCGGTAGGGGAGGCTAGTATAGCACTTGACAAAATGCGTGGCTAGAGCTGAGCCATATTAAGTGCACCTTGTGGGAGGCACTATGGGATCGCTTGTTAAAAACCAAGAAATTGCATAAATGGTTAAATGACAGGGAAAGTGACACGCCGGTCATCTAGCTCCCGCCTCCTGCCTTGCCGGTTTCCTGGTGGAGTCTTCTAGTTGGCTGCCGATGTGAAACGGGGACTGCGCGCTCAGTGCTGCTGTGCGAGCATACCGCCGAACATCGTCTCTCTGTGCACCGTTCACTCCTCCATTGGACCCCACTACCCTGCCAGGACGAGCTGCAGGCTGGCCTGCTCCAGCTGCAAGTTTGTGTGTGAAGGCGGGCATGAGGGAAGTGGGAGGGGTGGAGGAAAACAGGGGTTGAAGTGGGTGGTGGAGGTTGGAAAGGGTATGACAGAGATTGGTGGGTGAAATGGTGAAAAAGATTTAGTGGGATTGGTAGGGTTAAGTAGGGAGGGTGATGAACATCGAAGATTGGGGAGAGTGGTTAACATTGAAAAGTGGGGAGGGGGAATGACATGACTGGGGGGGAGGGGGAATGACGTAACTGGAGGGGAGGGGGAATGACATGACTGGAGGGGAGGGGGAATGACATGACTGGAGGGGAGGGGGAATGACATGACTGGAGGGAAGGGGGAATGACATGGCTGGGGAGGGGGAAACACATGACTGGGAAAGGGGGAATGACATAACTGGAGGAAGGGGATGACATGACTGGGGAAGGCGAATGACATGACTGGGGAAGGGGAATGACATGATTGGGGAAGGGGAATGACATGATTCGGGAAGGGGAATGACATGATTGGGGAAGGGGAATGACATGATTGGGGAAGGGGAATGACATGACTGGGGAAGGGGAATGACATGCGTGGCATTGCAGAGTGGGGATGGCATTGAAGTATGGGGAGCGGAATAGCATTGAAGAATGATGACGTGGAATGGCGTTGAAAAGTGGAGACGGGGAGTAATATTGAAGAGTGGGAACCGGGAAGGCATTGAAGAGTGAGGTGGAAAGACACTGATGAGCAGGGAGGGGGAAAGGTGCTGAATATAGGCAGGGTGGAAGACATTTGGAAAAGTGAAAGGGGGGATGCCTGGGAAATGGGGACATGGGGAGGGTGGACGAGATCGTGAAAATGAAAGTGGAGGTGGGTCCGTTGGATGGTTGGAATTGGGGCATGGGAAGGGAAGGTATGTGCATGATCACAGGCACAAGTCTTTTACTAATCGCTGGAAACAGGTGGTTGATGCGTACCCTTGTATCCTGATTGCGCCCATGCCCTTTGCTGCCTGGCAGCTCTTCGTCTTCTCTCCTCTTCCAACTGAGCCTCATCCCGTGGTTCATTCCTCTCACCAGCAACCCGTTCCCTGATCATACAATCAAGAACTTCCAAAAGTCAGCTCTGAAAAATAACCCTTGAAACTCAGCGCAATGTGAGCTATGATAAGATGTGTACCTTGGGAGGGAGGCATGCTGGCGCTCCAGCGATGGTGCGTCACCCGCCTTGCCATAATGCTCTTCTAGGGTGTGGAACTGACGGCGGAACTGGTCCACAGCACTGCAAGGCCCCACGCAACAATAACAGAGCAGCATTTTGAGTTCACACTCACCGGGAAATACATCATGGGCCACTCTAGCCCACATAAGTGCCATAGGTAGTCGTTCGAACCTCACGCTAACATTCTCTTCATGGAAATGAAGTCATATCTTTGTTCAAATTCTCCAGTGTCTACCCATTGAAGATTATCAAATTATCCCAGTGAAAACGCGTACCTTCAGTTCAGCATTCGGGTTGACAAATTCCCACACTAGCCCCTTCCCATGCAACACACCATAGCAATCATACCTTGGATACAAAAAGTTCCCAGGGTCCGTCCCGTTGAGGAAGTCCTTCAGCATCTGAGGATGATACTCCAGAATCTGCAATCAGGTATAAGGGATTATTAAATGAAGCCCTGTGTTACGGTAAGCACAGAAAGCTGGATTGGTTGGAATAATATTTCAAGCTTTACCTCGCGGTAGATGAGCTCTCTGACATCGTCCATGTTCAATCTTCGCCTCTCGAACTCAAATTCCACCTTGGTAATGGGTTGAGCCGCAGGTTCTCTTTCGACCTTAGCCAGGCCCTTGAAATAAGGGTCGGCAAGAGCCTGCAAGATGTGAGCTCTCGTTTAGTTGAATTCGCATGATTGAAAATGCTATAAATGCTTTTAACGGCCAACAAGAATGTACCTCCTCTGCCGTCGGCCTGTGTGCGGGGTCAAATGCGAGCATCTTCTCCATCAGCTTCACGGCAAGCGGGTCCGCGTTCGGGCACTTTGCCGACAATGGCATTGGTTGCTTTTTCCGCATGCTCCCAAGGTATCTCCGCGCCTTCTCGTTCCGAACCTGGCAGAGGAAAACGCGAGGTATTCAGACAATGCTACGAAATGTGCAGGAAAACGTTTCCAGAAACCAGCTTCATCTGTCACCTTGGCGATCGACTCTGGTGAAGGCGTTCCCAGAAGGTCGGTCATGAGCTCGAGTTGGTGGACCACATTTTTCCCGGGAAACAACGGTTTCCCAGTCAGAAGCTCGGCGAAGATGCACCCTATGCTCCAGATGTCGATAGCGGGAGTGTACTGTTATCAGACGCGAAAACACCGTCAGCGGATGTAAACTAGGATACGAAATAGGAATGAACCAGCGGAAAGACGGATACCTTGGAGAAGAAAGAGCCACACAGTTCAGGCGCTCTGTACCATCTCGTGGCCACGTAATCCTGAAAGGTGGACCGACACATGCACGAATTAGCCCAGCCTGAAGTAAACGGCTGATGTTGGAAACGAGCTGCTGAAATCCCCATGGGAACCCTCTAGAGAGCACATCGACAAGGAAACTAAAGAACGAGGGACACAGCAAGTGCCATACCGTCCAGAAAATGGCCGTTGGCGCATCGCTGAAAGCAACTCTAGCCAAGCCAAAGTCGCAAATCTTTAGTTTACAGTCAGCGTTCGCCAGGATGTTCTTCGGCTTCAAATCTCGGTGGAACACGTTGGCTGAAAAGGAAAGAAGACGCGAATTCAGAAGTCGAACCTTACTATAGCAACATTTGTGAAAGAGTCGTTTAGCATAAACGCGCAGTACCTGTGTGAATGTACTTCAGAGCTCTCAGCAGCTGATAGAGGAAGAACTGGAAGTGCTCAGGTGTAAGGTCATCGTTTGCCTTAATTACTTGATGAAGGTCAGATTCCATCAGCTCGAAAACGACATAGATGTCCTTGAAATCTCGCCGTGACGGAGGAAGCATGATGTGCTTGATCTCCACTATATCAGGGTGACGGAGCAACCTAAGGAGCTTGATTTCGCGAAGAATCCTCGTGGCGTCTGACACGTGCTCGAATATGTCATTAATCTTCTTAATCGCGACCTTTTCCCCTGTGTGTGTATCTATCGCTGAACAAACGATACCATAGCTGCCTCGGCCTATTACTTCTAAAAGGCGATACTTGCTAGCTTCTCCGTACTCGGTAAAAAACTCCCGCTCGTCCATTTTCTGAATGTGATTGGATTATTCGTGAAGTCTTCGAAGAGATTCGCGCTAACAAAACGAGGCGGTCAGTCGTCAGGCAAGTTGGACTAATCAACCATACGGCCTAAACTCCCACAACATAAGTCTTCAGAATTCACCGAAGGAATTCAGATCTCGCGAACCAGCAGGCAATCCCTACGTAACGAGCGGCGGTTTGCAGGGGATATCACCTCCCAGGAGGAACGTTTAGGCAGCAATAACTAAATCGTACTTGCTAAGGCCAAAGCGCTCACACTGAACGTTGGGAAGCTCCTCCCTGCTTCATCTGCCAGACGGCTAGAAATTCCTGTGCGGCAAGGAGGGGAGGGGATGAACTTGCCATCACCCTCTCCTCGTCCCCCTGCTGACCATACTTCTCGGCCCCAACAACAGAAGCTGGAGCCTGGGGAGGAAAAGCATACAAGCCCTGTGCGATATTGGGATTTCCCCCTCATCGCCCAACCTAGCCTTGACCCACCTTTTCGCTACGCTTCGCCGCACAACGTTCAAAAGAATCTACGCCGTCCAGGAAAATCGGGAAATTGATATTGTTCCTTGGATGCACTCTCTTCCCAACGGAAAGTTGGGTGTGGTGCGGGATGACCACCAGCGGCAAGCCCGTGGTTTGGAGGGCCGTGTTAAGTGAGTATGGCAACTGCCTCCTGAGGCCACGATGCCTATACGCGGCGGTGGGAGGTTTCCCGCGCAGGCAGGGTGAAGGCTCGGCTCCGAAAGGCGACGTACCTGCGGGCCGAACCTAAATTGTTGGTGACTTTTTTGGCTCGTGAACTCAAATCGGCCAGGTCGAGGGCCAAGCGCAACGGTTCGGCCAACTAGACGAAATCCGAACAAGGCAGACACGTGTCGACAAATGTCAGACAGCCACATAAAACTGGTCCTGCTTTAGCAAATCACTCGATATACGCAGCACACAAAAGTCATTAACTCGTTAGTATCTAGATTTCGGAACATACTAAAGAACAAAATGTTCTTTCTTCCTTTTTTTCTCTGGCATGTTATCGAGGCTCGCAATCACCGGGATAGGAGACTAAAAACCAGTCAGGTTGCATCATCAAGCCATTGTCGTCACTCCAATATTCGTACGAACTAGTACACACTGATTCTATGGCCTCCTTCTCTACGCCTTTAGCTACTGTGCAGCCTTGTTCTCACACCTCTCGCCTACATAGTTCTGGTTCGTATGCAACTCCCAGTCTAATCAGAACGTCGTTGTCATTGTGCCCTCGAAACCACCGTAGCTGCCGTTTAACAGATTCGATCGCGAGGGTACGAAAAAAACTCGCGACGACAGAATGCTTTCCATCATCCCGAAGTCATCATCTCGCCGTACACCCTTCTCGCTCGTCGACCATCTTATATCGTAAAACTTCTAGATCATTAGAATTATCTCCGAGCTGGAAATTCTTTAGCGTCACGTGTCACGACAACAGCAGAAGCAGAAGCAGCAGCAGCAGCAGCAGAAGCAGCAGCAGCAACAGCGGCAGCGAGAGTACAGTGGATCCAAAGGCCGTTCCACCTCAATCAAATCCGCTGATTCAGGCCAGACGAGCCAAACCAGGACCCTTTCCTGGTGAAGAGGTGCCATTCCTGAAAGGCTATGTAACTTCGTAGGCACAGACGATTTGATCCTTTAAAACGTTATCTGGCCTCCTTGTGTTAGCTATAGCGTGCTACAGTCCTACTCCGCCCCTCGTTCCCTTGCTCGCCTTTGACTCATCTTGTTGCTGCTTCTCAGGAGATCGGAGCAGAGAGAGGGGAGGGATTTGCCACTTTCCGGCCCAAAGGAGCTCTGCAATTGGACGTGGTGAGCTGTAATTGGAGCATGTTTAATATTTTTTTTCCAACCATTTCTAACCCACTGCTTCGAAATTCGTATCCATCCAGGTTACCACACTACCTGACTCTCAAACAAGTTTTTCTTCTTCTTTTTTGTCGACTCTGTCAGGATTTCCTCAACGATCGCATGAGGAAGAGGGGGGTGGACAGGATACGCCTTGCCATGCGACCAGACGAGGCATTTGGGCTCGTGTACTCCTGGGACAATGTCATTGTAAGTAATCAAGTTGACTCAAACATCGGCATTCGGACTTGTATACTCATGGGACAATGCCATTGTATGTTTCTGACTTGACTTGATATTGGCCTTGAAACTCGTGTTGACATTGTGGATGTGATTTCTGAGGCGCTTCAAGAATCGTCTGAGCTTTTGAACTCGTGTATCCCCCAAGTCACTGCATGTGAATTTGATGGTGCATTGAGATTTCTGACTACAAATTGCTCATGTCTGGGAGCAATTATACGGTCTCATATGTTGATAATCTCCCTCAGAATGTGTGTGTGTGTGTGTGTGTGTGTGTGTGTGTGTGTGTGTGTGTGTGTGTGTGTGATTTTTTTTTTTTTTTTTTGTCTATGTGTATGTATCACGTGTGGTCAGGCCAACACTCGTGATCTGAGATTTGAGGCTTGGAAGCAGCTGGCAGAGGAAGTAGGTGAGCCAACGGCTAAGGTCAAGACACAGAGGCATCACTGTGCCACTGCCTTTCCCACTGCCTTCCCACTGCCTTTCCCCACGACCTGTTCCCACTCCCTGTCATGCAATCTATTTCAATGCTACTGACCTGTTGTGTCTTTATTGCCTGATTCAGACATTCTCTTTCTTGCACTGACCGTTCACTTGTTGCACCCTCATCTCTCGCTCCCTCCCTCTCTCTCTCTCTCTCCTCCCATTCACTCACAGGGAAGCCTCTGCCCGACTCTCCCTCCGCACTTCGCCAGCTTTCAACCGCCTCCCCCGCCCACTGCATCAAATCCGTGCGCCCTTCCATCCAACTCTGCCGACCCCTCCCACCTACTCTCTCTCTCTCTTCTCACTCCTTCAACCCCTCCTGCTTTTCCTACCCATTCAAGATTCGTTCATAATCCTGACGAATCCAGCACCTCCCCTTCATTCATATTCCCCAGTTTTCCCCAACTTGCCCCACTTCTCCAATCTCATATCTCTGCACCCCTTCCTCCTCCTGATTAAACGCTGTACTTCTGTTCCGGCGCCGCCCATCCTCCTCCCCCTGTGACCGTCCTCTCCTCACAGGTGCTGTTCTGGGCATCAGACGAGCCCACCATTGTGTCCCTCAAGGACAGACTCTCTGAGCTCTACTGCCGCCAGCTCTCCAAGGTTAGCTCTGCCGCCTTGCTTCTCCCTCCCCATGAAAGTAGATCCGCTCACTCAAGACAAGGCCACCATTTTGCTGCGAGCCCCCCAAGGTTCACTCTTCCCCTCCCTCCGCTTCCCCCTCACACGCACACACATGCTTTTACAGCAAGCACAAGTGCGAGCGCCACTAGAAGGAGTTTAGGAGTGGCTGTATGCGCTGCAGAAGACAATTCTTGATTAGAAACCGCGACCGTATCATCCCTCTCTACCCTCCCCTCCTATACCAGGTGCGAGCGCCACTGGAGGGCGTGCAGGAGTGGCTGGACGCGTTGCAGAAGGCGGGAGTGCCGTGTGCTGTGGCCACATCCATCGACCGCCTCACTCTGCTCTCTGCCCTCGACCGCATGAAGCTTCTGCACCACTTCCAGGTTTCTATTAAACAACTTATTGAAGAAGGTTTTATTCGGGATTTTAGGCAGAAGCTCAGCCCAGCCTGCCTCGCTTTGCTATGTGCACTCGGCCGCATAAAGCTGCTGCACGTCGATTTCTTGGTCCTGCCACCGGGCGTTTATCAGAGCAGAGGATGCCGTGGAACCGAGGGTCCATTGAATTGCTTCCATACAGGACACATCCTTCTGATGATGTTTTTTCTGTCGCGCTCACTTCTCCCGTTCCCACCACCAGGCGTTTGTGACAGCAGAGGATGGTATGGAGAGTCGATGGCCTACGTCCCAACCAAACGCATGATCCTGGAAACCATTTTTACTTTATAAGTCACCTTCTCCTGTCCCGTTCCCGCCACCAGGCGTTTGTGACAGCAGAGGATGGCATGGAGTCGATGGCTCATCGGTTCCTCTCTGCTGCTGTCAAGGTCAGCCACCCTTCCTTACTGTTTTGAGACGTCTCAAAACACTGCTGCTGTCAAGGTCAGCCACCCTTCCTTAGTTGCACCCCCTCTCTCTCTTCCTCTCGCGCGTGCATTTTCTTAGGTGCCTCAAAAGTCATTCCCTTGCACTTGCGTATCCACTCCAGTTGCAAGATGTCCCATCCATCCTGTTCTCCTTCGTGAGTTCCTGTATTGGTCATCCGTGTCATGCTCCTTCCTGTTTCCTAGGTTTCATTGAACTTCTGATCCATGCTCTCCGCTCTGATCCATGCTCTCCGCTCTGATCCATGCTCTCCGCTCTGATCCATGCTCTCTGCTTGTTCCTTCCTTCCCTTGCCCTCCGCATTTCCACATCATGTTTGCATCCCCACCAGCTGGACCGAGCACCGGCCAAATGTGTGGTGTTCGAGGATGACCCGAGGGGAATCACAGCAGCGCACAACTGCAGCATGAAGGCAGTGGCTCTCATCGGCACACACCCCGCGTGAGCATGCTGCCGTGCTTCTACTGCTGGTTTTGATGCTGCTGCTGTCCTTTCACAAGCCCACTCTCCTCTTCTCCTCGTCCACACACCCTGTGCGAGCATGCATGATTCTGACCTCATTGTCACACATGACATGAGATTTGTAATGTGAAGGCGGTGGTGCTGCCACTTGTGACCCCTCCCACGTGTCTGCCAGACTGCCATTCCTGCTCACCTTCCACTCTCCCTCCCGTTCCTCCTCACACCCTCTCCACCTGTTTCACCTTACAACCAGCTATGAGTTGAAGCAGGCAGATTTGGCAGTGTCAAGCTACGCGGAGCTGTCAGTGATTAATTTACGGAGACTGTTTGCAAACAGAGGGCATGGAATAGAGCACATGGAGCTGAAGAAGCAGCGGGAGGAGCAAGGGCCAAAGAAACGCCGCTGGCACACGTACACCCTGTACTGAGGGATGGTGTGCCTGCACAGTGTGCTTGTACAGAATGCCTTCTTTAGTAGAGTGCTTGTGAACTAAATGACACTGGCACACCGGCACCCTGTACCGAGGGGTGATGCGCCTGCAGTGTGCTTGTACAGAGCGTTTTAGCCGAGAGTTCACGTCTTTATTGTGGAACAATATTGATTCGATAAATAGAAGCTGTACAAGGTACGATCCTGCACTCGGGTGAAACGGAACGGTGTAAGGTATTCCAGCTTGTAACGCAGCACCCATGTGTGACGCTGGGCCGTCTTTCCTCGCGCGGATCTCGAGGCTCAAGCAGCCATCCCGGACGTCCCGAAGAGGCGCAGAATGCCGTACGTAATTCCCATTGCAAGCCATCCCCCCGCCGTGGTTCGCGCCGCGGCTCGAAGCTTGTTCGCTCCGCCGAGCCACGCGCCGAGTATGCCGAAGCCGATAAACGTCAGGGTTGTTACCAGTAGAAGAACCACGAGTTGCGCGACGTGGTCGCGTATAAACGCGGCGGATAATAACGGGATAATTGCTCCGACGATGAACGCCGCAGCGGATGCTAGAGCAGCTTGTAACGGGTTTGAGAGGTCGTCCATATCGATTCCCAGCTCGTCGCGTGCGTGTGCGCGAACAGGGTCGACTCGCGAAAGCTCCTCTGCGACTTCGCGTGCGAGTCTGTACGACAATCCGCGAGAGACGTAAATCTGAGCCAACTCTTCCAGTTCCCGCTCGACTGCTTCCGGGCCTTTGAGAAATTCCTCTCTTTCCTTCTGCACGTCCGCTTCTTCTATATCGCGTTGGCCATAAACGGAGATGTACTCGCCGATCGCCATGCTGCATGCGCCGCCGACAAGCCCCGCCAATCCGGAGATGACAATCTGGCTGCTGTCGATGGCGCCGACGCCGACCATGAGCGACGCGACCGACACGAGGCCGTCGTTGGCGCCGAGAAGCGCGGCGCGAAGCCATGGCGCGCGGTGCGAGAGGTGCACGTGACCGCACTCATGGTCGGGGGTAGACTCGGAAACGCGAACAGTTACCGCCTCGTTCGTCAATAGAGCATTCTCTCTCGGAGGACTGGCGCTCTGGTCGCTAGGCCGTCGATTGTTGTCTTCTGTGGCGTTAGCCGAGTGATTCTCTCCCGTCATGTTGTCGGATAGGAGAGCCTCTACAAGGATGCAGCAGATTGGAGTTTAGAGTGTGTCAAGCACGAGGCCGAAGCAAGAGGCGAAGGACCAAAAGGCGAGAGGAGGATTGCTGGGAGGAGTCCTCGAAGAAAAGCGCTGGATAATGAGGTGAAATTATGAAAATCGGAAGAGAAATGAAAAGTGGTTTGTAGTGAGTGGTGATATGTGTGTAGGGTGGAGGAGGTAGGGCGCAACAACAGCACGGCCACCACGCATGGAGCACGTGCAGGTACGGGATGCCGAGCCTATCTTCTGAGCAATTCAACTGCCTTGTTACAGCGCGAACCTCAGGTCCAAGCTACGTGTGCTAGCACCATTTGTAGAGAACGAAATACCTGCCAGGTCACAGCGACAAGCACCTGGCTGCGATTTCATCCCCAGGCAGATGGTCGGTTAAACGCGTACGTGGCAGAAGAGATTTGCTTTGCGTGGCGCTGGTTGCACACGCAAGCTGTCCAGCTGTGACCAGCGCATGTTTGACGTGTGGTTCCTCGAGGGTTGCTTCGTGCAGTGGCTTCTAGTCGGTGAGTCGCTAATAGCGAGGATTTGGGTGACTCATTTGTGGAAGGTGCTCGCGAAACCATTATACGTCTTCTTCTTCACAAGCTCACCCGTAATAAGCAAGGGGTGTACAGCATTCAGAAGCATTAAACTCCCGAATCAGTCCTCATGATCAGTTCCATAATCAGCTGGCTTTCTTTCCCAGTAATGAAGAGGTCCGTATAGCGTATCCGAAGTCCAGCTTACATAGGTATTTGCTCAGGAGTTTCAAGGGCCAAATTCGTGCTCATTGTGGTACCCCGCGCCATGGCACCTCATCCTGTCAGGCTGGTGATAAGCGGCGTACGGCGCGCCTCGTCTCGTCGAGCCTTAGCCAAAAAGAGATCGGCCAATAGTAGCTCGTACACTCCAAGCGCTAGTCCTCCTTCCCAGAGGCATGTTGACGTTACCGTCAATCCTGACATCTCAGTTAACGTTAATCGGCTCCACGTATCCACGACCTCACCTGCTCTTCCGTCGAATATACCGCCGCAGCAGGAGCCGAGTTTCTTCAGGAGATGCTCGTCTCTCCTCGAGTCGGGAACTTCTTCGTCGTCGTACAGTCAGTCCGAACAGAGTCACACCCAGTTCAGTCACGGTCCGATCCCTCATCGGGCACAAGATCACCGTTTTTATGATCAGGCTATCGCTAGAATCTTGCCTTTCAGCGTGGATCTGAAATCAGGATCTGGCAGATCCTCGCTTTTCCGATTTCCAAGTACGAATTCGCCTTTCCCGTTTAGAGTCGCCTTCCCCGATGCTTTGTCACCCGTAGGTGCGTTCTCCACCTCTACCTCGCTACAGTCACGCTCGTTTGGCGAAGCAAGCGACCGATCCGACGCGTCGGGACCAGTCCCCGGTGGATCGAACCATAAACCTGAAGGCCTTCTCTCCGCTGACGTGTCTTCGCCGGATTCGTCGGGTTTCAGCCCGGAAGATAGCGTGCCAGTGGCTAAAAAGGGGAGACCGAGGAAGAGAGTAACTAGCAGCCCTAGTAGCAGTGCCAGCAGCAGTGCCAGCAGCAGTGCCAGCAGCAGTGCCAGCAGCAGTGCCAGCAGCAGTGCCGGCAGCAGTAGTGACAGTATGACTAGTGACAATATCAGTAGTGACTTTGTCGGTTTGGGCGGCACTTCGGACAGCAGCAGCGGCACCAACGGCAGCAGCAGCGGTGACAGCAGTAGCGTAACACGGGGTAGAAAGAAGCGTGCTGGCGGGAACAGCAGCAGGAGCAGCAGCGGCGGCAATGGCGGTGGTAGCACTGCGGCTGTTAGCGAAGCAATGGTATTCGCTGATAGTGACACAAACGGGAGCAATGATATGACTATAGAGGGGGCGAAGCTGGTCCTGGAAGAGCCGGTGCTGGCCAGCGATGTGAGTATAGCGGGGGAGAAGCAGGTGTGGCAAGGCGAGGACGAGGAGGACTCGTGGGAAATGGACGCGGAAGTGGAGGTGACTGTAATGAGGGCCGTGGACGAAGGGACGGCGCCCAAGCCACCCCCTCTGAGCAAGAACGACAGGGAGCGCGTCAACAACGCGCTGAAGCACTTTGCCACACGCGGGTATGGAGATTCGTTAGTAGATTGGGAGCGTATAATTCTGAATTCTCTAATCCATGCCACTTCGCTCCATGCCAGGAAGCATTGTTTTGGTGTCCTCATGTTCCCAACGTTCCCCGTCCCACCTCCCCAACCCCCCTCCGCACCCACCTCCCCAGCCCCCTCCCCTCCCCCCTCCCAGCCAGCCTAGACTAGACACTTCTTAAACACCCCTTCCACCCCTTTCACTTCACCCAATGCTCCATGCAGGTGGGCGGCAGACCAGGCTGTGGCAATCTACATCCCCTTGCGCTTCTTTCCCACCGTTGCCCCGTTGCTTTCCCCTCATCTCTCTCCCTCCGCCCCCCTCTTCCCCTTCCCCAATGCTCCATACACCTGGGCAGCGGATCAAGCACTGGCCATATACATCCCCTCACGCTTCTTCCCCACGGCGGCATCCAAGTTGCGCCGCTTCATGCTGCGCTGCTGCTGCCGTGCCCTCACCCCTTCGTGCTTGCCCTGCTTCGTTTTCTCACTTCCATTTCACGCAGGTGGCCAGCGGATCAGGCACTGGCAATCTACATCCCCTCGCGCTTCTTCCCCACAGCGGCCTCCAAGTTCCGCCGCTTTGTGCTGCACTGCTGTCGTCCCGCCCTCACCCATTTATGCCTGCCCTGCTTCTTCCCCCACGTTCTTGCAGGCAGCAGATCAGGCGTTGGCAATCTACATCCCATCGCGCTTCTTCCCCACCGTTCCCCCCCCTTTTCTCATCTTTTCTTCCCCCCTTCATCCACTGCGCAACTTGGCAGCGGACCAGGCATTAGCCATCTACATCCCATCGTGCTTCTTCCCCACAGCCGCCTCCAAGTTACGCCGCTTTGTGCTGCGCTGCTGTCGTCCCGCCCTCACCCATTTATGCTTGCCCTGCTTCTCCTCCCACGTTCTTGCAGCTGGGCAGCGGACCAGGCGTTGGCAATCTACATCCCCTCGCGCTTCTTCCCCACGGCGGCATCCAAGTTCCGCCGCTTCGTGCTGCGCTGCTGCCGCCCCGAACTCGCCTCTGCCCTCTCGCACATGGGCGCGGGGAGGGACGCGGACGAGTTTCTGTTTCCGCTCTTTGCAGAGTTCTGCTTCGGAGAGTTCCCGGAGGAGATAAGGAGTTATAGGGATTTGGTGAACTCCGCTGACATGACCAAGCCACATGTGTGGTATGTTGTGGTGGGGAGTGGTGCGGCGCGGTGTGTGTGGTTTGGTGTTTGCGGAGTTCTGCTTCGGGGAGTTCCCGGAGGAGATTCGGAGTTACCGGGATTTGGTGAACTCGGCTGATATGACCAAGCCACATGTGTGGTATGTTGTGGTGGGGTGGGGTGCGGTGTGGTGTGGTGTGGTGCGGTACGGTACGGTGCAGTGCTGTGTGGTGTGGCGTGGTGAGGTGTGGTATACCACGTGGGCCCCACCAATAGCAGCATGACAAACCCCACCCTGCCTTCCTGTCAGCTGCATATCCTGACCTGCCCCTCCCTCCCTCCTTCCGTCACCCTCCTCTCCTCCTGTATCTCTCCCTCCAGGTACCCCCAAGCACGGGCCATGCCGCGCAAGGTGGTATACCACATGGGCCCCACCAACAGCACTGCTACCCTACCCCCTCTGCCTCCCCCTTGCTTTTCTCCCTCCTTCCCTCCCACCCTCGTACCACCTATCAGGTACCCCCAGGCGCGGGCCATGCCGCGCAAGGTGGTATACCACATGGGCCCCACCAACAGCGGCAAGACACACCGGGCCCTGGTCAGGTTCAAGGAAGCTTCCTCCGGCACCTACTGCGGGCCGCTCAGGCTGCTGGCCATGGAGGTATGGCGGGGTTGAGGGAGGTGTGGAGGGGTGGAGGGAGGTGTGGAGGGGTGGATGGATGAATGGAGGTATGGTAGAGGGTGAGGGAGCGGATCTGGAAGCTTGAGTTTCAATGTGTATTAGCCCTGCTGAGCCGCCCCTCCGCCTCCCTTTCCCGTGTACTGCAATTTGGTGTCACAGCCAAACCTCCCTTCCCACTCCCCAATCCCCACTTCCCAATCCCCACTCCCCATTCCCTACCCTCAGGTGTTTGACCGGGTGAACGCCGACGGAGTGTATTGCAATCTGGTGACGGGGCAGGAGAGGAAGGAGATGCCCTTCGCTCACCACACCGCCTGCACCATCGAAATGGCCAACCTCTCCACGCCTGTGGACGTGGCAGTCATTGATGAGATCCAGGTACTAAGGGGTCTAACTGATCATGCAGTTATCAGGCAATGAGTGATGCGGAGTGTTCAGGTGCTGCTCTGTTCGCCCGCCACACGGGATGCACCTTCGAGATGGCTAATTTGAGCACGCCTGTACACATGACAGTGATTGATAAAGAGTTGACTTTTGAGTCGACTAAAAAGTCAACTCGCTAATTTGAGCACGCCTGTACACATGACAGTGATTGATAAAATTCAGGTACTAAGGGGTCTCATTGATTGGGCAGTTATCAGGCAGTGAGTGGTGAGTGGTGTGGTGTGTTCTGCTAGCCCACCACACGAAATGCTACCATTGAAATGGCCAACCTCTCCATACCTGTCATTGAAGTTGTTCTTTTCTGACCAAGTCCTCCTGATTCTACTTTTACCTGCTCCGAGTACCCCAACCATGCCTTTGTTGCGACTCTTGAGGCGCCTCAAAAATCGTCTCAGTTCTGACCAAGTCCTCCTGATTCTACTTTTATTTTACCTGCTCCGAGTACCCCAACCGCGCTTTTGTTGCAACTCCAGAGGAAACCACCCCGCTTGCTGCGGTTCGAATCCACGTTTTCTTTCGCCTGTCGACGAGGCAGTCATCGATGCGACCCTGGTGCGTTGTGTCAATGCTTTCAGTACATGAAATCCGGAATTTCATATTACAGGACTTCCAAGTTTGTAGCCCCGCTCCGTTGTTCCTCCCATCCCCCCCTCCCTCCCTGTCTCCTAGATGCGACGACTACAGAGGGTGGGCGTGGACGACAAGAGAGCACTCCTGGGAGTGCAAGCAGCGGAGGTGCACGTGTGTGGAGACCCCTCCGTGCTGCCCTGCCCTGAAGGGGGGAGTTCTCTCTCAGATGATTAGTGACGACTATAGAGGCTGGGCAAGGACAAGAGCACTCCTAGGAGTGCAAGCAGCGGAGGTGCACGTGTGTGGAGACCCCTCCGTGCTGCCCTGCCCTGAAGGGGGGAGTTCTCTCTCAGATGATTAGTGACGACTATAGAGGCTGGGCATGGACAAGAGCACTCCTAGGAGTGCAAGCAGCGGAGGTGCACGTGTGTGGTGACCCCTCCGTGCTGCCGCTGAGGAGGGGGGTAACGTACGCTTCCCCCTAAGACTCCATTCTCCCATGCTACTCCCGCCTTTCCTCTCCCGCCTTTCCTCTCCCGCCTTTCCTCTCCCGCCTTTCCTCTCCCGCCTTTCCTCTCTCGCCTTTCCTCTCTCGCCTCTCCTCTCCCGCCTTTCCTCTCTCGCCTTTCCTCTCTCGCCTTTCCTCTCCCGCCTTTCCTCTCTCGCCTTTCCTCTCTCGCCTTTCCTCTCTCGCCTATCCTCTCTCGCAGATGATAAGTGATGACTACAGAGGGTGGGCATGGACCAGGGCCCTCCTGGGAGTGCAAGCAGCGGAGGTGCATGTGTGTGGCGACCCCTCCGTGCTGCCGCTGCTGCGAGCCATCTGTGACGCCACTGGGGACGCCTTCGAGTGCCACCATTACCACCGCTTTGCACCGCTCACAGTGGACCAGGTAGATCTTTCTTCCTTTCTGTCTAGCTGATCAGTCATGTGTGTGGGTGGGCTGATGCGAGCTCCAGTCAGCGAGCTCTTGTCAGCGAGCTCCAGTCAGCGAGCTCCAGTCAGCGAGCTCCACTCAACGAGCGCCAGTCAGCGAGCTCCAATCAGCGAGCTCCAGTCAGCGAGCTCCAGTCAGCGAGCTCCAGTCATATCCGGGAGAGGATATCCGGTGGATGATATCCGGGAGATGGTATCCGAGAGAGGATATCCGGGAGAGGATATCCGGGAGAGGATATCCGGGAGAGGACATCCGGGAGAGGATTTCCGGGAGGTTTCCCGGTTTCCCGGTTTCCCGGTTTCCCAGTTTCCCGGTTTTCCGGTTTCCCGGTTTCCCGGTTTCCCGGTTTCCCGGTCCGGGCGCGCGCCTTGGTCCGGGCGTGCGCCTTGGTCCGGGCGCGCGCCTTGGTCCGGGCGCGCGACTTGGTCCGGGCGCGCGCCTTGGTCCGGGCGCGCGCCTTGGTCCGGGCGCGCGCCTTGGTCCGGGCGCGCGCCGTGGTCCGGGCGCGCGCCTTGGTCCGGGCGCGCGCCGTGGTCCGGGCGCGCGCCTTGGTCCGGGCGCGCGCCTTGGTCCGGGCGCGCGCCTTGGTCCGGGCGCGCCCCTTGGTCCGGGCGCGCGCCTTGGTCCGGGCGCGCGCCTTGGTCCGGGCGCGCGCCTTGGTCCGGGCGCGCGCCTTGGTCCGGGCGCGCGCCTTGGTCCGGGCGCGCGCCTTGGTCCGGGCGCGCGCCTTGGTCCGGGCGCGCGCCTTGGTCCGGGCGCGCGCCGTGGTCCGGGCGCGCGCCGTGGTCCGGGCGCGCGCCGTGGTCCGGGCGCGCGCCGTGGTCCGGGCGCGCGCCGTGGTCCGGGCGCGCGCCGTGGTCCGGGCGCGCGCCTTGGTCCGGGCGCGCGCCTTGGTCCGGGCGCGCGCCTTGGTCCGGGCGCGCGCCTTGGTCCGGGCGCGCGCCTTGGTCCGGGCGCGCGCCTTGGTCCGGGCGCGCGCCTTGGTCCGGGCGCGCGCCGTGGTCCGGGCGCGCGCCGTGGTCCGGGCGCGCGCCTTGGTCCGGGCGCGCGCCGTGGTCCGGGCGCGCGCCTTGGTCCGGGCGCGCGCCTTGGTCCGGGCCCGCGCCTTGGTCCGGGCGCGCCCCTTGGTCCGGGCGCGCGCCTTGGTCCGGGCGCGCGCCTTGGTCCGGGCGCGCGCCTTGGTCCGGGCGCGCGCCTTGGTCCGGGCGCGCGCCTTGGTCCGGGCGCGCGCCTTGGTCCGGGCGCGCGCCTTGGTCCGGGCGCGCGCCTTGGTCCGGGCGCGCGCCTTGGTCCGGGCGCGCGCCTTGGTCCGGGCGCGCGCCTTGGTCCGGGCGCGCGCCTTGGTCCGGGCGCGCGCCTTGGTCCGGGCGCGCGACCAAGTCGCGCGCCTTGGTCCGGTTTCCCGGTTTCCCGGTAGGGAGGGAGGGAGGGAGGGAGGGAGGGAGGGAGGGAGGGAGGGAGGGAGGGAGGGAGGGAGGGAGGGAGGGAGGGAGGGAGGGAGGGAGGGAGGGAGGGGTTAGCTCTCTGCCCTCTGCCCCCTGCCCTCTGCCCTCTTCCCTCTGCCGTATGGTGCCTTCATGTCCTCATTATTCGCGTGTGGGTTCATATTTCTGTGTCTCCCACTTCACCCCTGTCGTTTCCTTCTCTCTCCTTCATTTCGTGCATTCTTGCATTGGCATCTACCCTTTCTGCACCTGGGAATGTTTTGAGACGTCTCGAAACATTCTTGCATTGGCATCTACCCTTTCTGCACCTGGGAACTGAAGAATGATCCGCACCTGTGCTATATGCGGCAGTGAAAATGCGCGCTAGGAGTGTGACTGTCTTTGTCTCAATCTTCTGCAATCCTCACCTCACGTGTCTCAATCTGAAAGCCCTATCCTGCTCTCTCACTTGTTCTCCCGTTTCAAATCCTGTTTGTCAATCCTAACCCAACTCAGCAACTTCTTGTACAAAACCTCCTGATTTCCACTCCCACGTTGCCATGCCATGCCTACTCCCATGTCTGCCTCCCATCCCATGTCCCACTCTTGGGTGGCTGGGTGGGTGGGTGGGTGGGTGGGTGGGTCGGTGCTTGGTGGGTGGGTGGGCTGCTCCTCCCCACCCTTTATCAGACGAGCTTGCAGGGTGATCTGGGGCGGGTATCACCTGGTGTAGGTCCACCTGTTTCAAATGGACCTCTTTATCTTGTCTCTGCCTGCTGCCGTGTGCTCTCCTCCCCACGCTTTACCAGACGAGCTTGCAGGGTGATCTGGGGCGGGTATCACCTGGTGTAGGTCCACCTGTTTCAAATGGACCTCTTTATCTTGTCTCTGCCTGCTGCCGTGTGCTCTCCTCCCCACCCTTTACCAGACGAGCTTGCAGGGTGATCTGGGGCGGGTATCACCTGGTGACTGCATTGTGGCGTTCTCGCGGCGAGAGATATTCGAAATCAAGGTGTGTTGCGTTGCGTTCCATGCTGGGAATTTAATTTGGAAGCGCCTCAAAATACACCTCCATGCTGGGCCGTGCTCTGCTCTGGTGCGTTGCGTTCCATGTGGTCTGCTCTGAGTAGCAGACATGCTGGGCCTTGCTCTGCTCTGCTGTGATCTGCCCTTCCGTGTGCCTTGTGTACGATAATTCATTTGAGGCGCCTCATAAGCCTTGTGTACGACGGTTCTTTGTGCATCAGCTTTCGGGTGTTTCATCTCACTGTCTTGGCCCGTCTTAAAGCTCATATGACTTCCCGTACCCCACCCACACATGCCTTTCTTCCCTCACACATGTCTCCCCTCACACAGCGGGCTGGTGTACACATGACCACAAAGCACCAATGCTGTGTGGTGTGATGTACGGGGCACTGCCGCCAGAGACACTTTTCCCCACACGCATGCTCCCCTCCCCCAATGTCCCTGATTCTTTTCCCCCCGTGCATCAAGCAGTGGAGATGACAACGGAGCACCGCTGCTGTGTGGTGTAGGGGGCACTGCCGCCAGAGACTCCTGAGGGTGCACTCACTCCCGTGTTTGTTCCTTCCTACTTACTCCCTCCCTCGCAGCGAGCGGTGGAGATGACAACGAAGCACCGGTGCTGTGTGGTGTACGGGGCACTGCCGCCAGAGACCAGGCGGCAGCAGGCGAGGCTGTTCAACGAGGAGGAGAGTGACTTCCGTGTTCTCGTAGCTTCAGACGCCATCGGCATGGGACTCAACCTGTCCATTAGGAGAGTCATATTCAGTACGCTGCACAAGTTCAATGGGGAGGAGAAGATCCGCATCCCTTCACCCATGGTAAGCACGGGCGTTTACAGTGCTCATGTTATCAGATGCCACCGGCATGTTAGCAGGCGGCAGCAGGCGAGGCTGTTCTGTTCAACGAGGAGGAGAGTGACTTCCGTGTGCTCGTGGCGTCTCATGCCATCGGTGTGGGACTCAACCTGTCGATTTGGAGGGTTGTCTTCTCAACCTTGCTCAAGTATAATCGGGAACAGAAGAGAAGAGTTTAATGGGGGACAGAAGATTGTCATCCCTTCACCCATGGTAAGCACAGGGGTGTTCACCACATGCACAGAGGCACCGTTTCTCTCCCATCAGTTTCGCTCCCATCAGTTTCGCTCCCATCAGTTTCGCTCCCATCAGTTTCGCTCCCATCAGTTTCGCTCCCATCAGTTTCGCTCCCATCAGTTTCGCTCCCATCAGTTTCTCTCCCATCAGTTTCGCTCCCATCAGTTTCGCTCCCATCAGTTTCGCTCCCATCAGTTTCGCTCCCATCAGTTTCGCTCCCATCAGTTTCGCTCCTATCAGTTTCGCTCCCATCAGTTTCGCTCCCATCAGTTTCGCTCCCATCAGTTTCGCTCCCATCAGTTTCGCTCCCATCAGTTTCGCTCCCATCAGTTTCGCTCCCATCAGTTTCGCTCCCATCAGTTTCGCTCCCATCAGTTTCGCTCCCATCAGTTTCTCTCCCATCAGTTTCGCTCCCATCAGTTTCGCTCCCATCAGTTTCGCTCCCATCAGTTTCGCTCCCATCAGTTTCGCTCCCATCAGTTTCGCTCCCATCAGTTTCTCTCCCATCAGTTTCTCTCCCATCAGTTTCGCTCCCATCAGTTTCGCTCCCATCAGTTTCGCTCCCATCAGTTTCGCTCCCATCAGTTTCTCTCCCATCAGTTTCGCTCCCATCAGTTTCGCTCCCATCAGTTTCGCTCCCATCAGTTTCGCTCCCATCAGTTTCGCTCCCATCAGTTTCGCTCCCATCAGTTTCGCTCCCATCAGTTTCGCTCCCATCAGTTTCGCTCCCATCAGTTTTGCTCCCATCAGTTTCGCTCCCATCAGTTTCGCTCCCATCAGTTTCGCTCCCATCAGTTTCGCTCCCATCAGTTTCGCTCCCATCAGTTTCGCTCCCATCAGTTTCGCTCCCATCAGTTTCGCTCCCATCAGTTTCGCTCCCATCAGTTTCGCTCCCATCAGTTTCGCTCCCATCAGTTTCTCTCCCATCAGTTTCGCTCCCATCAGTTTCGCTCCCATCAGTTTCGCTCCCATCAGTTTCGCTCCCATCAGTTTCGCTCCCATCAGTTTCGCTCCCATCAGTTTCGCTCCCATCAGTTTCGCTCCCATCAGTTTCTCTCCCATCAGTTTCTCTCCCATCAGTTTCGCTCCCATCAGTTTCGCTCCCATCAGTTTCGCTCCCATCAGTTTCGCTCCCATCAGTTTCTCTCCCATCAGTTTCGCTCCCATCAGTTTCGCTCCCATCAGTTTCGCTCCCATCAGTTTCGCTCCCATCAGTTTCGCTCCCATCAGTTTCGCTCCCATCAGTTTCGCTCCCATCAGTTTCTCTCCCATCAGTTTCTCTCCCATCAGTTTCGCTCCCATCAGTTTCGCTCCCATCAGTTTCGCTCCCATCAGTTTCGCTCCCATCAGTTTCTCTCCCATCAGTTTCTCTCCCCTCAGTCTCTCTCCCCTCACTTTCTCTCCCCTCACTTTCTCTCCCCTCAGTTTTCCCCCCCTCCGTCTCTCCCTCCATCTCTTTCCCCACCGCTCCCATCCTTCGCCCTCAACTAACAGGTGAAGCAGATCGCAGGGAGGGCGGGCAGGAGGGGCAGCCGGTACGAGGAGGGAGTGGTGACGTGCCTGGACCCCACCGACATGCCGCTGCTCATCGCTGCTCTGCAAGACCCCGTTGAGCCCACCACGGCTGCAGGCCTCTTCCCCCTCTTCGAACAGGTACCCGTGTGTGCTTCGCTTGCTCCCTTGCCTGCAATCTCTCTCGTACCCCATCAATCTGTTCCATTGCCCCTCAGCAACCCGGCTCAACCCTCATGGCAACCCCTCGTTATCGCTCACCACCCCTGCGACAACCCTCATCACCCCTCATCACCCCTCATCATCCCTCATCACCATGTCAGGTGGAGGTGTTCGCTAGTCAGCTGCCTGACGTGTCCTTTGCCAGGCTGCTAGACAGGTGAGAGCTGAACCGTATGTGAGTGTGACTGTATTGAGATGTGACTCCGCAAAAAAAACATCTCCTCGTTTCTATTCCATTCCATGTTTCACGTTTTCACATGTCACACCATTCACCACTAAACAGCTGCCACCACACACACTCCTTGCACACTCTCTTCTTGCCTCCCTCCCTGCCCATTCGACTGCCTGCCTGCCTTGTGTGCCTCCCTTGTGTGCCTGCCGTGCCATGTGTCAGATTCGTGGAAACATCCAAGCTAGACGGCACCTACTTTCTCTGCCGCACCGACAACATCCGGGTAAGCACTGCTTTTATGGCGGTGTTGCTTTTTTGCGGCATTCTGGAAGACTTTGCTTATGTGATGAACACGCTCGAATCACTTTTGATCATTCTCAGAAGCTTCCTTTCTGGCATGAATTCGGTTTCGAGACGTCTCAAAACCCAACTTTTATGACGTAATATAATTCTCAAAAGCGTTCTTCCTGGCATGAACCTGGCTTCCCCACCCCCCACCGAGTGGCAACGACTTTGACTCGACAAGGTCAAAGTCGTTGCCACCCCCCACCCCCCACTGCCCACCGCCCACCGCCTGACGCTATCTATCCTCTCCCCACCTCCTCCCTTGCTCATTCCCACCTGCTCTCCCAACCCTCCCCCTCCCAACTCCCTCCTTCTCCTCTCCCCCAGCGAGTGGCAACGATGCTGGATAAAATCAAAGGGCTGACTCTCCGAGACCGCTTTGCCTTCTTCTCGGCCCCAGCCAATGCCAGAGACCCCACCGTCGTGGCAGCCCTCCTGAGAGTCGCTCCCTCTTGTTGTCCCCGTTCCCCACTTCTCCCTTTCATCCCTTCCTCCCCCCCAGCGTGTGGCAACGATGCTGGACAAGATCAAGGGCCTGACCCTTCGCGATCGCTTTGCCTTCTGCTCGGCCCCGGCCAATGCCAGAGACCCCACCGTCATGGCCGCCCTCTTGCGATTCGCCCGCGAGTATGCCGAGGGGAATCCGGTCCCGCTGCTGGCGGGTGGTTCCGTGGGAGAGGAGGAGGGAGGTTGGGATGGGGAGAGGAGTGGAGGATGGGAGGGGGGGAAGGGGAGGCCGGGGGGGGAGCCGGCGGGCGAATGGGTGCGCGGCACGTGGCGCAAAACGGCTGCTTCTGATCTTATGGCTCTGGAGACAAAGCATCAGGTGTGTGGTTGATGATTAGCCAGCTGTGCGTTCTCAGATGGCTGTTTCTTTCTTTCTGAGGCACCTTGTATGTCACTTTCGCCATCTCACACATTCTCGGGCCCCTCCCACCCCCTTCAACCCCTCTACACCAGGTGGCATCACTCTACCTCTGGCTCTCCTATCAGTTCCCCAAAGGCGCCTTCCCGGACGCTTCCCTTGCGACAGACAAGGCTCAGAACGCGGCCAAGCAGCTCTCCACGGCTCTCCTCGAGGCTCGGACGCCGAACCTGTCCAGCAGCTTCGGCAAGCCAGGTTCGGTAAGGGACAGGTACGGACCCGGGTTGACGGACCTCCAGCAGCAGCAGCTTTGGTACGTAGAGCAGCAGAAGAGGAGGGAAGAGGAGAGGAGGAGGAGGAGGACAGAGGGGGTGGGAGAGGGAGGAGGAGAGGAGGAGGAAGAAGGGGGGGTGGATGCTGAAATGCGGCAACTGATTGCAAGTGCTCGGCTGAAGAAGAGTGCAGGGAGGAGGAAATTGGGCGCTGGGGCATCTCAAAGGTAGTGTGCCTACGAATGGGCTGAAGCAAGAAGGCAGTTGAAGGACAACAGTGAGAAAGCTCCGTCAGTGCAAGGTGCAGTGTGAGACTGCATGTGCTCCATGCGATGTGATTGTTAAGATCGTAGTGGTTTAATTTGTCAGAGGTATCTGCTTATAGCTTGTAAGAATGAATGCAATACAATGCTGGAACGTGGGAACATGCAAGGTGCATGCATGCAAGGCGAGTTATTATATCACATTACCGTAGCATGCAAGGCAGGTTATTATATCGCATTAGCATGCAAGGCGGGTTATTATATCACATTAGCATGCAAGGCGGGTCATTATATCACATTAGCATGTGCCTGCTTCGCAACTTTGATAAACACGTCTTCTAGCGTGGAGTTGGTTAGTCCCCACGCTTGTATGGGCATGGATGCCTTGGCTGCTTGCACCGCTGCAAAGACGTCAGATATCCTCACCTGCAGCAGAGGGAAAAGGATCATACAGGCAGGGAAAGGGAGGGAGGAGAGGGGTGGAGTTGGTTAGTCCCCATGCTTGGCTGTATGGGCATGAATGGCTCGGCTGTTTGCACTGATGCAAAAACGTCAGATATTTTCACCTGCAGCAGTGGGAATGCGTGGGGTGGGGTACTGTACTTCTGAAGAATGGGTATAGCAAACGGCAGGGAAGTGGCCAGGAATGGAATGGCAAGCAGATAGCAACAAAGCAGTCGCTGATGAGAATAGCAATACCTGTTCCTGAATTGAACCACAACGAGGAACACATGCGCAAGGAACAAAAGCTCGGCCAAAACTCTCGAAAACCTCTTCGTAGCAAAGACACTAACTATGCAACCGGCTCTCGAAAACCTCTTGGTGGCAAAGATGATACAAAAGTATGCAACCGGACCTGCAGAGATGCAGACGGCTCTCAATAATTGCTTGGAACAAGAGGAATGCATGTAAACTGACAAAGAAAGAAAGCCCACACTAACATAGGCATAACAATTACTATGCAAGCAGGACTGCCAACCAAACACACTTACATCTTCCACGGGTAGCTCAAACTTTTGGGTGCCCGAGAGGTTGTAGATTCTCCTAGCGTTCACAGAAAGGGACAGCGCCAGCCGGGCAGCTGCAGCCTCGTAGTCCACAGGAGTGGTGAGGGTGAAGATGAAGCGGCCTCCGTACCGTGCTGTGAGCTCCTGTGCGCTGCCTATGCAGGCAAACCTCCCCTTCACGAATATGCCCATTCGATCACACAGGGCGTCTGCCTCCTCCATGCTGTGAGCTGAGAGGATTGGGAGAGCGAGTGAGAGAGAGGGAGTGACGAGGGGAGGGGGGGGGGTTTTGAAGGGAATGATGAGGGGAAGGTCAGTTGGGCAGCGGCCGCCTCATGGACCCTGTGAGAGGCTGGTGGTCCGCAGGAGTGGTGAGGGTGACAGTGTAGCTCTTTCCATGTAGAACAACACTACACACGCACTCCCCCATTCACAGACCCACCGTCCCAACCATGCAGAGAGACAAGCTAGCACCACACACTCACTTGTGAGAACAATCGCGCAATTCTTCTTGGCTCGCTTCACCACGTTCCACAGGTGCATCCTGGGTAAAGGGTCCAGCCCCGTGCTGGGCTCGTCCATGTAGACCATAAGAGGGTCTCCCATGCACCCGCCCACCCACAGACCCACCCAACACTCCCCTTTCACAGACTTCCTGGCAGGCGCCGCCACTCACTTGTGAGCACGATCGCACAGTGCTTCTTTGCCTTCTTCACCACGTTCCACAGGTGCATCCTGGATGATGGGTCTAATCCCGTGCTGGGCTCGTCCATGTACACCACAAGAGGGTCTCCGATAAGCGATATGGCGACTGAGAGGCGCCGCTTCATGCCGCCGCTGTACTGCTGCACTGGCTTGTCTGCCTCCTTGAGTAGGTGCACCCTGGATAAGGACGCCTCCACTGCTGCTGAGAGTGAAGAGCCTCGAAGATTCTTCAGGCGCCCATAGAACAGAAGGTGCTCCCGACCTGTCAGCTGCTCCCATAGGAGGCTGTAAGAGGGGGGAGAGGATAGAGAAAGAGGGAGGGGCGAGAGGGAAGGGAAGGGGAGAACAAGGATGAACCTATGTGGCAGTGTAGGGCGGAAGGGAGGAGTGCGGGAAAGACTGAGACAGGAAAAGGGATCGGGGGGATTTTTCTTTTGAGAATTCTCAAAAGAAAAATCCACATAGAGAGAGCACCTCCCCTTGATGGAGGGCAAACACTCTCTTGGCCCCAGCACGCCCAAGCTCCCCCTTCCACCACACCAAAGCCCCTCCAAACCACGCTCAACCGCACTATACTCACTCATGCTGTGGGCAAACACCCATGATGGAGTAAATCCCGTCCATCTCCTCGGCAATCCCCATGCCCTCTATGACCGCCGTGCCCTCACTAGGCTGCAGGAATCCCATCATCATGCGCAGCGCTGTCGTTTTGCCCGCCCCATTCGGCCCGAGCATGCCCAAGCACTCCCCCCGAGCCACCCCCAGCCACATGCCGGCTACTGCCTCCTTGGGCGCCCCGCCGTCCCTGCTGGGGTACACCTTGGAGAGGCCCGCGCACAGGATGCTGTGGTGTGCGGTGCGGTCAGGTGCGGTGCTGGTGTGCAGGAGGTGCTGCACCTTGCGCTTCTGACGGGTGGAGGGGCAGGTGGCGGGTGGGAGAAAGGGGAGGGGGTCTGGATCATTTGGGGTAAGAATGGTCAATACCATGTTCCCTTATCGCTCTCTTTCGTCCCGCTTCACCCACACACCTCATTACATCAATCACCACTGAATCGGCTTTTGATATGTATATACATATATATGTATATATATATTTATATAAATAAATAAACAAATAAATGTATATACATACACACACATATATATATATATATATTTAGATTCTCTCGTCCCCGCTTTTCACACCTGTCACTCCACCACTCACCTCTAGCTCCACATCAAGTCGGTCCAAACACCCTTTCGCCTTCTCCTTTTCCCCCCCCACGTCTGTCCCTTGCCCCGCGCCCACAACACCTCTTCCCAACTCCCCTCCCCCCCACTCCGCCTTCCCACTCCCCGCCGCCCTTGCTTTCCACTCCTCCCCCTCTTCCTTTCTCCAGGAACCTTCCTGGAAGGCCGCATGCACCCGGGCATCCCCCCCAAGCCTGCAGCGTTGGAAAACATTCCGAAGCGACCCAAGAAGCTTCTGGCAGCTGCTCTTGCAGCCGCGGAGGAAGAAGAGAGGATGCTTCCTCACGCCACTACCCGCGGAAACCACCTGATCCAGGTAGATCGCGAGCAGCAGGAAAACCAGCCATTCGACGGCCAGGATCGCGACAGCTGTCAGGTAGCCATTGGTGGCGGCGGTGGCCCAGGTGAGCGTGCCCTGGGAGGCCTGGTAGGAGCCTATCAGGGACGACTGGGTTAACTCGTATACCCCGTGATAGAGGGCGAACGCTGGGAAGAGCTGTAGGGCAGTCATGACTGTGGCTGGGGGGGGGAGGAAGGAGGTGGAGAGGAAGAAGAGAGGGAGAGAGGAAAAGGAAACGAGAGGGATAGAGTTAACTCGTAGACTCCATGGTAAAGTGCGAACGCTGGGAAGAGCTGCAGCGCAGTCATGAATGTGGCAGGAGGGAGGGGTGAGAGGGAGGGGAGAGGGGAGGAAGGAGGGAAGGGGTGAGGGGGGAAAAGGAGTAAATTAGACTCCTGAGCTGGTTTTTGAGAATTCTCAAAAACCAAGGAGGGAAGGGGTGAGGGGGGAAAGGGAAAGGGAGTAAATCAGGCTCCTGAGCTCTGGTTTTTGAGAATTCTCAAAATAGGAGAGAGGGAGGGGTCCAACTCGAAAGGGAGGGGTCCAACTCGAAAGGGAGGGGTCCAACTCGAAAGGGAGTAAATTAGGCTCCTGAGCTCTGTGATAGAATAGAGGGCGAACGATGGGAAGCGGCGAAGACGTAGAGGTAGGCGATGACGGTGGTGATGACAGTAGGCGTAGGGGCTTATCAAGGCCCCAAAGAGAATCAAGGAAGGCCATTGCACCCACTTGAGAAAGAATTGGACTCGAGCAGGTTGCGGTAGAAGCCGAAAGAGGTAGGTGGCGACGGTGGCGACGGTGGCGGCGGGAGAAGCAAGGCCCTAAAGAGGAAGAAGGAATGGCGGCCCTGGTACTCACTCGAGAAGGAAGTGGACTCGAGCAGGTTGCGGTAGAAGAACTGGCCAAGCAGCGCGGAGGCGAAGACGTAGAGGTAGGTGGCGATGGTGGCGGGACGCGTGTGGGCGAAGGCGGTGGATGCGAGCATGGCCAGTGCGATCTGTGCGTTGGCGTTCACGATATACAGGAGGAGCTGCAGGCCGTAGGGGTTGAGCGTGAAGGATTTGAGCTCTGACGGAATGGGCAAGGGGAATTGGGGAAGGGGGGGAACGTGGGAAAAGGGGACGGGGAAGCAGGGAAGGCGGTGGATGCGAGCACGGCGAGTGCGATCTGCGTGTTGGAGTTCACGATGTAGAGGAGGAGCTGCAGGCCGTAGGGGTTGAGCGTGAAGGATTTGAGCTCTGCGCATGGGGGAGGGTGGGAAGGGAAGGGGGAACGGGGTAGGGTGGGGAGGGGAGGGGGGATGGGGAGAAGGGGAAGGGTGGGGTGGAATGGGGAATGGGGAAGGGAATGTAGAGAGTGTTGGCTGGCAGTGCACGGTGAGCATAGGGGGAGGTTGAGAGACTTACGGATGAGAGAGCCGAAGGCGACGAGGAAGAAGATGTACGCAAGGGAGAGCAGGAGAAAGTAGAGGTACGAGACGAGCCAGTAGGGCCCGTCCTTGAGCCCGTGCATGCGCATCATCATCCTCAGCTGCTGCTCCTTCTCGTACACCAGCGCCACTGTCACAACCGGCAGCAGCAGCTGCTGCTGCTCCCCATACACCAGGCCAGAGCCACCGTCATGACTGGCAGCAAAATACCAGAACTTCCCTCCCAGTGACTTACGGATTAGAGACCCAAAGGCGACGAGGAAGAAGATATAGGCGAGGGAGAGCAGGAGAAAGTAGAGGTACGAGACGAGCCAGTACGGCCCGTCCTTCAATCCGTGCATGCGCATCATCATCCTCAGCTGCTGCTCCTTCTCGTACACCAGCGCTACGGTCATCACTGGGAGAAGAAGCTGCAGCAGCCACATGTAGAAGAGCGGTCCGAGGAGCGATGCGAAGTCTACTCCCAACGTGGTTTCCACTTTTGGAAAGTCTTTCACAAATAGCAAAGGAATTTCCGCCGCCGCTGCTGCTGCTGATCCTGCTGCTGATCCTGCTGCTGGTGCTGCTGCCACAGCAGTACCCGCGCTGTTTAGCTCATCCCCGCTATGGAAGGTCTTGATAAACGCGTTGGACGCGAGGTTAAGGAGGCGGGCGAAGCGGAGGAGCGTGGCTGGGGTGCCGCCAATACTTGCGTTGTTGTACGACGAGTTATACTGAATCACGGGGCTATAACGAGTCGGGCCCGTGTCCTGGAAGTCAAAGGCTGCTGTGTACGCGTTAGTGGCTTGCTCGGGATTCGCCTGGTAGTAGCCTGAGTACAGTTCCGAGTCGATATCCGTTTGCGTGTCCCGCCAGACCGTGTCTACGTCTACACATTCCACTCCTGTTGGGATGAGAAGAGGTGAGGAGGGAGAGAAGGGAGACAAGAGGAGGAGAGGATATCCTTGAGTCGCCTAGGAGACATATCCGCTCAGCTGACTTTTGAGTCGACTCAAAAGAGGGTATCCTTGACTTGTTTTGAGAGTGTACCCTTGAGTCTCAAAACAACTCTTTTATCCTTGAGACAAGAGGAGGAGAGGATATCCTTGAGGCGCCTGGGAAATATATCCGCTTGAGTGTCACGCCACACCGTGTCTACGTTTACACACTCCACTCCTGTTGTGATGAGCGGAGATCAGGAGGAAGGGGGAAGAAGGGAGAGGAGAGGAAGGGAGGAGAGACGCGGGGATGGGAGGGGAGGGTGAAGCGCGGGTGAGGGGCAGGAGAGGAGAGCACGGGAACTTCAAGTCATATTGACCGCAAACGAGGTGACTTTTGAGTCGACTCAAAAGTCGCGGGTGAGGGGCAGGAGAGAGGAGAGCACGGGAAGTCATATTGACCGCAAAATTCGGCACGTCCCCCCAGCACTACCCACGAAACGCCGTAAACATCATTGCATCACTTACGGACGGGGAGCTTGATAGCATCCGCGACCGTCGCGTTGACTGTGAATCCGCGCATGTTCCCGTGGCACTGCGGCAGCAGCAGCAGCAGCGACGAGTTGGCCTGCCACCCCACGGGCGATACCGCCTCCTCCAACAGCAGGCTCCATCCGGGGTAGGTTGCCGTTCCAGGCGTTACCTGGGACAGGTCGTATACATACGACGGCACCCAGTACCCCGCTGTCGTGTTGCGCTGCTGTTTCTGTTTGGTGTGCCTGCGCGGTTTCCGCTCCCGAATTAATCTTCGCGGTCCCAGCTCCTGGCGGTTTTGTTTCCCCTTGGGTGAATCGCTAAACCTGCTGCTGCTGCTGCTGCTCCTGCTGTTGCCCCTGATTATGCTGATCTGTTGCAGATTTCGTGCGTCTGTTCTTTGCTGTCTCTTCTGCATCCGCGATACTGCGTTCTCCACTCCCGCTATTGTAACGATTTCGTTCAGGCGTTTTCGCACGTCGTGCTTCCCCACCTGCCTCCTTCCCCTTCCCATCCCCCTGCTCCCCCGCCCCTTCCCCCCAACGGCTCCCGCCTCCCCCGCAACAGACCCGCTTCCTCCCGTGGGTTGCGCCTCCCCCAACCCCGGCGCGGAGAGAGTCTCCGCCAATCCTCCAGATTGCCCGCGGAGCAGCGGCTTTGTTCCCCCCACAGGGACGGACAGGGGGGGAGCGGAGACCGAGGTGGTACTAGGCGGAAGAGGGTTAGCGTGAGAAGCGGCGGCAGCCACGGTGTCATTCGTGGAGAGGAAAGTGTTTGGATGTTTCCGGACGGACCTAAGTGACGTGTAGAGCACGTCAGGCACGAGGAATGACGCCATTGCTGACGTGGATTGCGGGTCGGGAGATGCGGCGGGAAGGGGCAGGGAGGGGGAGAAAGGGGCGAATTGGAACCGGAACAAGGATTCAAGGGGATAGAAGGTGACGGCGTGAAAATCTTCCAAACTAACTTCCAAACTAATGATAATGAACATTATGATAGAAGGGGACAACGCACGAAACACGACAGGGACGAAATCCCGAGGCATTCGGAGAACGTTACCCTCAGCGGCGGTTCGATTTTGTCCTGTGAATAGAATCACCGTCGGACAGCTCTGGCCAGTCTCAGACCGACACGTGGCAGGCGGAAGCCCCAACGAAGCGCCCACCCCGGACGGCGAGGCTGCTCTGGCCGCATTCGGCGGCACCTGCGCAAACGCCGGCCACATGGGCGGCCTGGGGACGGCGCAGAAGGGCATCTGCGACGCGGTGGAGTACTCCGGACCGCAGGTGATTTTCTCAGGTGGGCAGGTGGAATCAGGTAGCCTAAACTCCTTGGGACAACCGCATCCGCATTTGTAGGTTGACATCATAACGTTATCAAGCAGGATTTGGAGGGCTTGTAGGAAGATGCATAGAAGGGCGGGGAGGCTGACGATGCATGCATTCGTGCCCCAGTTGCGACGCTGGTATGCGACGTTCTTGCGAAACAGGGCGTCCGCCTGCGTGACGAACGACGTGCGAAGCCTGCGACGTCGCCGCTCCGCGGACGGAGGTGAGAGCGACTGGTCGCACGGCCCGTCGCTCGAGGTTGCAGAATACTTGCTCGCGACGTCATTTTTTTCTGACGAAGTGGGTCTAGATCCGCTATTTACGGGGCCACTAGCGCCAAACGAGGATTCTGGAGGGGTTGAGGAGGCGGAGGAGGTGTAACGGGAGGTTGGGGGGCTAATGGATGGGTCGCTATAAGCATCCTCGGTACCCGATTCGCTATTGACGCACGAAGCCGCTGGACTGAGACTTTGACATTCCATTCGAGAAATCACCGTTTTGACATGCAGCTGAAATGATATCTGCGGAAACCTTTAGGTGGCTGGTCTATTCGAACCTTGAAGTAGATTCAGGCCTGAATGGATTTCGCTACAGAGGAGGATGGTGGACGGAGGTAAGTCGACTAAAAAATCGCTATGGTGAAATGGGAGCTGGGAGTAGAGCTATTGGAAAGCTGAATCGCGACATGATGGCGCTGCAACGGGACGGAAAAGACTGGCTGGAAAGGTCCGCAAGAGACGTGCTTGTTGTTTGTGCTTGTGCCTAGGTGGCGTGTGTATGTCACCTCTGTTTGGGACCTGGTGAAACAGCATTGTGAAGGGATGTGCCAATGCCGCACTGGAAGGGAGGGCAATCAGTGGCTATTCTTCCTCGTCACTCTCTCTCTCTCTCTCTCCCCCCCTCCAGCAATTTCACAAATGTGCGCCATTCGTCAATGTAGGAGGGAAGCCAAATGTGGAGCTTGGCGGATCGCAAGATGCGCCCCGGAAATTTTAGGAAATGGGGCTTGGCTCTGTAACAGAAACTGCTCCCCGCAATTGGCGGTAGTGGAACCTCGCCAGGTTCGCCCTTCCAATTTCGAAGTTTTGCGAGAAGTTGGAGATGTGGGTGGCCTTCGCCCCGAACCGAATCTCCCAGCCCAGTCGTTTTCCCCGTCTCTGTTGATGAATATCTCCCCGTAGAGCCGGGCAGCAACGCAAACGACACAACTTGGGCATTGGCGAAGCAACTGTATGCAAAAGTCGCCAAAAAATCAAGTGTTTAGTTGGGTTCATGTTCTGGTTCGGTAGAACAAGCTGACCGCACACGATGCGACTGGGAAGAAATGTCGGTGCAACGGTCTCCAAAATTCCCGAACAATGCTGATGGAACATACATTTCGCTCATAAACAGGATTGCCATTTATAGCTGGCACATTATTCATTTATTGCCTAAACATGTAAGCTTGGCTATAACAGCACTAAAAAACAAAGCAGGGTATTGCAAGCTACCAGGTGATCCATAATGCACTGAATTTTCCCAGGCATCACATGCTAGGCATCTTTTGTGCACAACACACGTCACAGAGTGAATATGCCCACATAGCCCTTCAACTCATGACAGCAATTGCCCTCTTCTCCTCCTGTACTCTCTTCATAGGCTTCTCAAACAAAACATTCAGCAACCAACCCCCCCGATCACCACCCCACTCTCCACTCCTCCCCACTCCACTCCCCCCACCACCCGCCACCTTCGCCCACTTCAGCTTCTTCCACTGCGCCACCTCAGCAACGGCCAGGATCTTCCGAATCAACGGCCGGGAGAACGGCACCATTTCCAGCCACACTAGTCCCCCAGGGCGAAGCACTCTGTCCCAATCATACAAGACAGACTCCAAGGCAGGCGGATGCGCGAGCATTGCCGGCCAAAACGCACAGTGGATTAAATCTAATGACGAGTCCGATAAGGGCAAGCGGGCGGTGGGAGGAAGGTGGAGGGCTGGGAGGGCTCTGTGTGCTAGCACTTCCATTACAGGCGCGCCGTGGTTGGACGCGGTGGTAACCACCGTAACGCCTCGGTCCGCCATGAGTGCAGCGAAATTCCCCGTGCCCCCTCCAATGTCCACCCCAACTCGAATGCCTCCTGGTGGTTTCACTGCCAACACTGCATCCATTCCCCACGCCCCTGCTGCTGCTGCTGCCCCTGCTGCTGCTGTTGCTGCTGCTGCCGCTGCTGCTGCTTCTGCTGCTATTGCTGCCCCTTCTGGTGCTGCTGGCACTGCCTGAGTATACAACCCTGAACCCTTTGAATCTCCATCAAAGCCCGCATATGCCCCACGAGCGCCTCTCTCTCTGGCCTTAGACAAGTTAAAGCATGACACCAAACACCCGCGCACTGCAGCAGGCAATCCCAGCCGTCCGATTTCCAAACCCTCTGACTCCGCGCCTTCCGTCCCGGCTACCATCCCCTCCCCTTTTGCATCCCCCCTGCCCACAACCCCGCCACCGCCACCGCCTCCACCACTGGAACCCGCATCCCCATCCCCGCGCCACGCGCGTTCGGCCTGGTCTTCCTGCTCCATAAGGCATTCCCAGTCGCGGCACGGGCCGTAAAGCTCCCACGCGATGCTCTTCGCCTCGGGATTCGTCCACCTCGCCGCTTCCCGCGACGGCGGCTCGGCAGATTCACCGGTTGCGACGCCGCCCGCGTCGCCTCCCGAAACCGTGTCCGCGGCGGTAGTTGCGGCGGTGGAGGGCGAGAGAGGAGAGGAATCGGAGAAGCAGGCGCGGCGGGGGAGGTCGAGGCATCGCGCGTCAAAAAGCAGAGCCTCGTCTAGTCTAGAGCTCGGCGGCAAATCCCATTGCTCACGTGCTACATCTGACTGCCCTGACTGCTCTGAGCGCTGCTGCTGTTGCTGCTGCTGCTGCTTCTGCTGCTGTTCCTGAGATTCTCCCTGAAGTTGCTGCTGCGGCGGCTGCGCCATACCACCTTCAAACGCGCGGGAGCCGCCACTAGCTCCGCTGGTAACCGAAACTGTTACGGGCGGGCACGTGCTGCCGGGGGTGTAGTTGTAATATGCGGACATCTGCGCGGGACTGGCGCCGCAGTGCTGCCACGCGGACCACGCGCGGCCGCGGTACGCGTTATTGAGCTGCTTCTTTAGGTCGAAACTCTCCGCTCTACAGCGAAACAGCTGCTTTCGCAAAAACTCGAGGTCGTCAACGAAAACGTCGCACCCGCGATGGTCCTGCTCGTGAACGTACACCAGTAGCAGCATCAACAGCAGCAGCAGCACCAAATCCACGGCGCTAAGTGAAAAGCTTAAAATTCCTCCCCGCCCGCTCTTAGCGCCGGACCCGTGCCCGCCGCTTGCCCAGGGGTTCCGTCTGCGCTTATTGAAACGCGTCGCGTACCAAGCCGACGTGGGCGTGCCATATTTCCATCTCGACAGCACCTCCGGGTCGGCAGGGCTATCATCGTCGTCTTCTAGTGTATCGTCCACCACTCGAGGTTTCTCCCGGCCCGCATCTCTCGCCGCGCCACCCGCCGTGCCTCCCGCCGCACCTCCCGCTGCCCTGTCCCCGCCTGCGGAGGAGCTTGCAGGCGGTCGCCCCCACTCTCGCTCTTTATTCCAATCGCGGCCCATGTCTCTCCCAACCTCTCGCGTCCACTCCGCTGCTCGGCTCTTCCCATGGTGCGAACGAGACGAATCCTCTCTATCCGAATCCTTTTCGTCCTTCTCTCCGCTTCTTACGCTAAGCTCTATGGCGCCGGACGCTGTGACTCTTCCTCCGCCGCCACCGCCACCGCCGGATGCGGCGGCGGCGCTCCCGGCAGCGCCTGCTCCCCCGGCTGCCCTGCTGTGGTCGAGGTCGTCTTCTGCGTTCGCAAACTGCTGCACGAAAGTGGCGCCGAAAGTCTGCGAAGTTTCGCGGTTTCGCAGCATTGCTTCGGTCTGGGCTGGTGCACCTACAGCCTACGCTGCTTCAGAACGCCAGATTTTACTCTGAGTGGAGGGAATACGCGAGAAAAACGTAGAATGTATACTCATCTGCCGTCGATTCCGAGAGAGAGAAAAAACTCAGAACTACCTGTTTAGCCACTTTAATACCTACCTAAGAAACGGCTGGGGAGAAAATAAGACATCGGCTGAAAGACATACGTTGGAGCTAGAAAGTGCTTAATGCAAGAGTCAATAAGCTCCCAGCTGTCAATGCCACACCACCATGAAACAAGGCGATGATAGGAGAACAATTATTGCGGTGGAATGGGCAGAAACGTATGGCAGAGAGAACAGGTGTGGGCAAGGTGAAATGAATGGATAGATAGGGCAACGCCACCTGATATGCGTGTCCAAGACGAAAGAACTGTGAGACGGGGGGAAAATAGGCGGAAGAGGGGAAAGAGAGAGGGGAAAGGGAGGCATATGTACGGGATGATGTAGCGGAAAGAAATGGAAGGGAGAGGGGAGAGAAAGGGGAAAGAGAGCGGAAAGAGGGGGGGGGGAAAGCGGGGATGGCTCGGAAGTAGCCGCGAAGAACATTGCTGTTGCAGAAGAACCGGGCAACAGAACGTAAGCACGGGAGTTT
Source organism: Closterium sp. Yama58-4 (assembly GCA_947470075.1). Taxonomy (NCBI): domain Eukaryota; kingdom Viridiplantae; phylum Streptophyta; class Zygnematophyceae; order Desmidiales; family Closteriaceae; genus Closterium; species Closterium sp. Yama58-4. Next base: position 995,470 of record CANIUD010000196.1, read on the forward strand.
CTGATTGGGCTTTCGCTGCTGCATGAATATTCACGGGTAGCTGAAAATCTCGTCAAGGACGGAACTGGGGGAGTTCTGGCGGGAGATGTTTCCAGGCCTTCAGATGACAACCAATTGATGACCAGCCGGCGCCAATTCCCAAGATGGCGGCTGACTAGCACGCGCACTTCCTTGCTGGCGCGCGGGGTTTGGCGGACTGCTGACGTGAGAACGTGCAAGGGGAACTTGCGATTGGCGGATGTGACAGCAGCGAAAGAAGCTGCCTGATGAGTTCCCCGTGTGTGGGAGAAATCGTAACTTCTGACAGCTGGGATTGGACGAGGAATAGTCAACACGGAATAAACTATGTGTAACACTCAGATTAACGCATGCGTAGTTTTATCAATTGGACATACCAGTACATATAATTAGCTGTGAACTCGAAGCAATCAGGTCTGATTACTGACAATCCTTATGACCCAACCGGCTGTCCTAGCAAAAACAAGCAGATGGCTTATGAACAACACCCGCACATCCTAGCCCAAAAGCTCTTCTCCTTTCCACTCTTCCCCCATTTTGCAGGCACCGCATCCGCCGCAGCCTCAGAAGTCGCCGCCATCTGCTCCGAAAACTTTGAAATTCTCAGCGTCCCAGTGTCATCCTGCTGCCAGCTCACATCAATCAAGCTCCCCTGGGGAAACTCCTCTGTGGGCGGCAGCGAGACAAGCTCAGCACCCACAGGTACCTCAACTGACAACCCATTCGCAAGCACAATGTTTTCAAACCGGCCTTCGGCCTGCGCAGTTTCGAGTTCGGCTTGGCGGGCGATGTTGAGGAAGACCTCTTCGAGGGTGGAGAGGGAGAGCTGTGTGTCGGTGATCCCCAGCTCCTTGCTGCAGTCGTTCAGCTCCTTGAAAAAGGCCTGGGGTGCAAAGTGGTTGCAAGAGATGCAGAGCAAGGGATGCAACATCAGAAATTCAAGGTTGGCAGTGCATGGCAGAGTGAAGCACAGGGCGGCTACAATGGATGGGTATAATACTTGCTTCACGGGAACTAGTTTGCACAGTGTGGTCCACGCATGTCACACATAACATGAGCACACATGAGCGCACACATAGGTTCACACGAGCACATGAATGCGGGACGAGGAACCCTGTGTGCAGTGTGGTATAAGCTTCAGCTTACTGTAAGTTGAGGCTCCCTGTCTCGTGGCACGAGGAACTTGACGTATCCCTTGGACTCATCCGATGCCTCCACATCCAGCTTCTGTGCACGGGAGAGGGAGGGGAGAGAGGAGAGAAAACGGAGCAGCCGTCAAGTCAGTGAGTTGAGGCTCCCTGTCTCGTGGCACGAGGAGCTTGACGTATCCCTTGGACTCATCTGATGCCTCCATGTCCAGCTTCTGCCAGAGGTGGTAAAGCAGGAGGGGGTGGGGCGGGAAGGGGGGAAAAGAAGAGAGGAGGAGAAAAGGGAGCAGCCTTTTACGGAAGACCCACCTCTTCGAAACATACCTTCACACAACAGCAGCCTACTCTGCGGCAGCCGCCTTAGCAGCAGTCTCCCCCTGGGAATTCATTGCCGAAACCATCCCTCCCGTCGACCCAATTCCCACAGTCACCAATAAACCCGGCGCCAAAGCGGTTCTTGAGGTGAATAGACGTGCCACCAATGCTCTTTCTGGTTCGTCGAGCCCCTCTTCTCCACTCACCTCTTTGAAGTACGCCTTCACAGCAAAGTGACTTTTGAGTCGACTCAAAAGTCACCTCGCAGTTCTTGAGGTGAATACACGTGCCACCAATCCTCTCTCTGGTTCGAACCCCTCTTCTCCACTCACCTCTTTGAAGTACGCCTTCACAGCTGCAGCCTTCTCTGCCACTGCCGCCTTGGTAGCAGCGTCTGCCTGCAAATCCACTGCCGAAGCCATCCCTCCCTTGGCGCCAATCCCCACGGTGACAATAAACCCGGCACCAAAGCGGTTCTTGAGATGGATGGAGGTGCCGACGCAGCGCAGGCGGCCACGAGCCATGATGGCAATGCGGTCGCCCAGAATGTCTGCTTCTTCCATGGAGTGTGTGGTGAGGATGATGGCCCGCCCTTTCTTGGCTCGCTCCACTATGTCCCACACGTGACGGCGTGACACCGGGTCCATGCCTGTGGTCTGTTCCAGGGGTAGGAGAGGGAGTGGGGAGAAAAGGAGTGTTGGTTTGCCCGGGATGTCCGCCTCCTCCATGGGGTGGGTGGTCAGCACAATGGCTCGGCCTCGCTTGGCCCTGCTGGAAGGGGCAGCAGGGAGAAGATGGGTCGCGAAGGATGTCCGCTTCTTCCATGGAGTGTGTGTGAATGATGGCCCGCCCTTTCTTGGCTCGCTCCACTATGTCCCACACGTGACGGCAGGATACAGGGTCCATGCCCGTGGTCTGATGGGGAAAAATGGAGAGACAGGGGTAGAACGGAAAGGGAAGGGGCAATCAGAATGTCAATCAAGAGGAGGTGAGTCGAGTATGGAGGTGCTGATGCAGCACAGGCGACCGCGGGCCATGATGGCAACGAGGTCGCTCGGGAAGGGGGAAGGGGGGCAGGGTAAATGAGGGAAAAGGGAGTGTTGAGACTCCAACTCACCGGCTCGTCCAGATACACGACCTTGGGGTCTCCAATGACCGCGCTGCACAACAGCTACAGATAACCGTCTCTTCGTCCGCATCTTGCCGCACCTCATCGAGCAGACTTGCAACCTCTTGGCGCATGTGCGCAGGGGGCAGAGCAGAACAGAGCCGACTCTCCGTTGGACCCAACCCAAGCCTCCCACCTAAGCAAGGGCCCAACTCACCGGCTCATCCAGGTAGACAACCTTGGGGTCTCCAATGAGCGCCACAGCCACGGACAGTCTCCTCTTCATGCCGCCGCTGTACGCACGCGTGCGCATCTTCTGGGCTTCAGTCAGCCGCACCTCCTCCAGCAGGCTCGCCACCTCCTTGCATGTGTGCGCGGGGGGCAGCCCCTTGATGCGCGCGAAGAGGTAGAGGTGCTCCGCGCCTGAGAGACGGTCCCACAGGATGTCAAACTGCGGACACACGCCCATGATGCCCCTAATGCGCGCCATGCTGCCTGGGTCGCGGATGGAGGAACCCAGGACAAGAGCTGAGGAGGGGTGCGTGCAGGGGAGAAGGGGGGTGTTGGGGAATGAGGGGGGGAAGGAGGGGTTTGATAAGGGAAGGAAGGTCCCACAGGATGTCAAACTGCGAACACACGCCCATGATGCCGCGGATGGCCGCCATGCTGCCCGGGTCGCGGATGGACGACCCGAGGGCGAGAGCTGCGGGTACGAGTGGGGGAAGGGGAATGAGGGGGAGAATTGCACCGTTACTGATGGCCTGGGCAAAGCCATTGTACCACTAGTGAGGCGCCTCAGAAGACATTGTACCACTAGTGAGGCGCCTCAAAAGACATTGTACCATTGCAGGTTACACGTCTTACCACAACAATCCATTCAAGGAGTGGAGTTATGGCCCTTACTGTCAGTTTGACAAACCAGAAAAGCTTGTCCTTCGCCACGCAAAACCACAACAATCCATCTTGATTATTGAGTAAAAGTAGGGCCCTTACCGTCGCCGGCAGTGGTGGGGATGATGCCCGTGAGGCAGTGAATGGTGGTGCTCTTCCCCGCGCCATTGGGGCCCAGCAGGCAGAACAGCTTGTCCTTCTCCACGCCAAACCACGACCCCTTCACCGCATGAAACGCCGGTGACCTCTTAATCACGCAGCACCGTTTCATCTCCGTACGCCCCGGGAACGTCTTCACCAGGCCCCGAACGGACACTGACACGTTGGCAGCCTCCTCCCCTCCCGCTGCTGCCGCTGCCTTCACCTTCTCCTCCTCTTCGATGACGTCAGCGTCGTCAGCACGGTCGTTCGGATCCAGCTCAGGGACCTTCCTGCGGAAACACGAGAAGATTCCTCCGTGCTCCGAGCCTGCTGAGGCTCGGCCGGTCCAGAAGGAAGGGTAGAGGAAGAAGAAGCAGGGCTTACGGATGCCGTTCACGTCCGGGAGAATGTTGTCCAAATAGACGGCCAGGATGAAGTAGATGATCGTGAGGACGAGCAGCCAGACGTAGATCCCTGACATAGTCATTACACAGTCCGGATTTCGCGGAGAGCACTGGCCAATCGCGGACAACTTAATCCCGGGATCCTCGGGAGTGGCTGTGGCGTCTCCTAAGTACTTCAGCCCTATTGCCAGGAGATTGGGCGGGAAGAGATTAAAGACCACCCGGAGGCCGTCGCTGTACTCCTTAGAATACGGCACGCCGAATAGCACGATCAGCTGCAGCACGAAACCTATAATGAAGATGAAAAACCCGACGGTGTTGGCTGTGGAGGCCTTGCGGAGAAAGGTGGAGACGAAGAAAGCGAGGGAGGTCATGGAGAGCCAGAAGAGGAAGAACATTAGGAAGAGGACGAGGAAGGCGTTGTGCAGGAAAAAGTCGAATTGAAACATCATGCCGAAGCACACGAGAAAGATGCAGGAGATGATCGCGAGGAGGACCTCCCAGAGGAACCAGGTGAGCCAGAAGACTGAGTCCATGAGTCCCATTGTGGACATGGCCTGGCGGAGTTTTAGCTCGCGCTCCGTTACAAGGTTGCTCGCTTGCGTGACGAAGCTGAACATGGCCGCGGCGAAGAGGAACGTCGCGCCGGCGGATCCGACGGCGGAGAACGCGCTGATGGCCGGGTGCGCGAACTCCGCGTACGACGGCGTCCACGTCAGCGTCCAGTCCTGCGCGATGTAACGCGCGATCTCGCGCTCCGCCGCCGCCTGAAGCGGCACCTGGTAGTCGAACGTCGCGTCCTCGAACTGCCCGCGCTGGCTCTTAACGGTGGCGTTCGTTTGAATGCCGTAGCCTAACGCGCCGGACGGGGTGAAGGCGAAGTGCAGCGCGCCGGTGGTCGTGTACGGGTTCGCCAGCAGCCATGCGTCCACGTCATCTGGAGTTGCAAAGCCCTTGACCTGATAAGCGGATGGGTTGGAAAAGGTATGCAGGGGAATGGGTTAGTAGAAGGACATTGGTGAAATAGAGAATGCCGGAAAAGGACATTAGGAACACCGAGAATGGGGAATTGAAGCTGCGGTTCGCAACCGTCAAGTACACAAGTACACAACCGTCAAGTATGAAACGCACACAACGTTCCACTGTAGAGCTCGTCCCGGTAATTTACCTGGGTGTCGAAATTGATTGGACGGCCCGGATTGTTCAGGGTGATGTTTTTCACGATCGATGTGACGACCGCGCTGTTATTCCCGCTCCATACAAAATCGTAGCACGGAGGCTTGATGTAGAATGCGTTCTCGCAAGACCGAATGCCAGGGATGGCTTTCGGGACAGGAGTGTAGATGTTTCGGTACTCGGTGCGGTCACTTATGGCGGCTTTCAGGGCCTCGTTTACTGCGAAGATAAGGAAGATGAAAAAGAACGAAGCGAAGAGCTGAAGGAAAGTAGCCGTTCTATTTCGCCATGCTACCAAGGCGTTCTTGATCATGAGTGCCTTGAACTGAAGATTCCAGAGAGCGTAGCCACGCAAACGCTTCGTGGAATGATCAGCCTCTCCATCTTTCTCTGAATGTCCCATGCCGGACTACCAGAACAAGGACCTCTAACTCCGGTTCAAGTTTAGCAACAATGGCATTCAGAGCTCTCCCGCCGAAATGGGGCCTCAGATAAGTATCGCTAGCAGGCCGATCCTCTGAAAGCCGCTTGTTTGCACGAACTATCTGAGACGGGGAGGAGAAATAAAGCGGAGTAAATGAGGGGTGAGAGAAGGAGGCGAGGTGAGGGAGAGGAAACTGGACAAACGGGATATGGACGGGAAGAGAAAATAGACTAGCGGATAGGAGAGACGCTACTGTACTGGATAATGACTTTGCAGTTCATGAGAGTGTACGAGGCGGGGAGATGAAACGGACTCTGATGGCTGAAACCGTTCTCCACGATGTGCTGTTGGGGGCGGTCTGACCTGGTCTGGTGCGAAAAAAACTGCACCACACATTGCTCCAGTCTACCGCGACGCGGTACGAGGCGCGGGAAATGGTTTCACTTCTGAGGTTCAGGTCAGGTCCACCCAAAACTAGAGGAAATGACGAACCGCCGTCTTTTCTTGTTTTCGATTCCAATGAGCAGTGGTTTTGACCACGCATCGATCCAAAACTCTGTTACACAAACGGTGGGAAGGAATCGTTCCGCCAGTGGGAATCTTTTTCGTTTAGATCCTGCTAGGTTACGGGAACAATGCCAGTTCAAAGCAACAGAAGTGAGTGTTTCTTTCTCGATCGGGTTCAGGAAGTGAGTTCCTCGAAGTTACACAAATGCGTGTGCGATATGTGAGACTCGAAAAAAGATTTGCTGTGTGCTGAAATTGCTTTCAGCCCGTTGGCTCTACGGTCAACATCCTACAGGCATAGCTGAAAGTGAACGGACTTCCCCGTTGCTTCGGATCATACGTCAGTCACTACTGACGAGATGCCACCTCAGCAGAAAAACTGTCGCTCTCCCTTTGCTGACATCATAATTCTGTCACTTTCGGTCCGGACTCCGAAGTCACCTCACAAAAAAGGTTCAACCCCACCATACCCACACAACCAAACGGTCAAACCAGAACCACCCAAACCAATCCACCCCAACCCGAGTTCCGTGAAGGGGCACTTTCAGTTCAGACCTTCCCTACACGGTACACCACCACCACACACTTGCCTGGCTGGCTTGTTGATCCATTCAACCCTCTCTCAGCAAAAACGAAACTTCAGCCACACACAGCAAGCACGCACCTCAGTCATCCAGTTCACGTCCATGGAACTACTGTACAGCGAATCAAAACAGCCCGTGAACTTGGACGGCCTTTGCAGGACATCTCCCTTAACGGAAAGTGTACGACCGTACGTTCGCTTTCTCAAAACTTTCTCGAAACTGCATACAGAAGAGTGATTCGCGCATGCCATCACATCTTCCTTTCCCTCTCTTCATTCCTGTTCCAAGGGAAGTGTTTCAGTGTTTAGTTAGCTAACGTGGAACCTCATTGCTGCACTCCTTTGCGAGGAACTTGAACAGCAGGGAGGACTGAACTTGCTATTTAGCTGTTTCCGCTTCTTGCTCTCCTTAGTTCTACAATTTTGTTTACGATCAGCAAATAAGGAGTGCTTGTCGAAATGGCTGATCAGGAGAACGGCGGGGGCAAAAGAGACGTCGAAGATAGTGTTCCTGTGACTGAGCAGGAGCTTCAGGCTGAGAAAGAACAAGAGCAGCGCCGAGTGCGACTTCGTACTACTTTTAACACTCAAGCGAATGCGCTTTTGCGGAAGAATGTCACGTTTCAGGTATTTCTTCGCTACACGCGGGTGTGACTAAGGCTGACATCGTGAACTAATTGAACCTTTAGTAGAATACTTTAGGCAATGGAAACAGTGCTCTATAAGAATATATCGGGTTCCATTTCCAATCCTTGACTCCAAAGCCTTCCTTGACTGCAAGTTTCTTTTATTCGCCTCAAGGTTCATGCCTTCGTCTCTCCCATTTGTCTGCCTCTGGACCTGTCACCCCTCTCAGTAACCCTAGCCCTCCATGGCCGCCGGTTGGCTCCCAATGGTGTCAGCACTTCATAATTTCGTCTCATCAACAACCTCCTAATCCCATCCCCTCGCTCGCTCTTATCGCGACCTGCTCTCTCCCTTATTCCTCCAGAAACGCAACTGGGGAACCAACGTCTGCCTGGTCTCCATGCCAATCCTCATGTGCGTGCTGCTCAAGACCCTCGACATCGCCGTTAGAGCCTTCTCAAATTCCTTTCTCCGACTTATTTTCCCCCGCGCCTCCAGAAACGCAACTGGGGAACCAACGTCTGCCTGGTCTCCATGCCCATCCTCATGTGCGTGCTGCTCAAGACCCTCGACATCGCCGTTTCAGCCTTCTCAGATTTCCTTTTCTGACTTATTCCCCCCCATTCCCCCAGAAACGCAACTGGGGTACCAACATCTGCCTGGTGTCCATGCCCATCCTCATGTGCGTGCTGCTCAAGATCATCGAAATCGCCATCAACGCCATCCTCAGCGGCCCGGACTACCGCTGCGGCTGCGTCTGCACGGCCACGGGGCAGAACAACACAGGCTCGTGCCCCGATCCTAGTCAGCAGACGTGCGGCCCGCAGTACTCCAACAACAAGCAGACCGCCTTCTGCGCCGTGCCGAGCCCGTACATGTATCCAGCCATGGTCCAGGTGAGCGGCCTTCAGGTCCCGTTAACGGCTAGTTGTCGCGTCGCACTTGCCTTAAAAGGCGAGTCAGCAGACGTGCGGCGAGCAGCAGACCGCCTTCTGCGCCGTGCCGAGCCCGTACATGTATCCAGCCATGGTCCAGGTGAGCAAGTCTTCGGGGGTGCCTCAGCAGGCTCGTCGCACTTGCATCAAAATGCGAGGGAGAAGACATGCGGCCCGCAGTACTCCAACAACAAGCAGACCGCCTTCTGTGCCATGCCGAGCCTGTACATGTACCCCGCCATGGTCCAGGTGAGCTGGTCTTGGGGGGCGCCTCAACATGGCTCTTGTGCATGGCTGTATCCCTTAATGTGCATGGCTGTATCCCTTAATGTGCATGGCTCTTGTACGCACGTGTGTTGCTCTTTAATGTGCGTGGCTGTATCCCTCTCGCCTCCTCTCCTAATTGTCCCACTCTCTCCTCCTCTCCCACTTCCTCCTTGTCATCCTCTCCTCGCAATCCCTTGTTACTTTTCAGGTGCCCACCCAGTACTATCGGGCAGTTCAAACGCAGCAAAATAATTATCCGGGCCTGCCCGACCCCTCCTGCCGCTCAGCAGCGAACATCAACCAGTCCTGCCCGGCCATTTTCCTCTATACGGGCCAGAACCAGACCCTTGCCAATGGTGAGTGCGTGTGTGTGTGAGGCGCCTTCAGGACATCAACCGATCATACCCGGCCATTTTCCTCTATACGGGCCGGAACCAGACCCTTGCCGACGGTGAGTGCGTGTGTGGGTGCGTGCGTGAGTCGCCCCAACCCAAGAATATCAACCGATCATGCCCGGCCATTTTCCTCTACACGGGCCAGGACCAGACCCTCGCCCTCACACACGCAACAGCCCGACACTGTCTACTGTGCCTTCAGCTCAACACTGTGCCCGTCTCTCTCCCCCCTTCCCCCCCCCTCCCCCTCCCCCTGCAGCCATGGGCGCGTATCTGACAAGCCCCTTCAACGTCACCACGTGGCAGAGCATGCCCGGAGTCAACATCACAACGGGTAGCTCTTGAACCCCCTTCCCTCCCTCCTCCCCATCCCCATGACGTCCCCTCCCCCTGCAGCCATGGGCGCGTATCTAACAAGCCCCTTCGACCTCGCCGCGTGGCAGAGCATGCCAGGAGTCAACATCACAACGGGTAACCCCGCATCTGCGCCCACTCCGCCGCCCGCCGCGCCTGCTGCGCCCGCTGCCACTCCCCCGGCTCCTCCCGGGAGCACTGGCGGAATGGGCGGAAGCGGCAACGCCACCATGTACAATGGCACTGTGGGACTCGCGCCCTACCTCTACAACTTTGCTGCGCTCGAGCTGGTGGGTTTTTTTTTTTTTTTTTGGTTTTTAGGCGCCTCAAATTGCGGGTATAGAGACGAATTATGAGGCCTTCACGCGCCGCCCATCACAGACCACCTCAGCAAGCTCTACCTGTTGCAGCTGCAGCGGCCCAATTGCTCGGTCTCTAAGGGTCATCATACACTCTACTGTCCCTCTCAACCACCCCATTCCCACGGCAGGCAGTGCACGAATGCATCCTTAACGCTGACGCTGATAGTGGATTCGGCCTTCACGCCCGTCACAGACGACCCTAGCAAGTGCTGCTCCCCGTTGCCCTGAAACTGTTCATCCCCTGAGGCCCCTCGAACATGTATCTCCCCCTCTTCCCCCCCCCTCCCCCCCAACAACCCCATTCACACGGCAGGGCACGAACGCGTCCCTAACGCTGACGCTGATGGTGGATCTGGCCTTCACGCCCGTCACAGACGACCCTAGCAAGCTCTACCTGCTGCAGCCCAATTGGTCAGGCCTCAGCCTCTGAGGGTAATCATACATTCTATTCTACTGTCCCGCACCCCACCTCATGCACACGGCAGGGCACGAACGCATCCTTAACGCTGACGCTGATCATCGAGCTGGCCTTCATGCCCGTCACAGACGACCTCAGCAAGCTCTACCTGCTGCAGCCCAATTGGTCAGGCCTCAGCCTCTGAGGGTAATCATACATTCTATTCTACTGTCCCGCACCCCGCCTCATGCACACGGCAGGGCACGAACGCATCCTTAACGCTGACGCTGATCATCGAGCTGGCCTTCATGCCCGTCACAGACGACCCCAGCAAGCTGTACCTGCTGCAGCCCAACTGGTCAGGCCTCAGTCTCTGAGGGTAATCATACATTCTATTCTACTGTCCCGCATCCCACCTCATGCACACGGCAGGGCACGAACGCATCCTTAACGCTGACGCTGATCATCGAGCCGGCCTTCATGCCCGTCACAGACGACCCCAGCAAGCTGTACCTGCTGCAGCCCAACTGCTCGTCGCCCGCCATGCTGCAGAACCCCATCAGCTTCTCCTTCGACGGCTTCACGAGAGAACCCCTGCGTGAGTCGCCCCTCTGTGTGATGTGTGCATTGTCTCATCTCATGTGCCCTGTGGCATGTGTGCAATGCGCCCTGTGGCATGTGTGCAATGCGCCCTGTGGCATGTGTGCAATGCGCCCTGTGGCATGTGTGCAATGCGCCCTGTGGCATGTGTGCAATGCGCCCTGTGGCATGTGGGCAATGCGCCCTGTGTATTGACCGCTTCTCCCTGCCTGTCTTACGCTCCCTCACCCTTCTACCACAGAGCTGTCCTGTGTGCCCACGTCGCCGCTGTGGCGAGCAAGCATAGCAGCGATCGACAACAAGCTGTACAATGGCTTACTTCCCCAACACAAATGGCCCTGTTTAACACGCTATTGCCTCTTTCATCCCCATTCTACCCTCGCCCTCCCCCCTCCCCTCTCCCGCCACTGCAGAGCTGTCCTGTGTGCCCACGTCGCCGCTGTGGCGACCAAGCACAGCAGCAATCGACAACGAGCTTTACAACGGCTTCTACCAGGCTCAGACAGCGCTCTATGGCGGGGATGCCTCCAGCAACCAGTATGCCGGAGGTACGGGGGGGGGTTGGGGGTGGGTGGTTGGTGGGTGGTTGGTGGGAGATGGGGGGCTGATGACATCATATGCAGGTGACTTTTGAGTCGACTCAAAAGTCATCCAGCAACCAGTTTGCCGGAGGTACGGGGGGGGTGGATGGTAGGTGGTTGGTGGGAGATGGGGGGCTGATGGCATCATATGACCCCCATCTTTTCGTGCGCCCTTTTTGTGCCACCATCTTCAAGTCGATGGCATCTCACCATTTTTGGTTCTTCCCCCTTTCCCATTTTCTCCTCGCCTTTGCCCCCCTTTCCCATTTTCTCCTCGCCTTTGCCCCCTTGACCACTGCTCACTCCTTCCCCTTCTCCCTCCCCTGCCCTTTGCGCTTTCGTTCCCCTTCTCCTCTGTTTTCCCCTTTCCTATCACCCCCTCAGCTTTTGAATTCATCTACTACATCTCCTCCTGTCCTCTCTGCTCCACCCCTCCCCTTTTCTCTCGCCTTCCCCCACTCCTCTCTTCTCCTGTTCCCACGCCCGCCTGACTTTTGAGTCGACTCAAAACGAGGTGACTTTTGAGTCGACTCAAAATTCTTGTCCCTTTTTCATGCTTGGCTGCCCTGCAGCGTTTGATTTCACCACTACTGCAAGCACGCGCTTTTGAGGACCATTGCAAGCACGCGCTTTTGAGGCGCCTTAAAAACCATTGCAAGCACGCGCTTTTGAGGCGCCTTAAAAACCATTGCAAGCACGCGCTTTTGAGGCGCCTTAAAAACCATTGCAAGCACGCGCTTTTGAGGCGCCTTAAAAACCATTGCAAGCACGCGCTTTTGAGGCGCCTTAAAAACCATTGCAAGCACGCGCTTTTGAGGCGCCTTAAAAACCATTGCAAGCACGCGCTTTTGAGGCGCCTTAAAAACCATTGCAAGCACGCGCTTTTGAGGCGCCTTAAAAACCATTGCAAGCACGCGCTTTTGAGGCGCCTTAAAAACCATTGCAAGCACGCGCTTTTGAGGCGCCTTAAAAACCATTGCAAGCACGCGCTTTTGAGGCGCCTTAAAAACCATTGCAAGCACGCGCTTTTGAGGCGCCTTAAAAACCATTGCAAGCACGCGCTTTTGAGGCGCCTTAAAAACCATTGCAAGCACGCGCTTTTGAGGCGCCTTAAAAACCATTGCAAGCACGCGCTTTTGAGGCGCCTTAAAAACCATTGCAAGCACGCGCTTTTGAGGCGCCTTAAAAACCATTGCAAGCACGCGCTTTTGAGGCGCCTTAAAAACCATTGCAAGCACGCGCTTTTGAGGCGCCTTAAAAACCATTGCAAGCACGCGCTTTTGAGGCGCCTTAAAAACCATTGCAAGCACGCGCTTTTGAGGCGCCTTAAAAACCATTGCAAGCACGCGCTTTTGAGGCGCCTTAAAAACCATTGCAAGCACGCGCTTTTGAGGCGCCTTAAAAACCATTGCAAGCACGCGCTTTTGAGGCGCCTTAAAAACCATTGCAAGCACGCGCTTTTGAGGCGCCTTAAAAACCATTGCAAGCACGCGCTTTTGAGGCGCCTTAAAAACCATTGCAAGCACGCGCTTTTGAGGCGCCTTAAAAACCATTGCAAGCACGCGCTTTTGAGGCGCCTTAAAAACCATTGCAAGCACGCGCTTTTGAGGCGCCTTAAAAACCATTGCAAGCACGCGCTTTTGAGGCGCCTTAAAAACCATTGCAAGCACGCGCTTTTGAGGCGCCTTAAAAACCATTGCAAGCACGCGCTTTTGAGGCGCCTTAAAAACCATTGCAAGCACGCGCTTTTGAGGCGCCTTAAAAACCATTGCAAGCACGCGCTTTTGAGGCGCCTTAAAAACCATTGCAAGCACGCGCTTTTGAGGCGCCTTAAAAACCATTGCAAGCACGCGCTTTTGAGGCGCCTTAAAAACCATTGCAAGCACGCGCTTTTGAGGCGCCTTAAAAACCATTGCAAGCACGCGCTTTTGAGGCGCCTTAAAAACCATTGCAAGCACGCGCTTTTGAGGCGCCTTAAAAACCATTGCAAGCACGCGCTTTTGAGGCGCCTTAAAAACCATTGCAAGCACGCGCTTTTGAGGCGCCTTAAAAACCATTGCAAGCACGCGCTTTTGAGGCGCCTTAAAAACCATTGCAAGCACGCGCTTTTGAGGCGCCTTAAAAACCATTGCAAGCACGCGCTTTTGAGGCGCCTTAAAAACCATTGCAAGCACGCGCTTTTGAGGCGCCTTAAAAACCATTGCAAGCACGCGCTTTTGAGGCGCCTTAAAAACCATTGCAAGCACGCGCTTTTGAGGCGCCTTAAAAACCATTGCAAGCACGCGCTTTTGAGGCGCCTTAAAAACCATTGCAAGCACGCGCTTTTGAGGCGCCTTAAAAACCATTGCAAGCACGCGCTTTTGAGGCGCCTTAAAAACCATTGCAAGCACGCGCTTTTGAGGCGCCTTAAAAACCATTGCAAGCACGCGCTTTTGAGGCGCCTTAAAAACCATTGCAAGCACGCGCTTTTGAGGCGCCTTAAAAACCATTGCAAGCACGCGCTTTTGAGGCGCCTTAAAAACCATTGCAAGCACGCGCTTTTGAGGCGCCTTAAAAACCATTGCAAGCACGCGCTTTTGAGGCGCCTTAAAAACCATTGCAAGCACGCGCTTTTGAGGCGCCTTAAAAACCATTGCAAGCACGCGCTTTTGAGGCGCCTTAAAAACCATTGCAAGCACGCGCTTTTGAGGCGCCTTAAAAACCATTGCAAGCACGCGCTTTTGAGGCGCCTTAAAAACCATTGCAAGCACGCGCTTTTGAGGCGCCTTAAAAACCATTGCAAGCACGCGCTTTTGAGGCGCCTTAAAAACCATTGCAAGCACGCGCTTTTGAGGCGCCTTAAAAACCATTGCAAGCACGCGCTTTTGAGGCGCCTTAAAAACCATTGCAAGCACGCGCTTTTGAGGCGCCTTAAAAACCATTGCAAGCACGCGCTTTTGAGGCGCCTTAAAAACCATTGCAAGCACGCGCTTTTGAGGCGCCTTAAAAACCATTGCAAGCACGCGCTTTTGAGGCGCCTTAAAAACCATTGCAAGCACGCGCTTTTGAGGCGCCTTAAAAACCATTGCAAGCACGCGCTTTTGAGGCGCCTTAAAAACCATTGCAAGCACGCGCTTTTGAGGCGCCTTAAAAACCATTGCAAGCACGCGCTTTTGAGGCGCCTTAAAAACCATTGCAAGCACGCGCTTTTGAGGCGCCTTAAAAACCATTGCAAGCACGCGCTTTTGAGGCGCCTTAAAAACCATTGCAAGCACGCGCTTTTGAGGCGCCTTAAAAACCATTGCAAGCACGCGCTTTTGAGGCGCCTTAAAAACCATTGCAAGCACGCGCTTTTGAGGCGCCTTAAAAACCATTGCAAGCACGCGCTTTTGAGGCGCCTTAAAAACCATTGCAAGCACGCGCTTTTGAGGCGCCTTAAAAACCATTGCAAGCACGCGCTTTTGAGGCGCCTTAAAAACCATTGCAAGCACGCGCTTTTGAGGCGCCTTAAAAACCATTGCAAGCACGCGCTTTTGAGGCGCCTTAAAAACCATTGCAAGCACGCGCTTTTGAGGCGCCTTAAAAACCATTGCAAGCACGCGCTTTTGAGGCGCCTTAAAAACCATTGCAAGCACGCGCTTTTGAGGCGCCTTAAAAACCATTGCAAGCACGCGCTTTTGAGGCGCCTTAAAAACCATTGCAAGCACGCGCTTTTGAGGCGCCTTAAAAACCATTGCAAGCACGCGCTTTTGAGGCGCCTTAAAAACCATTGCAAGCACGCGCTTTTGAGGCGCCTTAAAAACCATTGCAAGCACGCGCTTTTGAGGCGCCTTAAAAACCATTGCAAGCACGCGCTTTTGAGGCGCCTTAAAAACCATTGCAAGCACGCGCTTTTGAGGCGCCTTAAAAACCATTGCAAGCACGCGCTTTTGAGGCGCCTTAAAAACCATTGCAAGCACGCGCTTTTGAGGCGCCTTAAAAACCATTGCAAGCACGCGCTTTTGAGGCGCCTTAAAAACCATTGCAAGCACGCGCTTTTGAGGCGCCTTAAAAACCATTGCAAGCACGCGCTTTTGAGGCGCCTTAAAAACCATTGCAAGCACGCGCTTTTGAGGCGCCTTAAAAACCATTGCAAGCACGCGCTTTTGAGGCGCCTTAAAAACCATTGCAAGCACGCGCTTTTGAGGCGCCTTAAAAACCATTGCAAGCACGCGCTTTTGAGGCGCCTTAAAAACCATTGCAAGCACGCGCTTTTGAGGCGCCTTAAAAACCATTGCAAGCACGCGCTTTTGAGGCGCCTTAAAAACCATTGCAAGCACGCGCTTTTGAGGCGCCTTAAAAACCATTGCAAGCACGCGCTTTTGAGGCGCCTTAAAAACCATTGCAAGCACGCGCTTTTGAGGCGCCTTAAAAACCATTGCAAGCACGCGCTTTTGAGGCGCCTTAAAAACCATTGCAAGCACGCGCTTTTGAGGCGCCTTAAAAACCATTGCAAGCACGCGCTTTTGAGGCGCCTTAAAAACCATTGCAAGCACGCGCTTTTGAGGCGCCTTAAAAACCATTGCAAGCACGCGCTTTTGAGGCGCCTTAAAAACCATTGCAAGCACGCGCTTTTGAGGCGCCTTAAAAACCATTGCAAGCACGCGCTTTTGAGGCGCCTTAAAAACCATTGCAAGCACGCGCTTTTGAGGCGCCTTAAAAACCATTGCAAGCACGCGCTTTTGAGGCGCCTTAAAAACCATTGCAAGCACGCGCTTTTGAGGCGCCTTAAAAACCATTGCAAGCACGCGCTTTTGAGGCGCCTTAAAAACCATTGCAAGCACGCGCTTTTGAGGCGCCTTAAAAACCATTGCAAGCACGCGCTTTTGAGGCGCCTTAAAAACCATTGCAAGCACGCGCTTTTGAGGCGCCTTAAAAACCATTGCAAGCACGCGCTTTTGAGGCGCCTTAAAAACCATTGCAAGCACGCGCTTTTGAGGCGCCTTAAAAACCATTGCAAGCACGCGCTTTTGAGGCGCCTTAAAAACCATTGCAAGCACGCGCTTTTGAGGCGCCTTAAAAACCATTGCAAGCACGCGCTTTTGAGGCGCCTTAAAAACCATTGCAAGCACGCGCTTTTGAGGCGCCTTAAAAACCATTGCAAGCACGCGCTTTTGAGGCGCCTTAAAAACCATTGCAAGCACGCGCTTTTGAGGCGCCTTAAAAACCATTGCAAGCACGCGCTTTTGAGGCGCCTTAAAAACCATTGCAAGCACGCGCTTTTGAGGCGCCTTAAAAACCATTGCAAGCACGCGCTTTTGAGGCGCCTTAAAAACCATTGCAAGCACGCGCTTTTGAGGCGCCTTAAAAACCATTGCAAGCACGCGCTTTTGAGGCGCCTTAAAAACCATTGCAAGCACGCGCTTTTGAGGCGCCTTAAAAACCATTGCAAGCACGTGCCTCAACACCACTGTTCAAGTTCATTCTTGTTCGCTCTTTCCTCCCCCCCCCCCCCCCCCCCCTTCACTTCCTCCCTTATCCCCTCGCCCTCCCGCCCTGCAACACCACCACCGTCACGCGATTCAACACCGCCGTCTATTTCAACTCCTCCTATGTTTTCTCGTTCCGCCACCCCCCCTTCCTCCCTTAACCCCTCGCCCACCCGCCCTGCAGCGTTTGACTTTAACACCACCACCGCCACGCGATTCAACACCACAGTCTATTTCAACTCCTCCTACGCGGGATCCGGAGGCCAGGGGCCCCAGTCCGCAGTGCGCTTCCCCAAGGCCATGAACATGGTGCGTTCCTGCATCGACCTGGCGCTGACATGGCGCTGAGCTGGCGCTGACCTGGCGCTTTAGTGGTGATGGCGGTGGTGGTACTGGTGTGCGTGTTGTGGGAATGGAAATACCCTGCGTGCATGTGCCCTCTCTCCCTCCCTCCCCCTTTTCCTCCTGTTCTGCCGCCGCCTCTCCCTCCGGTCCGCGCGTGCAGCGTTTGATTTCAACAGCACCACGCGTGCCCGCTTCAACCCCACCATCTACTACAACTCGTCCTTTGCTAAGGGCCCGCGCCGCTTCAGACCCTCCCTGCGGTTTCTTAGACTCCTGAACATGGTGGGCCTATTTTCGAGGCGCCTCAAACGTTTGATTTCAACAGCACCACGCGTGCCTGCTTCAACCTCACCATCTACTACAACTCGTTTCTTGCTAAGGGCCCGCGCCGCTTCAGGCCCTCCCTGCAGTTTCCCAGACTCATGAACATGATGGGCTGGCCTTCGTGTGGCTGTGCCCGGGGTGGGATTTTGAGGTGCCTCATTTGATGTGTGTGTTGCTTCAGGCCTTCCCTTGCACTATCCCAAAGTCTTGAACTGGTGGGCTGGCCTGTGGCTCTGCCTGTACCTGTGGTAGCGTTGAGGTGCCTCATATATTGTGTTTCCCCAGGGTCGCGGCGCGCTTCCCTGTGCCTCCCAAAAGTTATGAACATAGCGGGCAGGGGCTTCTGTGATGGCCCTTCCCCCTCCTCCCCTCCCTCCTCCCCTTCCAGCTTATTCAGACCACCAGCGCGCACATCCAAGCAGTGTACAGCGCAGCAGCAGGGCTCCTTCTGCTCCAGATTGTTTTTGAGAATTCTCAAGAACCAACTCCTTCTGCTCCAGATTGTTTTTGAGAACCCCTGTAGCAGTGTGCAGCGCAGCAGCAGGGTTCTCAAAACAATCTGTATATCCTTTTCTCCCTACATTGAACCCCCCTCCTTCCCCAAACCCCCTTCCCTCCCCTCCTCCGCGGCTTCGCCAGGCGTCCAACGCACTTATCCAAGCAGTGTTTAGCGCAGCAGCACTGCTCCCTCTACTCTTCATCAATCCTTCTCTCCTCTTCCTCCCCTTATCCCCTTATCCCCTTCCCCTGCCTCTTCCTCCCCGTATCCGTCTATCCAGGCCACCAACGCGTACATCCAGGCATTCTTCAGCGCAGCAGCGGAGCTCCCTCTGCTCTTTGTGAAGGGCTTCCCCAAGGGCTCCACGTCGCTCACCCTCAAGCCAACAGCTCCTTGTTTCCCTTCCCGTTCGGGTTTTTGCAGGCCACCAACACATACGTCCAAGCGGTGTTCAGCGCAGCAGCGGAGCTCCCTCTGCTCTTTGTGAAGGGCTTCCCCAAGGGCTCCACGTCGCTCATCCTCAAGCCAACAGCTCCTTGTTTCCCTTCCCGTTCGGGTTTTTGCAGGCCACCAACACATACGTCCAAGCGGTGTTCAGCGCAGCAGCGGAGCTCCCTCTGCTCTTTGTGAAGGGCTTCCCCAAGGGCTCCACGTCGCTCACCCTCAAGCCAACAGCTCCTTGTTTCCCTTCCCGTTCGGGTTTTTGCAGGCCACCAACACATACGTCCAAGCGGTGTTCAGCGCAGCAGCGGAGCTCCCTCTGCTCTTTGTGAAGGGCTTCCCCAAGGGCTCCACGTCGCTCATCCTCAAGCCAACAGCTCCTTGTTTCCCTTCCCGTTCGGGTTTTTGCAGGCCACCAACACATACGTCCAAGCGGTGTTCAGCGCAGCAGCGGAGCTCCCTCTGCTCTTTGTGAAGGGCTTCCCCAAGGGCTCCACGTCGCTCACCCTCAAGCCAACAGCTCCTTGTTTCCCTTCCCGTTCGGGTTTTTGCAGGCCACCAACACATACGTCCAAGCGGTGTTCAGCGCAGCAGCGGAGCTCCCTCTGCTCTTTGTGAAGGGCTTCCCCAAGGGCTCCACGTCGCTCACCCTCAAGCCAACAGCTCCTTGTTTCCCTTCCCGTTCGGGTTTTTGCAGGCCACCAACGCATACGTCCAAGCGGTGTTCAGCGCAGCAGCGGAGCTCCCTCTGCTCTTTGTGAAGGGCTTCCCCAAGGGCTCCACGTCGCTCACCCTCAAGCCAACAGCTCCTTGTTTCCCTTCCCGTTCGGGTTTTTGCAGGCCACCAACACATACGTCCAAGCGGTGTTCAGCGCAGCAGCGGAGCTCCCTCTGCTCTTTGTGAAGGGCTTCCCCAAGGGCTCCACGTCGCTCACCCTCAAGCCAACAGCTCCTTGTTTCCCTTCCCGTTCGGGTTTTTGCAGGCCACCAACGCATACGTCCAAGCGGTGTTCAGCGCAGCAGCGGAGCTCCCTCTGCTCTTTGTGAAGGGCTTCCCCAAGGGCTCCACGTCGCTCATCCTCAAGCCAACAGCTCCTTGTTTCCCTTCCCGTTCGGGTTTTTGCAGGCCACCAACACATACGTCCAAGCGGTGTTCAGCGCAGCAGCGGAGCTCCCTCTGCTCTTTGTGAAGGGCTTCCCCAAGGGCTCCACGTCGCTCACCCTCAAGCCAACAGCTCCTTGTTTCCCTTCCCGTTCGGGTTTTTGCAGGCCACCAACACATACGTCCAAGCGGTGTTCAGCGCAGCAGCGGAGCTCCCTCTGCTCTTTGTGAAGGGCTTCCCCAAGGGCTCCACGTCGCTCATCCTCAAGCCAACAGCTCCTTGTTTCCCTTCCCGTTCGGGTTTTTGCAGGCCACCAACACATACGTCCAAGCGGTGTTCAGCGCAGCAGCGGAGCTCCCTCTGCTCTTTGTGAAGGGCTTCCCCAAGGGCTCCACGTCGCTCACCCTCAAGCCAACAGCTCCTTGTTTCCCTTCCCGTTCGGGTTTTTGCAGGCCACCAACACATACGTCCAAGCGGTGTTCAGCGCAGCAGCGGAGCTCCCTCTGCTCTTTGTGAAGGGCTTCCCCAAGGGCTCCACGTCGCTCACCCTCAAGCCAACAGCTCCTTGTTTCCCTTCCCGTTCGGGTTTTTGCAGGCCACCAACGCATACGTCCAAGCGGTGTTCAGCGCAGCAGCGGAGCTCCCTCTGCTCTTTGTGAAGGGCTTCCCCAAGGGCTCCACGTCGCTCACCCTCAAGCCAACAGCTCCTTGTTTCCCTTCCCGTTCGGGTTTTTGCAGGCCACCAACACATACGTCCAAGCGGTGTTCAGCGCAGCAGCGGAGCTCCCTCTGCTCTTTGTGAAGGGCTTCCCCAAGGGCTCCACGTCGCTCACCCTCAAGCCAACAGCTCCTTGTTTCCCTTCCCGTTCGGGTTTTTGCAGGCCACCAACGCATACGTCCAAGCGGTGTTCAGCGCAGCAGCGGAGCTCCCTCTGCTCTTTGTGAAGGGCTTCCCCAAGGGCTCCACGTCGCTCACCCTCAAGCCAACAGCTCCTTGTTTCCCTTCCCGTTCGGGTTTTTGCAGGCCACCAACGCATACGTCCAAGCGGTGTTCAGCGCAGCAGCGGAGCTCCCTCTGCTCTTTGTGAAGGGCTTCCCCAAGGGCTCCACGTCGCTCACCCTCAAGCCAACAGCTCCTTGTTTCCCTTCCCGTTCGGGTTTTTGCAGGCCACCAACACATACGTCCAAGCGGTGTTCAGCACAGCAGCGGAGCTCCCTCTGCTCTTTGTGAAGGGCTTCCCCAAGGGCTCCACGTCGCTCACCCTCAAGCCAACAGCTCCTTGTTTCCCTTCCCGTTCGGGTTTTTGCAGGCCACCAACGCTTACGTCCAAGCGGTGTTCAGCGCAGCAGCGGAGCTCCCTCTGCTCTTTGTGAAGGGCTTCCCCAAGGGCTCCACGTCGCTCACCCTCAAGCCAACAGCTCCTTGTTTCCCTTCCCGTTCGGGTTTTTGCAGGCCACCAACACATACGTCCAAGCGGTGTTCAGCGCAGCAGCGGAGCTCCCTCTGCTCTTTGTGAAGGGCTTCCCCAAGGGCTCCACGTCGCTCACCCTCAAGCCAACAGCTCCTTGTTTCCCTTCCCGTTCGGGTTTTTGCAGGCCACCAACGCATACGTCCAAGCGGTGTTCAGCGCAGCAGCGGAGCTCCCTCTGCTCTTTGTGAAGGGCTTCCCCAAGGGCTCCACGTCGCTCACCCTCAAGCCAACAGCTCCTTGTTTCCCTTCCCGTTCGGGTTTTTGCAGGCCACCAACACATACGTCCAAGCGGTGTTCAGCGCAGCAGCGGAGCTGCCACTGCTCTTTGTGAAGGTCTTCCCCAATGGCTCCATGTCGCTCACGCTCGAGTCAGTGTTCCCAATCCTCCCCTCCCCTCTCCTTGGCGCTTGACAGGCCACCAACGCGTATCTCCAAGCGGTGTTCAGCGCAGCAGCGGAGCTCCCGTTGCTCTTCGTGAAGGACTTCCCCAAGGGCTCCACGGCGCTCACCCTTGACTTTGCCTCGCTCATCGGCCCGCTCTTCTTCATGTGGATCCTGCTGCTGCTCTTCCCGGTACGTCCCTCCATGGGTTCTGCTGCCCTCGCCCCTCGCCCCTCGCCCCTCGCCCCTCGCCCCTCGCCCCTCGCCCCTCGCCCGTCGCTCTTTCCTGCCCTGAAAATGATGATAAATATGCTGTTGCCCCGTTTTTGCCATACGTGTGCCGCATGTGCCGTACACCTTGCTTGTACTGTATACTCCCCCTCCCACCATCTCGCCATAGGTGTGTGTGGGGTACCTGGTGTATGAGAAGGAGCAGAATCTGCGAATGATGATGAAGATGCATGGTGCTATGTGTTCTGCCTTGCGTCCTGACCTGCCTTACATGCGTACCTTGCTTGCTATCATTCTTACATGCAGGTGTGTGTGGGGTACCTGGTGTATGAGAAGGAGCAGAATCTGCAAATGATGATGAAGATGCATGGTGCTATGTGTTCTGCCTTGCGTCCTGACCTGCCTTACATGCGTACCTTGCTTGCTATCATTCTTACATGCAGGTGTGTGTGGGGTACCTGGTGTATGAGAAGGAGCGGAATCTGCGAATGATGATGAAGATGCATGGTGCTATGTGTTCTGCCTTGCGTCCTGACCTGCCTTACATGCGTACCTTGCTTGCTATCATTCTTACATGCAGGTGTGTGTGGGGTACCTGGTGTATGAGAAGGAGCAGAACCTGCGAATGATGATGAAGATGCATGGTGCTATGTGTTCTGCCTTGCGTCCTCACCTGCCTTACATGCGTACCTTGCTTGCTATCATGCT
This sequence comes from Closterium sp. Yama58-4, assembly GCA_947470075.1. Lineage (NCBI taxonomy): Eukaryota > Viridiplantae > Streptophyta > Zygnematophyceae > Desmidiales > Closteriaceae > Closterium > Closterium sp. Yama58-4. The sequence goes on from CANIUD010000196.1 coordinate 1,017,654, forward strand.
TACATGCAGGTGTGTGTGGGGTACCTGGTGTATGAGAAGGAGAAGAACCTGCGAATGATGATGAAGATGCACGGGCTCGGAGACAGCGCCTACTGGCTCATCTCCTATGCCTACTTCTTCCTCCTCTCCTTCGTCTACATCCTCTTTTTCGTCCTCTTCGGCTCCCTCGTCGGTACGCCCCACCACACACGCGTGCACGAACATGACTACCCAGGCCTCCCCATCCCACGTCTCCCCATCCCATGCCGCCCCATCCCATGCCGCCCCATCCCATGTCTTCCCGTACATCCTACACCTACTTCTTCCTCCTCTCCTTCATCTACATCCTCTTCTTCCTCCTCTCCATCTACATCCTCTTCTTCCTCCTCTCCTTCATCTACATCCTCTTCTTCCTCCTCTCCTTCATCTACATCCTCTTCTTCCTCCTCTTTGGCTCCCTTGCTGGTACATCCCACGCCGTGCCACTTCCTGCTATCTCTCGTCATCGGTACGGTCCCATCCTGTTCCTCCATGCACAGTCGTTTGTTTGCTGTAATCCAAACGTCTTTCACTCCCTTCGTTTTGCTCGTTCCCTCATCATTCTACTTCGTCTCTCTAACCGTCTCTTTGCCATCCCCTTCCTTCTCGTTTTCCATCCACTCCCATCTTCCCCCCTCCGCATCCCCACAAAGTCTTGAGTTCTTTCACATGATGAACGACTACTAAGTGCAGTTCACCTGTTGGGTCAACACACTGCAGTTCACCTGTTGAGTCAACACACTGCAGTTCACCTTCTACTTTCTCTCTCTAACCATCTTCACTCCTTCCGCTTCCCTCCTCACTTCCCTTCCATTTCACCCCCTCGCCCACTCCCCTCCCAACAGCTCACACGCTTTTCCGCATCAACAGCTACAAGCTGCAGTTTATCTTCTACCTCTTCTTCTCTCTAACCTCTTCTTCTCTCTAACCTCTTCTTCTCTCTAACCTCTTCTTCTCTCTAACCTCTTCTTCTCTCTAACCTCTTCTTCTCTCTAACCTCTTCTTCTCTCTAACCTCTTCTTCTCTCTAACCTCTTCTTCTCTCTAACCTCTTCTTCTCTCTAACCTCTTCTTCTCTCTAACCTCTTCTTCTCTCTAACCTCTTCTTTGCTCTAACCTCTTCTTCGCTCTAACCTCTTCTTCGCTCTAACCTCTTCTTCTCTCTAACCTCTTCTTCTCTCTAACCTCTTCTTCTCTCTAACCTCTTCTTCTCTCTAACCTCTTCTTCTCTCTAACCTCTTCTTCTCTCTAACCTCTTCTTCTCTCTAACCTCTTCTTCTCTCTAACCTCTTCTTCTCTCTAACCTCTTCTTCTCTCTAACCTCTTCTTCTCTCTAACCTCTTCTTCTCTCTAACCTCTTCTTCTCTCTAACCTCTTCTTCTCTCTAACCTCTTCTTCTCTCTAACCTCTTCTTCTCTCTAACCTCTTCTTCTCTCTAACCTCTTGAACCCCTTTCTTCACCACTTGTCCACTCCCTTTCCAACTCAACCAGGTCTCAAGTTCCTTCGAATGAACAGCTACACACTGCAGTGAGGGTGTTTTTGAGACGTCTCAAAAACACCCTCACTACAAGTTGCTTCGAATGAACAGCTACACACTGCAGTTCTTCTTCCTACTTCGTCTTTCTAAACTTCTTCTCTCCATTCCCTTCCCTCCTCGCTGCCCTTCCTTGTCCGGCCACTCTCCCTCTTACCCTCCCGTCCCCCCTCCCCCAGGACTCAAGTTCTTCCGAACCAGCAGCTACGGGCTGCAGTTCATCGTCTACCATTTAGCCTCTCTAACCCCCTTCTTTTGTACCTTGTTTGTTCACACCCCCCCTCCCCCCCACCTCCCTCAGGGCTCAAGTTCTTTCGAATCAACAACTATGGGCTGCAGTTCATCTTCTACTTCGTCTTTGGCAACTGGCAGATCGCCTTTGCCATTCTTGTCGCCACCTTCTTCAAGTTCACCAAGACTGCTTCAGGTGGGTTACCGTGCTGCACCGCATTGCACCGTGCGTGCCGCACCGTGTCGCACCGTGCTGAAAAATCCTTCACTTTCGCCATTCTCATGGCTAAAAATCCTGATTATTTGTCTCTGCTATCTCAAGACCTCGCATCTCATAGCCTTCATCCTGCTGCTTCTCTCTCCCCCCTCCCCCCGTTCCTCCCCTCACTTGTGCAGTGGTGGCGTACCTCTATGTGTTTGGGGGCGGCCTCTTGGGCCAGTTCCTCTTTGGCTACTTCATTTTCTGGGCCAGGTCTATGTGTTCTTTTCTGCAGTTTAACTCAAGCCACTCATTCAACCCCTCGACTTTCTTCCCCTCGCTCTGCAGTGGTGGCGTACCTCTATGTGTTTGGGGGAGGCCTCTTGGGCCAGTTCCTCTTTGGCTACTTCATTGAAGACCCAGACTTCCCAGGTCAGGCACGAGCCCTTTATAATGTATATATATGTGTATAACTTCAAATATAATGACAGAAGTAGATCACTGGCTGTGCCCATCACCCACCCCACCCCACACTGCATTATCACACCTCATGCCGAGGCATGTATGTTCGCACGGACGGACACACATCTCTCTTTCTCACACCCACCAACCAACACGCACATTCCCCACTCTCCCCCTCGCCCCCCAATCCCCCAATGTCAATGCCCCCCCCCCACCCCCTTTTGGAACACACACCCATTTCAGCCGGAGCCGTGTTTTGAGTCGACTCAAAACACGACTCCTCCACCCCCTTTGAACCACACACCCATACAGCCTTACTGTCTTTGCGCTGCAGCTCATCCCGCCCTTTGCCTGCTACCGCGCGCTCAATGAGTTCTCCCAGTCAGCCTTCATAGGCGCCTACCAGAACAGGACACCCCCACCACACTCACCTTCACACGCATTCCCCATCTCCTTATCCCCCCCCCATGCCCGTGACCCGCCTCTACCCCAGCCGGAGCCATCTTTGCGCTGCAGCTCATCCCCCCCTTCGCCTGCTACCGCAGGCTGTACGAGTTCTCCCAGTCAGCCTTTATCGGGGCGTACCCCACCAACACACGCATTTCCCACCCAACCCCGCACCCCCCTTCCCCCAAACTCTCCCAGCCGGAGCCATCTTTGCGCTGCAGCTCATCCCGCCCTTCGCCTGCTACCGCGGGCTCTACGAGTTTTCCCAGTCAGCCTTCATCGGCGCCTACCAGGCCACGTCCGGCACGCTCACCTTCAGCAACGCGGGCGAGTACGGCTTCTGGGGCGCCGTGGGCATCATGGCCGTTGAATGGGTCATCTTTGTACTGCTCGGCCTATACCTGGATCAGGTAGGTGGATGTGTGTGTCTTGGACAGGGGACGCACGCAGGGGAGGGGCGGGGGAGAGTGTTGAGAGAGATCGCCTACCAGGCCACGTCCGGCACGCTCACCTTCAGCAACGCGGTCGAGTATGGCTTCTGGGGGGCTGTGGGCATCATGGCCGTTGAATGGGTTATCTTCCCGCTTTTTAGCCTCCACCTGGAATAGATTGATGGGATGTGTGAACAGGAGGGAAGGGTCATGCTCGGGGAATAGCCATCGCAAGCAGTCTAATCAAAAGGCAAGTAAAATATTATGCCCGTCCTCATCTTCCACCTATCAACCCGCTGCGTCTCACCCCTTTTCCTCCCGTCCAATCAGGTGGTGCCAACTGGCGGAGGGTCGGGGAAGCATCCGCTCTTCTTCCTGGACGGCATCAGGGGGCGCCACAAGCACGGCAACACGCTCTCCAGGGCCTCCCGATCGCACCGCGCATCGGCCAAAGGCGCAGTGGAGGCGGAGAAGGAGCGAGAAGACGTCATGGCAGAGGTGAGGCAATGGAATGGCTTTGTCAAATTGGGGTGTTGTAGGCAACACGCTCTCCAGGGCCTCCCACTCGCACCGCGCATCGGCCAAAGGCGCAGTGGAGGCGGAGAAGGAGCGAGAAGACGTCATGGCAGAGGTGAGGCAATGGAATGGCTTTGTCAAATTGGGGTGTTGTAGGCAACACGCTCTCCAGGGCCTCCCACTCGCACCGCGCATCGGCCAAAGGCGCAGTGGAGGCGGAGAAGGAGCGAGAAGACGTTATGGCAGAGGTGAGTGGATGGGATGGGTTTCTTGAGTCGTAGAGATTCATGTTTTGCGCCCCACCCTACCCCCCCCGCCCTTGGTCCTTGATCAATGTCAACCCCCCTCCCTCCCCTAGTTTTGAGGCGCCTCAAAACTACCCCCCCCCCCCCCCCCCCCCGCGCCCTTGGTCCTTGAGCAATATCAACCCCCCTCCCTCCCCTACCCCCTCCTCCCTCCCCTTTGCCTGTTCCCTATCCCCCAACAGCGCGAGTTGGACCACGGCTAATCGATTGTCTGTGACAACACGAAAAAGGCCTACCGCAGGAGGGACTCTCATCCTTCCCTCTCCGACTCCACACTTCTCAAATCCGCCTTCCTCCCCTTTTCTCCCTTCTCGTTGCCTGTTAGCCTATCCTTCCAACAGCGCGAGTTGGTGCAGCAGTTGTTGCAGAGGGACCAGCTAGACCACGGCTACTCGATCGCCTGCGACGACATGAAGAGAGGGACGACAACCCCTTCATCCCCACCTTCCTCCGTCCTCCCCTTCCTGCCTTCCTCCCTCCCCTCCCCATCCTTCATCTTTCTTTCTCCAACAGCGCGAGTTGGTGCAGCAGTTGTTGCAGAGGGACCAGCTGGACCACGGCTACTCGATCGTCTGTGACAACATGAGGAAGGTCTACCCTGGGAGGGACGGCAACCCCCCAAAGCTGGCGGTTCGGGCCATGTCTCTGGCGCTGGCTCGGGGCGAGTGCTTCGGAATGCTGGGGCCGAACGGGGCGGGCAAGACGACGTGCATCCACATGATGATTGGGCTGGTCAAGCCAAGCTCCGGGACAGCGTTCATAGAGGGGAAGGACATTCTAGAGGAGATGGACGATGTTTACACCATCATGGGGGTGTGCCCCCAGCACGAGTGAGTTGTTCTGCTCCTGCGAAGGGTGCTTTTGAATGCCTGGATCAATTCAGATTGGATCGGACCCGACTGTTAAGCATTAGATGGTTTTTGCTTCAATTCCCCCTTCTCTCCCCTTGTCCTGGTTTCTCCTTCACCCTCCCTTCTCTTTCTCCTCCACCTTCCTCTCCCCCCACACCAGCCTCCTATGGGAGCAGCTGACAGGCAGGGAGCACCTCTATTTCTACGGGCGGCTCAAGAACCTGCACGGGCAGGCACTGCAGCAGGCGGTTCTGGACTCTCTCAAGAGTGTCAACCTGCTGGCGGGGGGTGCTGCGGACAAGAAGGCCGGCAAGTACAGTGGAGGCATGAAGCGGCGGCTGTCAGTCGCCATCTCCCTCATCGGCAAGCCCCCTGTGAGTGCTCCTGATATCTTGCCTGCAGCTTTGGTAGGGTTAGCTGACAAGAAGGCCTGCAACTTATCTCTTAGTAAGCCTGTCAGGCATTGCAGCAGAGGCATGAAGAGGCGGCTGTCTGTCACCATCTCCCTCATCGGCAAGCCCCCTGTGAGTGCTCCTGATATCTTGCCTGCAGCTTTGGTAGGGTTAGCTGACAAGAAGGCCTGCAACTTATCTCTTAGTAAGCCTGTCAGGCATTGCAGCAGAGGCATGAAGAGGCGGCTGTCTGTCGCCATGTGTAGAGAGGGTATTTTTGAGAGGCGTCTCAAAAATACCCTCTCTACACATGAAGCGGCGGCTGTCTGTGGCCATCTCCCTCATCGGCAAGCCCCCCTTGAGTGCTTTGTTTTGGTTCTTGCCTCCTTCTACTCCTGTGAGTGGTTGTTGAACTCTCGAGCAAAGTCTCAGAAGTTTAACCCTCTGTCTCCCCTGTTCTCCCCCCCCCCTTCTTCCTCTCTTCCTTACCTCGCATTCTCTCTCTTCCTCCCGCTCTTCCCTCCTCTTCCCTCCTTTTCGCCCCTCCGCCTTTCTGCAGGTGGTCTACATGGACGAGCCCAGCACGGGGCTGGACCCAGCATCGCGCTACAACCTGTGGGCCGTGGTCAAGGAGGCTAAGAAGGACTCTGCTATTGTGCTCACTAGTGAGTGGTGCTGTGCGGCTGTAAAAGGTGGTGTTTGGTTCAACGCGGTAGCATAGGCGGGTGGCAGAGAGTGCACGGGGCTGGACCCAGCATCGTGCTACAACCTTTAGGCCGTGGTCAAGGAGGCTAAGAGGGACTCAGCCATCGTGCTCACCAGTGAGTGCTGCTGTGTGGTTTCAGAGTGATGCTGTGTGGTTCCAGGCAGTGGTGTTCGGTTTCTGGCGTTCTCACAAGTGAGTGGTCGCCGTGGAGTAGATAGGGTATGGCAGAGGCCTTGTGTGACAACCTGGGCAAACGTGTTGAACAGCTACTCCGAATGCCTTTTACCGCTGTTGTTCCTTTGCTTTAAGCCTACTGCACGCACGCTGCTCACTGAGAATTGTCTGAACCTCGCCGACAACCTGGGCAAACGTGTTGCACAGCTACTCCGAATGCCTTTTGCACCTGCAGCAGCTAACCCCCTGCTCTTTCCCCCCCCCCATCCCTCCTTTTCCCTTTTATCCCTACCCAAGCTCACAGCATGGAAGAAGCAGAGGCTCTCTGTGACCGTCTGGGCATATTCGTGGACGGTCAGTTTGAGTGCATTGGGAACCCGAGGCAGCTGACCTCCTCATCCGTCCCATTTTCCCTTCCCTCTCCCCTCAGCTCACTCTATGGAGGAGGCAGAGGCTCTCTGTGACCGTCTGGGCATATTCGTGGACGGCCAGTTTTGAGTGCATCGGGAACCCGAGGCAGCTGACGTCGCGGTATGGCGGGTCGTTTGTCTTTACTGTCACCACGCCGGCCGAAGAGGAGGAGGCGGCTGCTGAGCTGGCAAAATCGCTCTCGCCCAATGCCAAGAAGGTCTACAGCCTCGCGGGCACGCAAAAGTTTGAGCTGCCCACTGCCGATGTGAGTTTCGGGGATAGACTGCCGGGTTCCTCTATCCGTCTCTCTACCTCTGCTTTCTTCTGCCATTGCAATGCCTTGCTGCAATCACCCTCTCCCCTCTCCTCCCCCTCCTCCCCCTTCCTCCCCTCTCCTCCCCCTTCCTTCCCTCTCCTCCCCCTTCCTTCTCTCTCCTCCCCCTTCCTTCCCTCTCCTCCCCCTTCCTCCCTCTCCTCCCCTTCCTCCCTTCCTCCCCCTCCTCCCCTCTCCTCCCCCTTCCTCCGTCTCCTCCCCCTTCCTCCCCTCTCCTCCCTTCCTCCCTCTCCTCCCCCTTCCTCCCCTCTCCTCCCCTTCCTCCCCTCTCCTCCCCCTTCCTCCCCTCTCCTCCCCCTTCCTCCCCTCTCCTCCCCCTTCCTCCCCTCCCCTCCCCTTCCTCCCCTCTCCTCCCCCTTCCCCCCCTCTCCCCCTTCCTCCCCACTCCTCCCCTCCCCTCCTTCCACTCCCCCCCCTCCTCCCCTCTCTACTGCAACATGCAAGAGTGGCCCCCCTCCTCCCCTCCTTCCACTGGCCCCCCCTCCCCTCCTTGCACTGGCCCCCTCCTCCCCTACCTGTCGCACTTCTCTGTGCTACCAACCCCCTCCACTCCCCACTGTTCCTTCCCCTTTCCTTCCTTTGCCAGGTGAAGCATGGCGGATGTGTGTGCAACAGTAGCAGAGGCTATTGCCCTTATGCCACTGCCCCAACCTTTCTCATTCCTCACTCCTCTCCGCTACCCAACGCGTTCCCCCCTCCCTCCCCTTCTCTCTCCTCTCTCTCCCTGCCAGGTGACCATGGCAGATGTGTTTGCAACGGTAGCAGAGGCCAAGGCACGGATATCGATACGCGCGTGGGGCATCGCGCAACACCACCCTGGAGGATGTGTTTATCAGCATTGCCAAAGAGGCGCAGGGCGCTCATGCTGCTCTGTCTTAGCCCGGCTGATTTTCTTCGTACGACTGCTAAGGACCCTCCGCTGCTGCTCCTCCTAAACCAAACACCCGTGCTGCTCACTCCTAGCCCATCTCAGCTCATGTTCAAGTTGTGTTTTTAGGACCACAAGATTCCTGGGTAATAAGTCTTCTATATTTTCATGCCTGATCGGATAATGATGTACCATGTAGTCATCTCGAGACTTTTTATTGTAATGATGTGCTGTGCTTGAAGTGTTGAATAACATGACATACGGTATCAACAATGAGCATACAGACCAACACAGCTCCAGGGCAGGCCTAGCTTGCAACATGGCATAACCTATGCTTTTGAGACAATGAAATGCCAAACCTTTGGTATGGCGCGGATAACAGATAACAGGTAGATTAAGGCACAGTAAGCACAAAGCACCAGAGACACAATCTGGGATTGTTGGATCCAAGCTTCAATAAAGAAGTCAGCAAAACCATCCAAATGCCAGCTTGGCTGTGCATCAGCCAGAGTACGGTAGCTTCCAAATGAATCAGGTTTCCTTCTTCCTTCCACCAAGC
>CANIUD010000197.1:0-35797 GCA_947470075.1 Closterium sp. Yama58-4
AGGACTTCCGTCGCCGCCAACTGAGGGGTGGAGACGACGGCAGCAGCGGCTACGGGATGCAAGGAGCCGATGTGGCAGAGGACGTGGCTTCGGTGGTGCTGGACGCGGTGCAAAGAAAGACGACGACTCCAACGACCAACAAGGAGGTACCGGTTGGGGTCGCGGTGCGAAATCTGGACGTGGGGGCAAGTCGGATGCTGGTGGCAAAATGAAAGGGAGTTGCTGGTATTGTGAGAAGAAAGGGCACCCCTGGTTTTTGTGCTATAAGAAACCTGATGGATGGACCCCCCAGAATCGTCACCAGGATGGCGGCGCGCGGAGGAACCAGAAAAACGGCGCCAACATGGTCGCTGATTCGTCCGACAACAACCCGAAGGGCAACGGCGGTGCGGAGAAGAAGGAGGACCGCGGGCCAATTCTTCCATGTGGGAGACAAGGGGGAGCAAGGAGACGCCTCTGCCAAAGTTGGAGCAGAGCTGCACCCCCTAGACTATTGGGTGTTGGACACAGGCGCTGCTTGGACGATGACGCCGCGCAAGGACCTGCTGGACGAAGTACGAGCTGCACCGATCAATGAAGTGTGCTCCGCCTCTGGACACATGTTGAAGGTGGCTGGTGCGGGACGAGCTGCGTTTAAGGGAGCGGATGGCAAGCCGGTGGTGCTGCACGACGTTCTCTTCGTCCCCGACCTGAAGGCCAACCTTATCTCCCTCCGTAAGCTTGGCAAGGCTGGGGTGAACACCAACACGGATGGGGCACGCACTTATAAGGGGAAGCTGGGCAATCGGGTGCTTTGGGATCTGCACGAGAGCAAGGACGTGTACAGATCTATGTGGCAGCTGCCGGCCTTGGCGTGGCATGGTGGGGGGCAGGCTGGAGAGGGGTCTGCATCCCAGGGGGAGTGCAATGCCGTTGGAGGGGTTGGTGTGAAAGTGTCGGCCAGATCTGGGGAGACAGATTGGGCAACGGCACACCGGCGCTTAGGGCATGTGGCAATGCCTTTGCTGAAGCAGCTGGAGAAGGATGGAGCCGTTAAGGGTCTGAAGCTGAACGGACAGCCACCCGATGACAACTGTGAAATCTGTTTGCTTTCAAAGTTCACCCGTTTCCCTTTCCATAGTGTGGCTGGCAGGAGCAAGAAGCCTTTGGAGCTGGTCCACATGGACTTGGTGGGGCCGCTGCCGGTGCAAGGGCACAAGGGGGAGCGGTATTTTCTTACAATTGTGGATGACTGGAGCAGGCTGATGTGGGCGTATCCGCTGAAGCAGAAGGACCACGCCGCCTCCACGATACGGGACGATTGGCTGCCATTCGTGGAGAAGCAGGCGGAGTGTGTAGTGAAGCGGATTAGGACAGACCGGGGTGGTGAGTTCCTTGGAGCTGAAATGACGGCCTGGCTCAAGAAGCAGGGCATCCAGAGAGAGCTGACCACGGCTTATACCCCACAGTCCAATGGTGTAGCAGAACGGGCAAACCGGACCATTCTGGAGACAGCTAGGGCGCTGCTCTTAGAATCTGGGCTGAGCAATTCTATGTGGCCTCATGCTGTCCGGCACGCCACTGTCGCTAGGAACAGGGTGCTCACCAAGGTTGGGGATGACTCGTGGGTGCCGTTGGAGAGGTGGCTTGGGAGGAAGCCGCCGGTGGACATGCTGAGGGTGTTCGGTTGCATGGCAGTCGCCCACGTCCCTAAGACCTACCGCAGTAAGTTGGGGGCGAGTGCAATCTGGTGTGTGCATTTGGGGCTGGCTGCTGAGAGCAAGGGATGGCTGCTGTGGGAACCATCCAAGGGTGTGTTGTTTGACAGCAGGGATGTGAAATTCATTGAGGGCATGATGTATGGGAGCTGGGAGAAAAGCGGAGGCAAGGGTGTCCCAGCAGATGGAGCAGATCACCATGCAGCTGGACCTGACTCCTAGTGTGTGGGAGGAGGGAGAGGAGGCAGCTGCTGGAAATGGTGATGGAGAGAAGGTACAGGAGGCATCTGCTGGTGGAGAAAATGGTGTGGAAACTGGCGGCAGCACTAGTGGAGCTGCTGGACCCGAGGGAGGAGAGAAGCAGCAGGGAAAAACTAAGAAGCCGAAGGGTGTCGTTATGAAGGGATGGGAGACACCCGTCTCCAGGCCAGGACGTACCCGTATGGCTACTAAGAAGCTGACTGCAGGAACTGATGCAGCAGAGCAGCAGCTAGGGACCGAAGAGGCATTGCTGATTCTACCTCATGGCTATGACCCGGATGAGGAGGATGAGCCTGCGTACTGTTTTCTTGCCCCTGCACCAGAGGAACCAGCTAGCATGGAGGAGGCATTAGCTGGACCAGATAGGGACAAGTGGCTGGCTTCTAGGGATGCTGAGTACCAGAGTCTGCTGGAGAATAGGACATGGGATCTGGTGGTGCTGCCTGATGGGAAGAAAGCGATACAATGCAAGTGGGTGCTGAGGATCAAGACCGATGACAAGGGGCAGGTCACCATCTACAAGAGTAGGCTGGTGGCGAAGGGGTTTATGCAGAAGGAGAAGCAGGACTTCAACGAGATCTTTGCTCCCACTGCCAAACCCCCTACCCTCCGTGTCTTGTTGGCAGATGCAGCTGTTAGTGGGAAATTCATCATTCAGATGGATATTTCAACGGCATTCCTGAATGGGATTTTAGAGGAGGATGTGTACATGACGCAGCCGCCTGGGTATGAGGATGGTACGGGCAGGGTGTGCAAGCTCAACAAGTCCATCTACGGCTTGAAGCAGGCGCCACGCTGCTGGTACCAGAAGTTGGCAGCTGTTTTAGAGGAGATGGGATTCAGGACCAGCAGCTGTGATGAGAGCCTCTTTCTCAAGGGCGAGGGGGAGAAGCTGGTGCTGTTTCTGGTCTATGTGGACGACATTCTTCTCTTCAGCAGCAGCATGAAGGAGATCCAGAAAGTGCAGCAGCAACTGATGGAAAACTTCAAGTGCAAGAACCTTGGGGAGGTAAAGTACTACCTCGGGATGCACGTGGAGAGGGATCCAGATCACAGGTGGTTGAAGCTGCACCAGGAGAAGTTCATCAAGGAGCTGGGGGAGAAGTATGGGATTGAGAATGAGCGCAAGGTTGCAACTCCCCTGCCAGCAGAATTCAAGCTTGTGAAGGCTGCAGAGGATGAAGGGGTTGAAGCTGAAGAGCAGCAGCAATTTCAGTCCTTGGTGGGCAGCCTCTTGTACGCAGCAGTTCACACGAGGCCCGACATCTCTTTCTCGGTTGGGCAGCTGGCTAGGGTGGTGCAGAATCCATCAGAGGAGCAGGTGGATGCAGCTGAGCGTGTGGTGAAGTACCTGAACTCTCACCCAAGCATTGGAGTTCAATACTCCGCATCTGCACAGGTGAAGCAGAAAGGGGTGGAGGTGCTGAAAGAGAAGGGGGAGAGGCTTGGAGAAGGCAAGCTATTTCTCACTTGCTTTACCGATGCTACGTGGGCTTCTGAGAAGGAGGATTCCTCATCTGTGGGAGGATACATCTGCGTAGTTGGGGGAGGACCTGTTAGTTGGAGGTCCAAGAAGCAGACGGAGACGGCACTCTCTTCCGTAGAATCAGAGTACATGGCGATGTTCCATGGGGTGAAGGAGGTGATTTGGCTGAGGAGGCTGTTAGAGGAGATTGGCCAGGAGCAGAAAGTTGCTACGCCGCTGTTTTGTGATAGCAAGGGGGCTCTTGGGATGGCCAGAAACGCTGTGCTTCATGGGCTGAACAAGCACATGCGTATCAAGTGGCACTGGCTGCGTAAGGAGGTGAAGAGGGGGACGGTGCATCCGATCTACATCAAGACTCACCAGCAGCCAGCAGACTTTCTCACCAAGAGGCTTGCGGATGAGCCTCATTGGCGTTGTGTGCGCATGAGTGGAATGAGCATGAACTAGCATGGAATGACGGGGATGCAGCCGGCAGGCTGAGGGGGAGTGTGTTGGGTGCAAATTTACATTGCACGACATCCTGCCGTCTGTTTGTACGAGTATGCGTGTGCGAATGCATTTGCGTGTGAATGGTGTGTTCGTGTGTTTGTTTGCTTTCGCATTTTTCGCTTGATGCATTTGCAGGTACTCGCGCAATGTGCGCTTTGGCACAACATTGTATGCGCTATGAACAGTGCAAGCAGAAAGGACGAGCTCGCAAAGGAACCCAAGATGGAAGCTTTGCAGTTCGGTTGAGTTGATTGCGCAGATTCAGTTCTATCCAACTCGAAATTGTACTGTTTTGTTTGGTTAACTATAGTGTAGCAGGGAAGGCACTATAGGGGTACAATTTAGGTGAAGGTTGGATGTTGTTTGTCTGTATCTGCATGCTACAAGGCCAGGGGAAACCAGCGGAACCAGCATTTGGCTGGTTGGGCAAAGACAAAACAGGTTCTGTTTTTAGAACCTGAACCTGGTTGTTGTTTTCCCAGGTTGGAAAAACAGAACCAGAGGTTGTTTACCAACCTACCACCTGCTATTTTGTCCAGCCAGGTTGGTTCTGTTGCTTGGAATTATTTGGGATCATCCCTGGTTGTTCCCAGGTTGATTCCCAAGGTCCTTGCTAGCTAGAACTATTTAATCCTTCTCTGTTTGTACCTGAATATAGTCAAATTGATTCAAGCGAATTCCTTCCTCGCTGGAATTTCGTTTCTGCGCTATTCGACGGCGGAATGCTACCCGAGTCAACGCTAGTATGCTAGCACTCCAACGCTAGGCAAACGCTGTCCGAGCCATAACTTAGTAATGGCAGAACTTTTCGCGAGGCAACTTGGCTCATTTTAAAGCTCTTGGAGCGAGCTTCGATATAGCGAATTCTCAGCTTAATCCGATCGACGGTCTGCACGGCACGCTGCGCGACGTTCAAGGTACTCTTGCTGTTTTGACTAAGTCCTTCTTGATCCCTCTCTCTACAAACTCGGACCCGAGGATAGGGGCTGGTCTTGTACCAGGCACCCAGGGACCCTTGGAGGTGACCCCGAGAAGAGGTTTTAAGTTTGATTAAGTCCTAATAGCTTGAGTTTATTAGGCCCTTACACCAACAAGCTGGTATCAGAGCTGCGTTATAGTGATCCTCGTTATAGGTAGCTATGGCGGGCAACACCTCGGCGGGAGCTGGTGAATCTTCAGCCCAAGATCGTAGCGGCAGCCAAGATTCTGGTCTTTCAGCGCCAAGGGGAGCGCGAACAAACCAGGGCTCGCTTGTCAAGGAGGTGCTGAAGAATTTCACCGTCGAGAAGTTCAATGGTGAGGGCTATGATGATTGGGCCTGGAAAATGCAGCTTTACTTCCGTCAGATTGGATTGCTGAAACTAATGATTGGGGAGGAGCCTAGACCGAGTGACCCCGCGCTGCAGGAAGATTGGGACGAGCGCGCATCGGCTGGCTACTACTTGATGTCGCAGAGTTTGGAGCTGAACCAGCGTCACCACGTCATGCACCTGCTGCCGGAGGTTGATTGCGGTCCGAAGGCGTGGACCGTGTTGAAGGAGCTGCACGCCCCTACCTCCGTTGCCGCACGTTATGATGGAGAGGGAGCTGTCCGCGTTGCGATTGAGCGAGGGAGAGCCGGTGCAACCAGTTCTGGACAAGATGCGCGACCTCTACGCAAAGTTGGCGACCGCGGGAATCACCTACCCGGAGCAGACCAAGTGCTTGAAGATGCTCTCGCTGCTGCCGGAATCGTGGCTTCAATTCACGAGCGGATTGAGCCTGCCGCAGAACCAGAGCTCGTGGACGCTCGAGTGGGTGCGGACGAAGATTCTGGAGGAGGACTTTCGTCGCCGCCAACTGAGGGGTGGGGACGACGGCAGCAGCGGCTACGGGATGCAAGGGAACCGACGTGGCAGAGGACGTGGCTTCGGTGGTGCTGGGCGCGGTGCAAAGAAGGACGACGACTCCAACGACCAACAAGGAGGTACCGGTTGGGGTCGCGGTGCGAAATCTGGACGTGGGGGCAAGTCGGGTGCTGGTGGCAAAATGAAAGGGAGTTGCTGGTATTGTGAGAAGGAAGGGCACCCCTGGTTTTTGTGCTATAAGAAACCCGATGGATGGACCCCCAGAATCGTCACCAGGATGGCGGCGCGCGGAGGAACCAGAAAAACGGCGCCAACATGGTCGCTGATTCGTCCGACAACAACCCGAAGAGCAACGCTGGTGCGGAGAAGAAGGAGCGCACCGCGGGCCAGTTCTTCCATATTGGAGAGCAGGGGGAGCAAGGAGACGCCTCTGCCAAGGTTGGAGCAGAGCTGCACCCCCTGGACTATTGGGTGTTGGACACGGGCGCTGCTTGGACGATGACGCCGCGCAAAGACCTGCTGGACGACGTACGCGCTGCACCGATTAACGAAGTGTGCTCCGCCTCTGGACACTCGCTGAAGGTGGCTGGTGCGGGACGAGCTGCGTTTAAGGGAGCGGATGGCAAGCCGGTGGTGCTGCACGACGTTCTCCTCGTTCCCGACCTCAAGGCCAACCTCATCTCCCTCCGTAAGCTTGCCAAGGCTGGGGTGAACACCAACACGGATGGGGCACGCACTTATAAGGGGAAGCTGGGCAATCGGGTGCTTTGGGATCTGCACGAGAGCAAGGACGTGTACAGATCCATGTGGCAGCTGCCGGCGTTGGCGTGGCACGGTGGGGGGCAGGCTAGAGAGGGGTCTGCATCCCAGGGGGAGTGCAACGCCGTTGGAGGGGTTGGCGTGAAAGTGTCGGCCAGATCTGGGGAGACGGATTGGGCAACGGCACACCGACGCTTGGGGCATGTGGCAATGCCTCTGCTGAAGCAGCTGGAGAAAGATGGAGCTGTCAAAGGTTTGAAGCTGAACGGACAGCCACCCGATGACAACTGTGAAATCTGTTTGCTTTCAAAGTTCACCCGTTTCCCTTTCCATAGTGTGGCTGGCAGGAGCAAGAAGCTTTTGGAGCTGGTCCACATGGACTTGGTGGGGCCGCTGCCGGTGCAAGGGCACAAGGGGGAGCGGTATTTTCTTACAATTGTGGATGACTGGAGCAGGCTGATGTGGGCGTATCCGCTGAAGCAGAAGGACCAC
Organism: Closterium sp. Yama58-4; assembly: GCA_947470075.1. Taxonomy (NCBI): domain Eukaryota; kingdom Viridiplantae; phylum Streptophyta; class Zygnematophyceae; order Desmidiales; family Closteriaceae; genus Closterium; species Closterium sp. Yama58-4. The sequence continues at coordinate 7,032 of CANIUD010000197.1, forward strand.
GCCGCCTCCACGATACGGGACGATTGGCTGCCATTCATGGAGAAGCAGGCGGAGTGTGTAGTGAAGCGGATTAGGACAGACCGGGGTGGTGAGTTCCTTGGAGCTGAAATGACGGCTTGGCTCAAGAAGCAGGGCATCCAGAGAGAGCTGACCACGGCTTATACCCCACAGTCCAATGGTGTAGCAGAAAGGCAAACCGGACCATTCTGGAGACAGCTAGGGCGCTGCTCATAGAATCTGGGCTGAGCAATTCTATGTGGCCTCATGCTGTCCGGCACGCCACCGTCGCTAGGAACAGGGTGCTCACCAAGGTTGGGGATGACTCGTGGGTGCCTTTGGAGAGGTGGCTTGGGAGGAAGCCGCCGGTGGACATGCTGAGGGTGTTCGGTTGCATGGCAGTCGCCCACGTCCCCAAGACCTACCGCAGTAAGTTGGGGGCGAGTGCAATCTGGTGTGTGCATTTGGGGCTGGCTGCTGAGAGCAAGGGATGGCTGCTGTGGGAACCATCCAAGGGTGTGTTGTTTGACAGCAGGGATGTGAAATTCATTGAGGGCATGATGTATGGGAGCTGGGAGAAACAGCCGGAGGCAAGGGTGTCCCAGCAGATGGAGCAGATCACCATGCAGCTGGACCTGACTCCTAGTGTGTGGGAGGAGGGAGAGGAGGCAGCTGCTGGAAATGGTGATGGAGAGAAGGTACAGGAGGCATCTGCTGGTGGAGAAAATGGTGTGGAAACTGGCGGCAGCACTAGTGGAGCTGCTGGATCCGAGGGAGGAGAGCAGCAGCAGGGAAAAACTAAGAAGCCGAAGGGTGTCGTTATGAAGGGATGGGAGACACCCGTCTCCAGGCCAGGACGTACCCGTATGGCTACTAAGAAGCTGACTGCAGGAACTGATGCAGCAGAGCAGCAGCTAGGGACCGAAGAGGCATTGCTGATTCTACCTCATGGCTATGACCCGGATGAGGAGGATGAGCCTGCGTACTGTTTTCTTGCCCCTGCACCAGAGGAACCAGCTAGCATGGAGGAGGCATTAGCTGGACCAGATAGGGACAAGTGGCTGGCTTCTAGGGATGCTGAGTACCAGAGTCTGCTGGAGAATAGGACATGGGATCTGGTGGTGCTGCCTGATGGGAAGAAAGCGATACAATGCAAGTGGGTGCTGAGGATCAAGACCGATGACAAGGGGCAGGTCACCATCTACAAGAGTAGGCTGGTGGCGAAGGGGTTTATGCAGAAGGAGAAGCAGGACTTCAACGAGATCTTTGCTCCCACTGCCAAACCCCCTACCCTCCGTGTCTTGTTGGCAGATGCAGCTGTTAGTGGGAAATTCATCATTCAGATAGATATTTCAACGGCATTCCTGAATGGGATTTTAGAGGAGGATGTGTATATGACGCAGCCGCCTGGGTATGAGGATGGTACGGGCAGGGTGTGCAAGCTCAACAAGTCCATCTACGGCTTGAAGCAGGCGCCACGCTGCTGGTACCAGAAGTTGGCAGCTGTTTTAGAGGAGATGGGATTCAGGACCAGCAGCTGTGATGAGAGCCTCTTTCTCAAGGGCGAGGGGGAGAAGCTGGTGCTGTTTCTGGTCTACGTGGACGACATTCTTCTCTTCAGCAGCAGCATGAAGGAGATCCAGAAAGTGCAGCAGCAACTGATGGAGAACTTCAAGTGCAAGAACCTTGGGGAGGTAAAGTACTACCTCGGGATGCACGTGGAGAGGGATCCTGATCACAGGTGGTTGAAGCTGCACCAGGAGAAGTTCATCAAGGAGCTGGGGGAGAAGTATGGGATTGAGAATGAGCGCAAGGTTGCAACTCCCCTGCCAGCAGAATTCAAGCTTGTGAAGGCTGCAGAGGATGAAGGGGTTGAAGCCGAGGAGCAGCAGCAATTTCAGTCCTTGGTGGGCAGCCTCTTGTACGCAGCAGTTCACACGAGGCCCGACATCTCTTTCTCGGTTGGGCAGCTGGCTAGGGTGGTGCAGAATCCATCAGAGGAGCAGATGGATGCAGCTGAGCGTGTGGTGAAGTACCTGAACTCTCACCCAAGCATTGGAGTTCAATACTCCGCATCTGCACAGGTGAAGCAGAAAGGGGTGGAGGTGCTGAAAGAGAAGGGGGAGAGGCTTGGAGAAGGCAAGCTATTTCTCACTTGCTTTACCGATGCTACGTGGGCTTCTGAGAAGGAGGATTCCTCATCTGTGGGAGGATACATCTGCGTAGTTGGGGGAGGACCTGTTAGTTGGAGGTCCAAGAAGCAGACGGAGACGGCACTCTCTTCCGTAGAATCAGAGTACATGGCGATGTTCCATGGGGTGAAGGAGGTGATTTGGCTGAGGAGGCTGTTAGAGGAGATTGGCCAGGAGCAGAAAGTTGCTACGCCGCTGTTTTGTGATAGCAAGGGGGCTCTTGGGATGGCCAGGAACGCTGTGCTTCATGGGCTGAACAAGCACATGCGTATCAAGTGGCACTGGCTGCGTAAGGAGGTGAAGAGGGGGACGGTGAATCCGATCTACATCAAGACTCACCAGCAGCCAGCAGACTTTCTCACCAAGAGGCTTGCGGATGAGCCTCATTGGCGTTGTGTGCGCATGAGTGGAATGAGCATGAACTAGCATGGAATGATGGGGATGCAGCCGGCAGGCTGAGGGGGAGTGTGTTGGGTGCAAATGCACATTGCACGACATCCTGCCGTCTGTTTGTACGAATATGCGTGTGCAATTGCATTTGCGTGTGAATGGGTGTGTTCGTGTGTTTGTTTGCTTTCGCAATTTTCGCTTGAAGCATTTGCAGGTATTCGCGCAATGTGCGCTTCGGCACAACATTGTACGCGCTATGAACAGTGCAAGCAGAAAGGACGAGCTCGCAAAGGAACCCAAGATGGAAGCTTTGCAGTTCGGTTGAGTTGATTGCGCAGATTCAGTTCTATCCAACTCGAAATTGTACTGTTTTGTTTGGTTAACTATAGTGTAGCAGGGAAGGCACTATAGGGGTACAATTTAGGTGAAGGTTGGATGTTGTTTGTCTGTATCTGCATGCTACAAGGCCAGGGGAAACCAGCGGAACCAGCATTTGGCTGGTTGGGCAAAAACAAAACAGGTTCTGCTTTTAGAACCTGAACCTGGTTGTTGTTTTCCCAGGTTGGAAAAACAGAACCAGAGGTTGTTTACCAACCTACCACCTGCTATTTTGTCCAGCCAGGTTGGTTCTGTTGCTTGGAATTATTTGGGATCATCCCTGGTTGTTCCCAGGTTGATTCCTAAGGTCCTTGCTAGCTAGAACTATTTAATCCTTCTCTGTTTGTACCTGAACATAGTCAATTGATTCAAGCGAATTCCTTCCTCGCTGGAATTTCGTTTCTGCGCTATTCGACGGCGGAATGCTACCCGAGTCAACGCTAGTATGCTAGCACTCCAACGCTAGGCAAACGCTGTCCGAGCCATAACTTAGTAATGGCAGAACTTTTCGCGAGGCAACTTGGCTCATTTTAAAGCTCTTGGAGCGAGCTTCGATATAGCGAATTCTCAGCTTAATCCGACCGACGGTCTGCACGGCACGCTGCGCGACGTTCAAGGTACTCTTGCTGTTTTGACTAAGTCCTTCTTGATCCCTCTCTCTACAAACTCGGACCCGAGGATAGGGGCTGGTCTTGTGCCAGGCACCCAGGGACCCTTGGAGGTGACCCCGAGGAGAGGTTTTAAGTTTGATTAAGTCCTAATAGCTTGAGTTTATTAGGCCCTTACACCTACAAAGCAGAGGTGAAAGGCATGGGCAAGGCCATGTTCAAGGGTGCTGATAAGAAGATGGTGGGCCTCAAGAACGTGCTTTGGGTGCCCAACATTGCAGCCAACCTGATTTTTGTGCGGCGTTTCCAAAAGGCTGGCATAAACACGAATTCGAAGGGAGCCAAGACCTACACCGCGAGGATTGGCGACCGGATTCTTTGGGACCTTCACAAGGATAAGGATGTCTACAACGATATGTGGCAGATCCCTGTGGTCCCTATGCCTAAGGAGAGGCAAGTGGTACCCCCCTCTACGTGGCGCTCCAGCTTGCTCAGAGCCGCCGAAGTCAGCTCGGCGCAAAACGGTGAGATATTTGGCATGCGCAAAGACCTCTCCAAGATATCCAGCAGCCTGTCGTACTGGGGGACAACAGCTGACATGGTCAGATACAACGATCCCTCCATAAAGAGAGTGATGTGGTCAAAGGCTCGAGGAAGTCACGCAACTCCATGAGAGCCGCCAAGTCCGTATCAGTCAGTCGGATCTTTGCCCATGCTTCGCGTGTGGCCTTGGGCACGGATCCCTGTTAGGGTAGGGGGAGGGAGTGGGGAAGGTGTGTATCACATAAGCGTGCATTCTTTATAAGCACAAGCCTTGCAAGAGAGGGTTGGGGGAGGGTGCGTCTGGGAGAAAGGGCTTAAATGAGAACCATGGGTTATGTCACGAGCGTGCATTCATTATAAGCACAAGCCTTGCAAGAGAGGGTTGGGGGAGGGTGCGTCTGGGAGAAAGGGCTTGAATGAGAACCATGGGTTAAATCACGAGCGTGCATTTATTATAAGCACAAGCCTTGCAGGAGAGGGTTGGGGGAGGGTGCGTTTGGGAGAAAGGGCTTGAATGAGAACCATGGGTTATGTCACAAGCGTGCATTAATTATAAACACATGCCATAAACTAACATCTTTAGCTTACAGTGGTGTCATCGAAGAACATCGTGAGAGGCATGTGCAGCTCCAGGGCCCTCACCACCATCTCCAGTGTGGATCCCCACCGCGTAGGCGAGTCGATGATCAGTCGCTTGCCCTCGGCGGGTGGGCGTGCAGCCTGCACACCCTGTGCAGCCACCTGTTGGTCCGCTATCTCGGCCGTTGCAAGTCGGCTCTGAATGTTCGAAGAACCGCTCCGAACGCTGCACTGACCACCCGATGTGGCTGGCCACAGCTCGCAGCTTTCAGAGCGGTTCTGCGACCGAATCAACGGTCAGAGCATGTTGCACAGCCAGGTTTAGCACATGGGCTACACACCTGTGGAGCACGTTCATAGATGGTGGAGAGATTGAGGGTTATATCAAACCTGGGAAACAGTATGAACTTGGACAACACGGCGCAACAAGGCACCAAATCCCATGAAACATTCGACGTCACATACCTGAAGTGGTGAGACAGGGAGAGCAGAGGGGGGTCACGACGGCGTGACCCCGGTATGGCGTCAGGGACGCCTGCCAAGAGGCGAATTGCCCGATTGTTGTTCTCGGCATTGTCCGTCGTCACGCCGAAGAACAGATCCCCCAGGCCCCACTGCTCAATGGTCTCCTCCAACTCTTGCGCTATCCTGTCCCCCTTATGGTAACGCTCTAACGACCTGAAGTCAAGAACGGCCTGCTGCAACCTGAAGTCACTGGTAACCCAGTGAGCCGTCACCACCATGAACGCTATGTTGTTCCCACTATTCCATATGTCTGTGGTAAGTGTCATCCTGCCCGACAGTCCGTCTGCTGTCAGCAGCTGTCGCAGCTCCGCCGTAGCAGCATCGGCTGCAGCATGCATGTCACGTGCAATACGGAAACGACTGCCTAGAAGCTGTGCCGCCTCGGGGTTCAGCATCGCGACAAAGTCCTTAAACTGGGAGGGGCAAGAGATGTGTAGTCGCATGAAGGGTGGCATTAGAGAGATAAAGAGTGAGTGTATCACTATGATGCACGGTATCAGGCATGCATCATCGAGTATGAGCGGACACGAGCTCGTACCTGTTGCCGCTCGACCGCCCGGAATGGCAGGTCGAGCCCAGAAAAAGCATCACAAGACCCTCGCGCAGCTGCTGATTCGAGACCCGCGGCGTAGCAAATGACTCCATGGTAGCCTTGCCTGCTCCCCCCCACCGCGGCTGCATCTGTCAACCCACTCGGACCGGCTCCCCCACGTGTGCGGATGCTCCCATGGCCACTTGGTCTGATCAGGGACGGTGGGACCCAAGCCCCCATCCGGAAAAGCAAGGTCTTTGGCTTGTTCGGATCAAGGTAACGACGCACCCAAATCTGCAGGCTAGGGTAATTAAACCGTTTGAGATTCCTGCCCGGTGTGCTTGTGCTGCTGTCACCCCATGCTAGCTCTGTAGGGCACCTAAAGTTGTGACACTTCTTATTTATCAATGGCCCGAACATGCCGCGCACCAAACCCGCCTCCTTACTCTTCAATGCCGTCTCCACTAGCGGGTCCAGCTCTGATTCTGTTGGAACCCTCTTTCTCAGCCTCATAGCTTCGATCGAAGCCCAGGAAATACCAACACGCTGTCCTGGAGCGCGAGGCTTAATAGCGGCGGGTGTAGGAACGGAAGGCGCAACACCTGTATAGTTGACGACATGCTGTACGATGACGCCAAGGATGATGCATGTCTTTTTGTTAGTCTAGGTGTTGTACATTTTGTTACACTTGTGCTAGGACTATTCCCAGCAACTGCGCCATGCAACCCCACACAAGTCGGGCTTCTTCCCGGTGAGCAGCTGGTACGGCATTGTCCCCGACGGCAGCGACAACCTCTCAAGGCAGTTGCGGACCCAGACGGCCTGTCGCAGGGTGAGGTGCCTGTTCGGTGCAAATGCACATTGCACGACATCCTGCCGTCTGTTTGTACGAGTATGCGTGTGCAAATGCATTTGCGTGTGAATGGAATATTCGTGTGTTTGTTTGCTTTCGCAATTTTTGCTTGATGCATTTGCAGGTACTCGCGCAATGTGCGCTTCGGCACAACATTGTACGCGCTATGAACAGTGCAAGCAGAAAGGACGAGCCCGCAAAGGAACCCAAGATGGAAGCTTTGCGGTTCGGTTAAATTGATTGCGCAGATCCAGTTCTATCCAACTCGAAATTGTACTGTTTTGTTTGGTTGACTATAGTGTAGCAGGGCAGGCACTATAGGGGTACAATTTGGGTGAAGGTTGGATGTTGTTTGTCTGTATCTGCATGCTACAGGGCCAGGGGAAACCAGCGGAACCAACATTTGGCTGGTTGGGCAAAGACAAAACAGGTTCTGTTTTTAGAACCTGAACCTGGTTGTTGTTTTCCCAGGTTGGAAAAACAGAACCAGAGGTTGTTTACCAACCTACCACCTGCTATTTTGTCCAGCCAGGTTGATTCTGTTGCTTGGAATTATTTGGGATCATCCCTGGTTGTTCCCAGGTTGATTCCCAAGGTCCTTGCTAGCTAGAACTGTAGATTCATTCTCTGTTTGTACCTGAATATAGTCAATTGATTCAAGCGAATTCCTTCCTCGCTGGAGTTTCGTTTCTGCGCTATTCGATGGCGGAATGCTACCCGAGTCAACGCTAGTATGCTAGCACTCCAACGCTAGGCAAACGCTGTCCGAGCCAGAACTTTGTAATGGCAGAACTTTTCGCGAGGCAACTTGGCTTATTTTAAAGCTCTTGGAGCGAGCTTCGATATAGCGTATTCTCAGCTTAATCCGATCATCGGTCTGCACGGCACGCTGCGCGACGTTCAAGGTACTCTTGTTATTTTGGCTAAGTCATTCTTAACTCCTCTCTCTACAAACTCGGACCCGAGGATAGGGGCTGGTCTTGTACCAGGCACCCAGGGACCCTTGGAGGTGACCCCGAGGAGAGGTTTTAAGTTTGATTAAGTCTCAATAGCTTGAGTTTATTAGGCCCTTACACCAACAAGCTGGTATCAGAGCTGCGTTATAGTGATCCTCGTTATAGGTAGCTATGGCGGGCAACACGTCGGCGGGAGCTGGTGAATCTTCAGCCCAAGATCGTAGCGGCAGCCAAGATTCTGGTGTTTCGGCGCCAAGGGGAGCGCGAACCAACCAGAGCTCGCTGATCAAGGAGGTGCTGAAGAATTTCACCGTCGAGAAGTTCAATGGTGAGGGCTATGATGATTGGGCCTGGAAAATGCAGCTTTACTTCCGTCAGATTGGATTGTTGAAACTAATGATTGGGGAAGAGCCTAGACCGAGTGACCCCGCGCTGCAGGAAGATTGGGACGAGCGCGCATCGGCTGGCTACTACTTGATGTCGCAGAGTTTGGAGCTGAACCAGCGTCACCACGTCATGCACCTGCTGCCGGAGGTTGATTGCGGTCCAATTGCGTGGACCGTGCTCAAGGAGCTGCACGCTCCTACCTCCGTCGCCGCGACGCTCATGATGGAGAGGGAGCTGTCCGCGTTGCGATTGAGCGAGGGAGAGCCAGTGCAACCAGTTCTGGACAAGATGCGCGACCTCTACGCGAAATTGGCGACCGCGGGAATCACCTACCCGGAGCAGACCAAGTGCCTGAAGATGCTCTCGCTGCTGCCGGAATCGTGGCTTCAATTCACGAGCGGATTGAGCCTGCCGCAGAACCAGAGCTCGTGGACGCTCGAGTGGGTGCGGACGAGGATTTCCGTCGCCGCCAACTGAGGGGTGGAGACGACGGCAGCAGCGGCTACGGGATGCAAGGGAACCGACGTGGCAGAGGACGCGGCTTCGGTGGTGCTGGGCACGGTGCAAAGAAGGACGACGACTCCAACGACCAACAAGGAGGTACCGGTTGGGGTCGCGGTGCGAAATCTGGACGTGGGGGCAAGTCGGGTGCTGGTGGCAAAATGAAAGGAAGTTGCTGGTATTGTGAGAAGGAAGGGCATCCCTGGTTTTTGTGCTATAAGAAACCCGATGGATGGACCCCCCAGAATCGTCAACAGGATGGCGGCGCGCGAAGGAACCAGAAAAACGGCGCGAACATGGTCGCTGATTCGTCCGACAACAACCCGAAGAGCAACGCTGGTGCGGAGAAGAAGAAGGAGCGCACCGCGGGCCAGTTCTTCCATATTGGAGAGCAGGGGGAGCAAGGAGACGCCTCTGCCAAGGTTGGAGCAGAGCTGCACCCCCTGGACTATTGGGTGTTGGACACGGGCGCTGCTTGGACGATGACGCCACGCAAGGACCTGCTGGACGACGTACGCGCTGCACCGATTAACGAGGTGTGCTCCGCCTCTGGACACGCGCTGAAGGTGGCTGGTGCGGGACGAGCTGCGTTTAAGGGAGCGGATGGCAAGCCGGTGGTGCTGCACGACGTTCTCCTCGTTCCCGACCTCAAGGCCAACCTCATCTCCCTCCGTAAGCTTGCCAAGGCTGGGGTGAGCACTAGCACGGATGGGGCTCGCACGTACAAGGGGCAGCTGGGCAATCGGGTGCTTTGGGATCTGCACGAGAGCAAGGACGTGTACAGATCCATGTGGCAGCTGCCGGCGTTGGCGTGGCACGGTGGGGGGCAGGCTAGAGAGGGGTCTGCATCCCAGGGGGAGTGCAATGCCGTTGGAGGGGTTGGCGTGAAAGTGTCGGCCAGATCTGGGGAGACGGATTGGGCAACGGCACACCGACGCTTGGGGCATGTGGCAATGCCCTTATTGAAGCAGCTGGAGAAGGATGGAGCCGTCAAGGGTTTGAAGCTGAACGGACAGCCACCCGATGACAACTGTGAAATCTGTTTGTTTTCAAAGTTCACCCGTTTCCCTTTCCATAGTGTGGCTGGCAGGAGCAAGAAGCCTTTGGAGCTGGTCCACATGGACTTGGTGGGGCCGCTGCCGGTGCAAGGGCACAAGGGGGAGCGGTATTTTCTTACAATTGTGGATGACTGGAGCAGGCTGATGTGGGCGTATCCGCTGAAGCAGAAGGACTACGCTTGTTATTTTTGCTAAGTCGTTCTTGACCCCTCTCTCTACAAACTCGGATCCGAGGATAGGGGCTGGTCTTGTACCAGGCATCCAGGGACCCTTGGAGGTGACCCCGAGGAGAGGTTTAAGTCTTAACAGCGTGAGTTTATTAGGCCCTACACCAACAAGCTGGTATCAGAGCTGCGTTATAGTGATCCTCGTTATAGGTAGCTATGGCGGGCAATACCTCGGCGGGAGCTGGTGAATCTTCAGCCCAAGATCGTAGCGACAGCCAAGATTCTAGTGTTTCGGTGCCTAGGGGAGCGCGAACCAACCAGGGCTCGCTGATCAAGAATGTGTTGAAGAATTTCACCGTCGAGAAGTTCAATGGTGAGGGTTATGATGATTGGGCCTGGAAAATGCAACTTTACTTCCGTCAGATTTTATTGATGAAACTAATGATTGGGGACAAGCCTAGACCGAGTGACCCCACGCTGCAGGAAGATTGGGATGAGCGCGCCTCGGCTGGCTACTACTTGATGTCGCAGAGTTTGGAGCTAAACCAGCGTCACCACGTCATGCACCTGCTGCCGGAGGTTGATTGCGGTCCGAAGGCGTGGACCGTGCTGAAGGAGCTGCACGCTCCTACCTCCGTCGCCGCGACGCTCATGATGGAGAGGGAGCTGTCCGCATTGCGCCTGAGTGAGGGAGAGCCGGTGCAACCTGTTTTGGACAAGATGCGCGACCTCGACGCGGAGTTGGCAACCGCGGGAATCACCTATCCGGGGCAGACCAAGTGCTTGAAGATGCTGTCGCTGCTGCCAGAATCATGGCTACAATTCACGAGCGGATTGATCCTGCCGCAGAACCAGAGCTCTGGGACGCTCGAGTGGGTGCCGATGAGGATTGTGGAGGAGGACTTCCGTCGCCGCCAACTGAGGGGTGGAGACGACGGCAGCAGTGGCTATGGGATGCAAGGGAGCCGACGTGGCAGAGGACGTGGCTTCGGTGGTGCTGGACGAGGTGCACGGAAGGACGGCGACTCCTACGACCAACAACGAGGTATCGGTTTGGGCCGCGGTGCGAAATCTGGACATGGGGGCAAGTCAGGTGCTGGTGGCAAAATGAAAGGGAGTTGCTGGTATTGTGAGAAGGAAGGGCATCGCTGGCTTTTGTGCTATAAGAAACCCGATGGATGGACCCCCCAGAATCGTCACCAGGATGGTGGCGCGCGAAGGAACCAGAAAAACGGCGCAAGCATGGTCGCTGATTCGTCCGACAACAACCTGAAGGGCAACGGCGGTGCGGAGAAGAAGAAGGAGCACACCGCGGGCCAGTTCTTTCATATTGGAGAGGAAGGGGAACAAGGAGACGCCTCTGCCAAGGTTGGAGAAGAGTTGCATCCCCTGGACTATTGGGTGTTGGACACGGGCGCTGCTTGGACGATGACGCCACGCAAGGACCTGCTGGACGACGTACGCACTGCACCGATCAACGAGGTGTGCTCCGCCTCTGGACACGCGCTGAAGGTGGCTGGTGCGGGACGAGCTGCGTTTAAGGGAGCGAATGGCAAGCCGGTGGTGCTGCACGACGTTCTCCTTGTTCCTGATCTCAAGGCCAACCTCATCTCCCTCCGTAAGCTTGCCAAGGCTGGGGTGAGCACTAGTACGGATGGGGCACGCACGTACAAGGGGCAGCTAGGCAATCAGGTGCTTTGGGATCTGCACGAGAGCAAGGACGTATACAGATCCATGTGGCAGCTGCCGGTGTTAGTGTGGCATGGTGGGGGGCAGGCTAGAGAGGGGTCTGCATCCCAGGGGGAGTGCAATGCCGTTGGAGGGGTTGGTGTGAAAGTGTCGGCCAGATCTGGGGAGACGGATTGGGCAACGGCACACCGACGCTTGGGGCATGTGGCAATGCCCTTGTTGAAGCAGTTGGAGAAGGATGGAGCCGTTAAGGGTCTGAAGCTGAACGGACAGCCACCCGATGACAACTGTGAAATCTGTTTGCTCTCAAAGTTCACCCGTTTCCCCTTCCATAGTGTGGCTGGCAGGAGCAAGAAGCCTTTGGAGCTGGTCCACATGGACTTGGTGGGGCCGCTGCCGGTTCAGGGGCACAAGGGGGAGCGGTATTTCCTAACCATAGTGGATGACTGGAGCAGGCTGATGTGGGCGTATCCGCTGAAACAGAAGGATCACCCCGCCTTCACGATACGGGACGATTGGCTGCCATTCGTGGAGAAGCAAGCGGAGTGTGTGGTGAAGCGAATTAGGACAGACCGGGGTGGTGAGTTCCTTGGAGTTAAAATGACGGCCTGGCTCAAGAAGCAGGGCATCCAGAGGGAGCTGACCACGGCTTACACCCCACAGTCCAACGGTGTAGCAGAATGGGCGACTAAACCTTACAATTCTGGAGACAGCGGGAGCGCTGCTGATATAATCTGGGCCGGGCAACTCGAAATGGCCCCATGCTGTTCGGCACGCTACCGTTGCTAGAAAGAGGGTGCTCACCAAGGTTGGGGATGACTCGTGGGTGCCGTTGGATAGTTGGCTTGGGAGGAAGCCGCCGGTGGACATGCTGAGGGTGTTCAATTGCATGGCAGTCACCCACGTCCCCAAGACCTACTGCAGTAAGTTGGGGGCGAGTGCAATCTGGTGTGTGCATTTGGGGCCGGCTGCTGAGAGCAAGGGATGGCTGTTGTGGGAACCATCCAAGGGTGTGTTGTTTGACAGCAGGGATGTGAAGTTTGTTGAGGGCATGATGTATGGGAGCTGGGAGAAACAGCCAGAGGCAAGGGTGTCCCAGCAGATGGAGCAGATCACCATGCAGCTGGACCTGACTCCTAGTGTGTGGGAGGAGGGAGAGGAGGCAGCTGCAGAGGGTGGTGATGGAGAGAAGGTGCAAGAGGCACCTGCTGGTGGAGGAGATGATGTGGAGACTAGTGGTAGCACCAGGGAAGCTGCTGGACCTGAGGGAGGAGAGCAGCAGCAGGGCAAAGCTAAGGTGCCTAAGCTACCACAAAGGAGGAAACTAAAGGGTGTCGTCATGAAGGGTTGGGAGACACCCGCGTCTACGTCAGGACGCACCTGCATGGCAATAATGAAGCTGACTGCAGGAGCTGATGTAGCAGAGCAGCAGCTTGGGAATGAGGAGGCATTGCTGATTCTACCGCATGGCTATGACCCGGATGAGGAGGATGAGCCTGCGTACTGTTTTCTTGCCCCTGCACCAGAGGAACCAGCTAGCATGGAGGAGGCACTAGCTGGACCAGATAGGGACAAATGGCTGGCTTCTAGGGATGCTGAATACCAGAGCCTGCTAGAGAATGGGACATGGGATCTGGTGGTGCTGCGTGAGAGGAAGAAAGCCGTCAGTGCAAGAGGGTGCTGAGGATCAAGACCGATGACAAGGGGCAGGTCACCATCTACAAGAGTAGGCTGGTGGCTAAGGGGTTTATGCAGAAGGAGAAGCAGGACTTCAATGAGATCTTTGCTCCCACTGTCAAACCCCCTACCCTCCGTGTCTTGTTGACAGATGCAGCCGTTAGTGGGAAATTCATCATTCAGATGGATATATCAACGGCATTCCTCAACGGAATTTTAGAGGAGGAGGTGTTCATGACGCAGCCGCCTGGGTATGAGGATGGTACGAGCAGGGTGTGCAAGCAGGCGCCACGCTGCTGGTACCAGAGGTTGGCAGCTGTTTTAGAGGAGATGGGATTCAGGACCAGCAGTTGTGATGAGAGCCTCTTTCTCAAGGGGGAGGGGGAGAAGCTGGTGCTGTTTCTGGTCTACGTGGACGACATTCTTCTCTTTAGCAGTAGCATTGTCAACGGGAGTTGGGTTAGTCCCCGTCCTCGCTTGGGCGGAGCCGACGATATGGTCGGGTGTGCGGGGGTTGCAGCTTACCTGCAGCAGTGGGCAAGCTGGTCGACGATGTCGGTCGACCTGCACGGGGGGCACTGCAAGGGCGCCGACTTCGGGGCGCTGACCTGGGGTGGCCGACGACTTGGTGAAGTCGGCGGCCCGGTCCCGAAGTGGTCGACGAGAGGACGCCGACCAGGGAGGACGCCGACCAGCTGGCACCGACCTGGTTGCCCGGTCGACCGTGTTATCCGGGCGACGGAGCTTCTGCGGAGGTGTGCGATGGTCGCCGGAGGAGCTTCTCCGAGACCGACCTCGGGTGTGGTATCCTGAGGTCGACGTGGCTGGTGGGCGCAGTCGCTGGTGTGGACTCTGCCAGACGTTTGCGCTGTGCTCGTGACAGGGCGCGGAGCACCAATCAGCCGCGCGCACCTGCGAAGTAGGTGCACCGTTGTCCTGCGGGTGCAACGCTGTGCAGCCGACTTGCTGCAGCGTTGGCGCACCGCGGAATTTCAACGTTGGCGAGCCGCGTCTGTGCACTGCTGGCGCAAGGTCGACCAAGTCGTGTTGGCACACGATCAACCATGCGCGCTGGCAATCGTCCAGCATGCTTGCTAGCTTTGATGTAGTCAGTGTTGCCAATGTTGTTGCTATCATTGTTGTGAACTTTTGCTAGTGAAACTCTTGCCAAATTTCCCCGTGAACCAGCAAGTAGTGAGAGCACAGGTAAACGACTAAGGAACAAACGCTGAGATCACTGCTACCCCGTGCCTAGCCCGCAGTCTAGCTCCCGTTGACAGAGTTATCTCCGCATGGTGCGGTGAGCGTAGACGGCACCGCGACGTAGCATTCAGTTTAGCCGACTTTGTAGCCCCATTACCAACGTTGTTCGTAGACCGGCATCTGTGTAGTCTCCCTTCTAGGCGTAGGTGACGCCGAGGTGATGGACACCCTGGAGGCACAGCTGGAGGATGCGAGGAGACGCCATGAGGCGCGTGAGTACGGGGAAATCCATTGGGCGGTCGTCAAGGCTGGCATTCGCGCCGTGTGGGCGACAGAGCACCCTTCTCGGCCTGCCTCTCCTCGACCGGTGAACACCGAGGGCGGCGTCGACGTGGGCGTCAACGCTGGGACCAGGTCGGCAGCAGTGCGGGAGGTATGACGTCTAGGCGGAGGGGTGTGATTCACGCCGATGAAGTTGGCGGCGTTCAGGCGCGAGGGATGCAGTCGTCGGCGACTGCACGGTCCTCGCAGGGCGATGTCGGAGGACGTCGGAGTAGCGTGACGCCGATGTCGGCGACCCACGTGATGGTGGGCAGGATAGCGCCAAGCTACGGCTACTTCAAATTTACGCCGGACAGGATCTCGGTCACCCCCCTGCTGGTCGGTCGTTCTGACATCCTCACGTGGAAGGAAGCCATCGAGCCCCAGCTGGAGATGGCCGGGCTGATGGGCTTCGCCGCCGGCACCGTGGCGACGCCGTCGGAGAACTACCCCAAGCTGCGTGCGGAATTTCGCGTTGTACAGCTGCTAACCTTCACGGTCATTTCGCGGTGCTGCTCGCCGGGCGTGCAGATCACCTTGAAGCCACGTAGGGACTACCTGGACGCCGGCCACCAGGCGTGGCACTTCATCGAGTCGACGTACCAGGTCACTGACGACCTGTACATCGGCCAGCTCGAGGAGCAGATGACGCATCTGCGGATGGGCGACCAAGAGACGGTGACCGATTACTGCAACCGGGCTCGGCAAATTCTCGCCACCATGAGGATGTCCGGCGTGCAGTGTTCGACGGCGTTGTACGTCACGCACGTCCTAAAGGAGCTTTCGAGCAGCTACAACCTGCTGAAGCGGCTGTCGGTGGTGCCGAGCACGCGGGCGATGCTCAACGAGGACTCCCTGACCTCGTACATCCTGCACGACGAGGCGATGCAGGAAGCCGAGCGGTCCTCGGAGCTCCTGCCGCAGGTGAACTACGCCGCCCCGGCGAAGCAAGGTGGTCGACCGGGGCAGCGCGGCCAGCCTGGAGGCGGTGGTAGCAGGGTAGGAAAGCCGACAATGGACGCCGACAAGGCGACGTCGGCAAAGGATGGCGGTCTAGGAGGAGGAAGTCGACGGCAGGAGTGCTGGATCTGCCACCGCCCTGACCATCTCTCCTTTGAGTTCCCCGACCGCAGTGACTCCGACGACGACGACGCCAAGGGAGGCCGCGGGATGTCGGCAGCTGTCGTCCACGTTGAGGAAGCAGGCCGCGCAAGGAGAAGCAGTCGACCAAGTCGACCTCGGCGAAGGACGCCGACTCCTCTACTGGCGGCAAGGGGCGAGACGACAAGGAGGCGTCGTGCTCGCTGGTCGGCGTCGTGGAGCCGACCGTCTCGCTGGCGCCGGAGGCTGGCGAGGATTTCCAGGCGGTGGCGGCAGCTGTGCAGGCGAACCCGGCGGTGGTCCTGCTCGACAGTGGCTGCTCGCACCACCTGATGGGGACGAAGGACGCCTTCGTCGACCAGCAGCCGAGCAGTGACTTCAAGCACGTGCGCGACTTCAATGGGGCGCTGCAGGACGTCAAGGGCCGGGGCACGGTTGCCCTGCTAGGTGAGGCCGAGAAGTAGGTGCTCATCCCCGACGTGCTCTACGTTCCGGGCGTGCAGGCGAACCTGCTGTCAGCCGGTCAGCTGAAGGAGAATGGCGTTAAGCTGCAGGACGATGGCAACGAAATGCTGCTCACCTCGGCGACAGGGGACGTGCTTGGTCGGGCACCGTATTCTGGCGGGGTCCTCTGCATCGACTTGCGTCCCTGCTCGGCGACGAACGCCGCGGAAGTAGTGGCTCTGCGCGCGATTTTCTCGACGCCGGACAGGCTGCACGCGAGGCTTGCGCACGTCGGCATGGACACTATTCGGAGCTCAGCGAAGCATGAGGTCGCCATCGGGCTGGACCTCAAGTCGGCGACCGGCAGCACCTCACCATGTGTTTCGTGCGTCGGCGGGAAGCTGGCGCGACACACCTTCCCCGACAAGGGCTCGGACGCCGACGACGCCCTGGCTGTTGTGCACATCAACCTATGCGGGCCGTTTCGTGTGGCCGCCAAGGATGGCAGCTTGTACTTCCTGCTGCTGAAGGACCACAAGACCCGATACGTATGGGTGAAGCCGGTCGCCAGGAAGTCCGACGTGCTGCGGGAGTTCGAGCAGTGGCTGGTGACGGTTGAGCGGCAGACGAAGAAGTCGGTGTTGATGCTGCGTTCTGACCGGGGAGGGGAGTTCCTCGAGAAGGACTTCACCACCTTCGTGGACAGCAAGGGGATCGTCCACGACCTGACCTGCCCGTACACCCCGCAGCAGAACGGCATGGCAGAGCGGGAGATGAGGACAGTGGTGGAGTCTGTGCGGACGATGCTGCTGCACATGGGTGTGCAGCACCACTGGTGGCACCTCGCTCTGCGGCAGGCCGTCTGGGTCCGCAACTGCCTTGAGAGGTCGGCGCTGCCGCCGGGGACGACGCCGTACCAGCTGCTGACCGGGCAGACCCCCAAATTGTCACTGGCATGCGTGTGGGGTTGCATGGCACAGTTCCTGGTCCCCGACTAGCAGCGTGGTGGGAAGCTGAAGCCGAAGGCCAGGTGGGGCCTTCATCTCGGCGTGTCGGAGGAGAGCAAAAGGTGGGAGCTCCTGGACATCGCCGACAACCGGGTGGTCACCACGTCAGACGTGGTGTTCTACGAAACCATGTCGCTGGAGGTGTGGAAATCGGCGCACGGCCCGGCGTCGGGGCGGACGCCAGTCAACACGCCAACAGACTCTTCGACGGCAACACTTCCTCAGCTCGCCGCGGTCTGTGAGCCTGCTGCTGAGGACGCGGAGGACGTCCCCTCTCCTTCCCCTGCCCCTCCCCTTGTTGCCGACCTGCACGGGCTGACGCCGGCGTCGGCCTCCGGCGATGAGGGGAGCAGTGGGGCGTCACCTGTGGCGCCGGTCCAACGCATTGCCGGTGGTCGACGTGACGGCCCGCCAGTCGGCGTGGTAGTGAAGTCGACGCACACAAACGAGATTCCGGTCGAGAAGGAGGCCTCGGCAGGGCAGCAGCCAGCAGGGGAGCAGGCAGCAGTGAAGCCGACCAAGGAGCAGTCGGCGACCGGGCAGTAGGCAGGGGAGCCGACCTCGGGGGAGGAGTCGGCAGGGATGCCAACCGAGGTGCAGCAGGACGCTGAGGTCAGTAAAGCCTTCGACGACGGAGGGGAGCAGTCGGAAGCCGCCACCGACAGTGACGTGGTGGAAGTCCAGTCTGGGCCACGGCGTACAGGCCGAATTCGGAGGCCGCCCGACTTCTTCGTCCCGGCCGCCTTCACCACGGTGTACGACGTGGAGGACGACGACGGCCCTCTGTACGACGATACCGAGGAGGATGGAGACCTGCCGGAGCTGGACCCTGACATGCACGCCGACCCCGAGCACCGCTGGGACATCGCGACGATGTCGGTGAAGGAGGCGTTGGCGAGCTGGAAAGGCAAGGCGGTGAAGGCCGCTATGGACAAGGAGATCCCCAGCCTTATCGCCAACGGCACGTGGGAGCTGACAACGAAATACCACGTTGACGACGCCGTCGAGCGCGAAAAGGCGAAGCCGGTCGTGAAGGGCTTCACGCAGGTGTACGGTGCCGACTACGACGAGACGTACGCGCCAGTGAGCAGCTACGTCACGCTGAGGACCTTCCTTATCATCGTCGCCGTCCTCGATCTCAACCTGATGCAGCTCGACATGAAGAACGCCTTCTTGCAGAGCAAGCTTGATAGGGTGCTGCACATGTACCAGCCGGACTACTAAAACGATGGGACCGGCCGGGTGTGCAAGCTGCTGAAGAGCCTGTACGGGCTGAAGCAGTCGCCGCTGTTGTGGTACAAGGCGCTCAACGTCGTGCTCATCGGCGCTGGGTGGAAGAAGAGCCAGGTCGACAAGGCCCTCTACTTCAAGCTTGGCGGAGATGGCGTGGCTTGTTGGGTGCTGATCTACGTCGACGACCTGCTTGCCACCACCAGCAGCACCGCGATGCTGAAAGAGCTGAAGGAGCTGCTGGAGGCCGCCTTCGAGCTGCGCGAGATTTCGCAGGTGGAGGGCTATCTCGGGCTGGAGATCGTGCGCGATAGGCCGGCGAGGAAGCTGTGGCTGCACCAGCAGGGGTACGCTGACAAGCTGCGCAGGCGGTTCCTCGACGAGGAGAAGACCGGACGCACTCCGAAGACGCCGGTCTCCGTCGACGCCTACGCTGAGCTGAGGTCGACGACGAGGAGGCCCAGGAACGCCAGGAGGAAGAGTACCAGTTTTAGGTCCGCTCGCTGCAGTTTGCAGCGACGACGACGAGGCCGGACATCGCCTTCGCCTGCAGCAAGCTGGGCAGCGGCCTGACGATGAGGAGCGACCAACACTGGCGCGTAGTCGATCGCTACCTTGCCTACCTCGCCAACACTCGCGACACCGTTCTGGAGTTCGGCGGTGGACCCGAGCCGCTGGAGCTGGTCGCCTATGTTGACGCCGACGATGCCGGTGACAAGCAGAACCGGACGAGCACGTGCAGCTATGTATTCGTCTACAGAGGGGCCGTGGTCTCCTGGTCGAGCCAGCGCATCAAGTGCGCGACGCTGTCGTCGACCGAGTCGGAGTACGTGGCGGCCATCGAAGCCGGCAAGGAGGGACGCCGCCTTCGCTTCCTCCTTGCGGAGTTCCGGCAGCTGGACGCCGGGAAGCCGACCGTCCTTCGGGTGGACAACAAGTCGCCGAGGGCATGGGGTTTAAGGGCAACCTCAAGCACATGGAGCGACGACACACCGTACTTGTTGGGTGCAAATGCACATTGCACGACATCCTGCCGTCTGTTTGTACGAGTATGCGTGTGCGAATGCATTTGCGTGTGAATGGTGTGTTCGTGTGTTTGTTTGCTTTCGCATTTTTCGCTTGATGCATTTGCAGGTACTCGCGCAATGTGCGCTTTGGCACAACATTGTATGCGCTATGAACAGTGCAAGCAGGAAGGACGAGCTCGCAAAGGAACCCAAGATGGAAGCTTTGCAGTTCGGTTGAGTTGATTGCGCAGATTCAGTTCTATCCAACTTGAAATTGTACTGTTTTGTTTGGTTAACTATAGTGTAGCAGGGAAGGCACTATAGGGGTACAATTTAGGTGAAGGTTGGATGTTGTTTGTCTGTATCTGCATGCTACAAGGCCAGGGGAAACCAGCGGAACCAGCATTTGGCTGGTTGGGCAAAGACAAAACAGGTTCTGTTTTTAGAACCTGAACCTGGTTGTTGTTTTCCCAGGTTGGAAAAACAGAACCAGAGGTTGTTTACCAACCTACCACCTGCTATTTTGTCCAGCCAGGTTGGTTCTGTTGCTTGGAATTATTTGGGATCATCCCTGGTTGTTCCCAGGTTGATTCCCAAGGTCCTTGCTAGCTAGAACTATTTAATCCTTCTCTGTTTGTACCTGAATATAGTCAAATTGATTCAAGCGAATTCCTTCCTCGCTGGAATTTCGTTTCTGCGCTATTCGACGGCGGAATGCTACCCGAGTCAACGCTAGTATGCTAGCACTCCAACGCTAGGCAAACGCTGTCCGAGCCATAACTTAGTAATGGCAGAACTTTTTGCGAGGCAACTTGGCTCATTTTAAAGCTCTTGGAGCGAGCTTCGATATAGCGAATTCTCAGCTTAATCCGATCGACGGTCTGCACGGCACGCTGCGCGACGTTCAAGGTACTCTTGCTGTTTTGACTAAGTCCTTCTTGATCCCTCTCTCTACAAACTCGGACCCGAGGATAGGGGCTGGTCTTGTACCAGGCACCCAGGGACCCTTGGAGGTGACCCCGAGGAGAGGTTTTAAGTTTGATTAAGTCCTAATAGCTTGAGTTTATTAGGCCCTTACACCAACAAGCTGGTATCAGAGCTGCGTTATAGTGATCCTCGTTATAGGTAGCTATGGCGGGCAACACCTCGGCGGGAGCTGGTGAATCTTCAGCCCAAGATCGTAGCGGCAGCCAAGATTCTGGTCTTTCAGCGCCAAGGGGAGCGCGAACAAACCAGGGCTCGCTTGTCAAGGAGGTGCTGAAGAATTTCACCGTCGAGAAGTTCAATGGTGAGGGCTATGATGATTGGGCCTGGAAAATGCAATTATATTTCCGTCAGATCGGTTTGCTGAAACTAATGATTGGGGAGGAGCCTAGACCGAGTGACCCCACGCTGCAGGAAGATTGGGACGAGCGCTCCTCGGCTGGCTACTATTTGATGTCGCAGAGTTTGGAGCTGAACCAGCGTCACCACGTCATGCACCTGCTGCCGGAGGTTGAATGCGGTCCGAAGGCGTGGACCGTGTTGAAGGAGCTGCACGCCCCGACCTCCGTTGTCGCAACGTTGATGCTGGAGAGGGAGCTGTCCGCGTTGCGCCTGAGCGAGGGAGAGCCGGTGCAACCAGTCCTGGACAAGATGCGCGACCTCTACGCGAAGTTGGCGACCGCGGGAATCACCTACCCGGAGCAGACCAAGTGCTTGAAGATGCTCTCGCTGCTGCCAGAATCGTGGCTTCAATTTACGAGCGGATTGAGCCTGCCGCAGAACCAGAGCTTGTGGACGCTCGAGTGGGTGCGGACGAAGATTCTGGAGGAGGACTTCCGTCGCCGCCAACTGAGGGGTGGAGACGACGGCAGCAGCGGCTACGGGATGCAAGGGAGCCGACGTGGCAGAGGACGTGGCTTCGGTGGTGCTGGACGCGGTGCAAAGAAAGACGACGACTCCAACGACCAACAAGGAGGTACCGGTTGGGGTCGCGGTGCGAAATCTGGACGTGGGGGCAAGTCGGGTGCTGGTGGCAAAATGAAAGGGAGTTGCTGGTATTGTGAGAAGGAAGGGCACCCCTGGTTTTTGTGCTATAAGAAACCCGATGGATGGACCCCCCAGAATCGTCACCAAGATGGCGGCGCGCGGAGGAACCAGAAAAACGGCGCCAACATGGTCGCTGATTCGTCCGACAACAACCCGAAGGGCAACGGCGGTGCGGAGAAGAAGAAGGAGCGCACCGCGGGCCAATTCTTCCATGTAGGAGACAAGGGGGAGCAAGGAGACGCCTCTGCCAAAGTTGGAGCAGAGCTGCACCCCCTAGACTATTGGGTGTTGGACACAGGCGCTGCTTGGACGATGACGCCGCGCAAGGACCTGCTGGACGAAGTACGAGCTGCACCGATCAATGAAGTGTGCTCCGCCTCTGGACACATGTTGAAGGTGGCTGGTGCGGGACGAGCTGCGTTTAAGGGAGCGGATGGCAAGCCGGTGGTGCTGCACGACGTTCTCTTCGTCCCCGACCTGAAGGCCAACCTTATCTCCCTCCGTAAGCTTGGCAAGGCTGGGGTGAACACCAACACGGATGGGGCACGCACTTATAAGGGGAAGCTGGGCAATCGGGTGCTTTGGGATCTGCACGAGAGCAAGGACGTGTACAGATCTATGTGGCAGCTGCCGGCCCTGGCGTGGCATGGTGGGGGGCAGGCTGGAGAGGGGTCTGCATCCCAGGGGGAGTGCAATGCCGTTGGAGGGGTTGGTGTGAAAGTGTCGGCCAGATCTGGGGAGACAGATTGGGCAACGGCACACCGGCGCTTAGGGCATGTGGCAATGCCTTTGCTGAAGCAGCTGGAGAAGGATGGAGCCGTTAAGGGTCTGAAGCTGAACGGACAGCCACCCGATGACAACTGTGAAATCTGTTTGCTTTCAAAGTTCACCCGTTTCCCTTTCCATAGTGTGGCTGGCAGGAGCAAGAAGCCTTTGGAGCTGGTCCACATGGACTTGGTGGGGCCGCTGCCGGTGCAAGGGCACAAGGGGGAGCGGTATTTTCTTACAATTGTGGATGACTGGAGCAGGCTGATGTGGGCGTATCCGCTGAAGCAGAAGGACCACGCCGCCTCCACGATACGGGACGATTGGCTGCCATTCGTGGAGAAGCAGGCGGAGTGTGTAGTGAAGCGGATTAGGACAGACCGGGGTGGTGAGTTCCTTGTGTTGGTGTAAGGGCCTAATAAACTCAAGCTATTAGGACTTAATCAAACTTAAAACCTCTCCTCGGGGTCACCTCCAAGGGTCCCTGGGTGCCTGGTACAAGACCAGCCCCTATCCTCGGGTCCGAGTTTGTAGAGAGAGGGATCAAGAAGGACTTAGTCAAAACAGCAAGAGTACCTTGAACGTCGCGCAGCGTGCCGTGCAGACCGTCGGTCGGATTAAGCTGAGAATTCGCTATATCGAAGCTCGCTCCAAGAGCTTTAAAATGAGCCAAGTTGCCTCGCGAAAAGTTCTACCATTACGAAGTTATGGCTCGGACAGTGTTTGCCTAGCGTTGGAGTGCTAGCATACTAGCGTTGACTCGGGTAGCATTCCGCCGTCGAATAGCGCAGAAACGAAATTCCAGCGAGGAAGGAATTCGCTTGAATCAATTTGACTATATTCAGGTACAAACAGAGAAGGATTAAATAGTTCTAGCTAGCAAGGACCTTGGGAATCAACCTGGGAACAACCAGGGATGATCCCAAATAATTCCAAGCAACAGAACCAACCTGGCTGGACAAAATAGCAGGTGGTAGGTTGGTAAACAACCTCTGGTTCTGTTTTTCCAACCTGGGAAAACAACAACCAGGTTCAGGTTCTAAAAACAGAACCTGTTTTGTCTTTGCCCAACCAGCCAAATGCTGGTTCCGCTGGTTTCCCCTGGCCTTGTAGCATGCAGATACAGACAAACAACATCCAACCTTCACCTAAATTGTACCCCTATAGTGCCTTCCCTGCTACACTATAGTTAACCAAACAAAACAGTACAATTCCGAGTTGGATAGAACTGAATCTGCGCAATCAACTCAACCGAACTGCAAAGCTTCCATCTTGGGTTCCTTTGCGAGCTCGTCCTTCCTGCTTGCACTGTTCATAGCGCATACAATGTTGTGCCAAAGCGCACATTGCGCGAGTACCTGCAAATGGATCAAGCGAAAAATGCGAAAGCAAACAAACACACGAACACACCATTCACACGCAAATGCATTCGCACACGCATACTCGTACAAACAGACGGCAGGATGTCGTGCAATGTGCATTTGCACCCAACACACTCCCCCTCAGCCTGCCGGCTGCATCCCCGTCATTCCATGCTAGTTCATGCTCATTCCACTCATGCGCACACAACGCCAATGAGGCTCATCCGCAAGCCTCTTGGTGAGAAAGTCTGCTGGCTGCTGGTGAGTCTTGATGTAGATCGGATGCACCGTCCCCCTCTTCACCTCCTTACGCAGCCAGTGCCACTTGATACGCATGTGCTTGTTCAGCCCATGAAGCACAGCGTTTCTGGCCATCCCAAGAGCCCCTTTGCTATCACAAAACAGCGGCGTAGCAACTTTCTGCTCCTGGCCAATCTCCTCTAACAGCCTCCTCAGCCAAATCACCTCCTTCACCCCATGGAACATCGCCATGTACTCTGATTCTACGGAAGAGAGTGCCGTCTCTGTCTGCTTCTTGGACCTCCAACTAACAGGTCCTCCCCCAACTACGCAGATGTATCCTCCCACAGATGAGGAATCCTCCTTCTCAGAAGCCCACGTAGCATCGGTAAAGCAAGTGAGAAATAGCTTGCCTTCTCCAAGCCTCTCCCCCTTCTCTTTCAGCACCTCCACCCCTTTCTGCTTCACCTGTGCAGATGCGGAGTATTGAACTCCAATGCTTGGGTGAGAGTTCAGGTACTTCACCACACGCTCAGCTGCATCCACCTGCTCCTCTGATGGATTCTGCACCACCCTAGCCAGCTGCCCAACCGAGAAAGAGATGTCGGGCCTCGTGTGAACTGCTGCGTACAAGAGGCTGCCCACCAAGGACTGAAATTGCTGCTGCTCTTCAGCTTCAACCCCTTCATCCTCTGCAGCCTTCACAAGCTTGAATTCTGCTGGCAGGGGAGTTGCAACCTTGCGCTCATTCTCAATCCCATACTTCTCCCCCAGCTCCTTGTTCTCCTGGTGCAGCTTCAACCACCTGTGATCTGGATCCCTCTCCACGTGCATCCCGAGGTAGTACATTAACTCCCCAAGGTTCTTGCACTTGAAGTTTTCCATCAGTTGCTGCTGCACTT
The DNA here is from genome assembly GCA_947470075.1 of Closterium sp. Yama58-4. Taxonomy (NCBI): domain Eukaryota; kingdom Viridiplantae; phylum Streptophyta; class Zygnematophyceae; order Desmidiales; family Closteriaceae; genus Closterium; species Closterium sp. Yama58-4. The sequence goes on from CANIUD010000197.1 coordinate 31,676, forward strand.
TCTGGATCTCCTTCATGCTGCTGCTGAAGAGAAGAATGTCGTCCACATAGACCAGAAACAGCACCAGCTTCTCCCCCTCGCCCTTGAGAAAGAGGCTCTCATCACAGCTGCTGGTCCTGAATCCCATCTCCTCTAAAACAGCTGCCAACTTCTGGTACCAGCAGCGTGGCGCCTGCTTCAAGCCGTAGATGGACTTGTTGAGCTTGCACACCCTGCCCGTACCATCCTCATACCCAGGCGGCTGCGTCATGTACACATCCTCCTCTAAAATCCCATTCAGGAATGCCGTTGAAATATCCATCTGAATGATGAATTTCCCACTAACAGCTGCATCTGCCAACAAGACACGGAGGGTAGGGGGTTTGGCAGTGGGAGCAAAGATCTCGTTGAAGTCCTGCTTCTCCTTCTGCATAAACCCCTTCGCCACCAGCCTACTCTTGTAGATGGTGACCTGCCCCTTGTCATCGGTCTTGATCCTCAGCACCCACTTGCATTGTATCGCTTTCTTCCCATCAGGCAGCACCACCAGATCCCATGTCCTATTCTCCAGCAGACTCTGGTACTCAGCATCCCTAGAAGCCAGCCACTTGTCCCTATCTGGTCCAGCTAATGCCTCCTCCATGCTAGCTGGTTCCTCTGGTGCAGGGGCAAGAAAACAGTACGCAGGCTCATCCTCCTCATCCGGGTCATAGCCATGAGGTAGAATCAGCAATGCCTCTTCGGTCCCTAGCTGCTGCTCTGCTGCATCAGTTCCTGCAGTCAGCTTCTTAGTAGCCATACGGGTACGTCCTGGCCTGGAGACGGGTGTCTCCCATCCCTTCATAACGACACCCTTCGGCTTCTTAGTTTTTCCCTGCTGCTTCTCTCCTCCCTCGGGTCCAGCAGCTCCACTAGTGCTGCCGCCAGTTTCCACACCATTTTCTCCACCAGCAGATGCCTCCTGTACCTTCTCTCCATCACCATTTCCAGCAGCTGCCTCCTCTCCCTCCTCCCACACACTAGGAGTCAGGTCCAGCTGCATGGTGATCTGCTCCATCTGCTGGGACACCCTTGCCTCCGGCTGTTTCTCCCAGCTCCCATACATCATGCCCTCAATGAATTTCACATCCCTGCTGTCAAACAACACACCCTTGGATGGTTCCCACAGCAGCCATCCCTTGCTCTCAGCAGCCAGCCCCAAATGCACACACCAGATTGCACTCGCCCCCAACTTACTGCGGTAGGTCTTGGGGACGTGGGCGACTGCCATGCAACCGAACACCCTCAGCATGTCCACCGGCGGCTTCCTCCCAAGCCACCTCTCCAACGGCACCCACGAGTCATCCCCAACCTTGGTGAGCACCCTGTTCCTAGCGACAGTGGCGTGCCGGACAGCATGAGGCCACATAGAATTGCTCAGCCCAGATTCTATGAGCAGCGCCCTAGCTGTCTCCAGAATGGTCCGGTTTGCCCGTTCTGCTACACCATTGGACTGTGGGGTATAAGCCGTGGTCAGCTCTCTCTGGATGCCCTGCTTCTTGAGCCAGGCCGTCATTTCAGCTCCAAGGAACTCACCACCCCGATCTGTCCTAATCCGCTTCACTACACACTCCGCCTGCTTCTCCACGAATGGCAGCCAATCGTCCCGTATCGTGGAGGCGGCGTGGTCCTTCTGCTTCAGCGGATACGCCCACATCAGCCTGCTCCAGTCATCCACAATTGTAAGAAAATACCGCTCCCCCTTGTGCCCTTGCACCGGCAGCGGCCCCACCAAGTCCATGTGGACCAGCTCCAAAGGCTTCTTGCTCCTGCCAGCCACACTATGGAAAGGGAAACGGGTGAACTTTGAAAGCAAACAGATTTCACAGTTGTCATCGGGTGGCTGTCCGTTCAGCTTCAGACCCTTAACGGCTCCATCCTTCTCCAGCTGCTTCAGCAAAGGCATTGCCACATGCCCTAAGCGCCGGTGTGCCGTTGCCCAATCTGTCTCCCCAGATCTGGCCGACACTTTCACACCAACCCCTCCAACGGCATTGCACTCCCCCTGGGATGCAGACCCCTCTCCAGCCTGCCCCCCACCATGCCACGCCAGGGCCGGCAGCTGCCACATAGATCTGTACACGTCCTTGCTCTCGTGCAGATCCCAAAGCACCCGATTGCCCAGCTTCCCCTTATAAGTGCGTGCCCCATCCGTGTTGGTGTTCACCCCAGCCTTGCCAAGCTTACGGAGGGAGATAAGGTTGGCCTTCAGGTCGGGGACGAAGAGAACGTCGTGCAGCACCACCGGCTTGCCATCCGCTCCCTTAAACGCAGCTCGTCCCGCACCAGCCACCTTCAACATGTGTCCAGAGGCGGAGCACACTTCATTGATCGGTGCAGCTCGTACTTCGTCCAGCAGGTCCTTGCGCGGCGTCATCGTCCAAGCAGCGCCTGTGTCCAACACCCAATAGTCTAGGGGGTGCAGCTCTGCTCCAACTTTGGCAGAGGCGTCTCCTTGCTCCCCCTTGTCTCCCACATGGAAGAATTGGCCCGCGGTGCGCTCCTTCTTCTTCTCCGCACCGCCGTTGCCCTTCGGGTTGTTGTCGGACGAATCAGCGACCATGTTGGCGCCGTTTTTCTGGTTCCTCCGCGCGCCGCCATCCTGGTGACGATTCTGGGGGGTCCATCCATCGGGTTTCTTATAGCACAAAAACCAGGGGTGCCCTTCCTTCTCACAATACCAGCAACTCCCTTTCATTTTGCCACCAGCACCCGACTTGCCCCCACGTCCAGATTTCGCACCACGACCCCAACCGGGTCTCCTTGTTGGTCGTTGGAGTCGTCGTCTTTCTTTGCACCGCGTCCAGCACCACCGAAACACCACGTCTCTGCCACGTCGGCTCCCTTGCATCCCGTAGCCGCTGCTGCCGTCGTCTCCACCCCTCAGTTGGCGGCGACGGAAGTCCTCCTCCAGAATCTTCGTCCGCACCCACTCGAGCGTCCACAAGCTCTGGTTCTGCGGCAGGCTCAATCCGCTCGTAAATTGAAGCCACGATTCTGGCAGCAGCGAGAGCATCTTCAAGCACTTGGTCTGCTCCGGGTAGGTGATTCCCGCGGTCGCCAACTTCGCGTAGAGGTCGCGCATCTTGTCCAGGACTGGTTGCACCGGCTCTCCCTCGCTCAGGCGCAACGCGGACAGCTCCCTCTCCAGCATCAACGTTGCGACAACGGAGGTCGGGGCGGGCGTGAGCTCCTTCAACACGGTCCACGCCTTCGGACCGCATTCAACCTCCGGCAGCAGGTGCATGACGTGGTGACGCTGGTTCAGCTCCAAACTCTGCGACATCAAATAGTAGCCAGCCGAGGAGCGCTCGTCCCAATCTTCCTGCAGCGTGGGGTCACTCGGTCTAGGCTCCTCCCCAATCATTAGTTTCAGCAAACCGATCTGACGGAAATATAATTGCATTTTCCAGGCCCAATCATCATAGCCCTCACCATTGAACTTCTCGACGGTGAAATTCTTCAGCACCTCCTTGACAAGCGAGCCCTGGTTTGTTCGCGCTCCCCTTGGCGCTGAAAGACCAGAATCTTGGCTGCCGCTACGATCTTGGGCTGAAGATTCACCAGCTCCCGCCGAGGTGTTGCCCGCCATAGCTACCTATAACGAGGATCACTATAACGCAGCTCTGATACCAGCTTGTTGGTGTAAGGGCCTAATAAACTCAAGCTATTAGGACTTAATCAAACTTAAAACCTCTCCTCGGGGTCACCTCCAAGGGTCCCTGGGTGCCTGGTACAAGACCAGCCCCTATCCTCGGGTCCGAGTTTGTAGAGAGAGGGATCAAGAAGGACTTAGTCAAAACAGCAAGAGTACCTTGAACGTCGCGCAGCGTGCCGTGCAGACCGTCGGTCGGATTAAGCTGAGAATTCGCTATATCGAAGCTCGCTCCAAGAGCTTTAAAATGAGCCAAGTTGCCTCGCGAAAAGTTCTGCCATTACTAAGTTATGGCTCGGACAGCGTTTGCCTAGCGTTGGAGTGCTAGCATACTAGCGTTGACTCGGGTAGCATTCCGCCGTCGAATAGCGCAGAAACGAAATTCCAGCGAGGAAGGAATTCGCTTGAATCAATTTGACTATATTCAGGTACCAACAGAGAAGGATTAA